>JAQPZY010001694.1:6615000-7215000 GCA_029931535.1 Margaritifera margaritifera | reverse complement strand
TAAAGGATACGTGCTGTGTTCCTAAACAGCAATATTTGCAGATCCCTTTTCTTAATTCATTATCAAATTCAACCTGTGTAAGAAGGATACCCATCCGCAAAAGACACATTTTTATTGTCCTTCGAGTGTCTCTTACAGACAGGTTTCACTGTAAATTGAGGGACATATTTCAATTTATATTTACATTTGTTTTACAATTATGAATCCTTGAATACATTTGACAGTATGTAAAACATTCCATTTGATATTACTGTAGGATATTGATGCTTTAAACTTGGTTGGCTCCAACACCATGGATCAGTCAAAGATTTTTTTAAGGTTTATGTTCCCTTTTGATCATTACACCATGTATTTTGTTTATATGACTTCAAATAAGCACAGCAGAAATGCATACATTACTATTCTTGCTTGTAATAGAACCTATATTTCATTATTGAAATTCGAAATGGGCAAAAATATTTAATCATCTACCACTAGAACAAATAATTATATTTTTTAGTTTCTAAAATTTCACTTAAAAAATGTGACTAAATCCAAAACATTAACATTAATTTTGACATGACCCATTAATCATGTAGTTGTAAAGTTGCAGTTACTACACCCATAACATAAGCAACCACTATAGTTTGAATACATGATGACATTAGTTTGAAAACATCTTGGCATCATGGTGCTCTCGTGCACACTTATGGTGCTCTCGTGTACACTCATGGTGCTCTCATGTACACTCATGATGCTCTCATTTACACTCATAATGCTCTCATGTACATTCATGGTGCTCTCCTGTACACATGGCACTCTCCTGTACACTCATGGTGTTCTCCTGTACACTCATGGTGTTCTCCTGTACACTCATTGTGCTCTCCTGTACACTCATGGTGTTCTCCTGTACACTCATTGTGCTCTCCTGTACACTCATGGTGTTCTCCTGTACACTCATAGGGGTTGTTTCAGAATAGTTTCGAAATGTTTATGACTTGGTCAGATTTTGGTGAAGTTTTGGAAACTAAAAATGATAAATAAAAATTGTTTGTTCTAGTGGCATTTGATTAAATATTTGTATTTATTTTGTAATTACAAATAGGTAATTTAGGTACTCCTATCAATTAGAATTATTTACAATGTATCGCTTCTGCTTTGAAGTAATATGATCAAAATACATGATGTAATGTCCAAAAAATGGGACATAAACCTTTGGATTGAATAGAGCATTTACAGTAATTATATTTTTATCTTGTTGACTATTATTCCCTCGTACTGATTTCGTTGGTTCTGTGGAGATTTAACTATCAAGAGTCTTCTGTGTTTGAATGACCACCATCCATCAGCAGATTCGATGGTGTTCCAGCTGAGAAGGTCTTGGACATTTTAAAGACAGTGGTTTATACAGAAAATGTTGACCTTGTATTTTTGCCTTTATCTTTGTTTTGTATGCCATTTTGGGGAGATTTTTTGCAATGTTTTCACCTTTTATGGTTGTTTTATGGTGGATATTTTCTTTTGGTTGGAGGGGTTTGTCTTTCTTGGGATTTTGGCATGGTGTTTGCCATTTGTCAGGTGGGGCATTTAATATTCATGACACCAATAATTACATATGTATGTCTGTCCATCTATACATCCATCAATCTGTTACATTTTTCATTGCTGCACAATGATTTTAATTTTATACCATAAATCTTTACCAAACCTTGTGGATGAATAGTACTTTGGGTAAGGAAAAAGCCTTGGGGTCAAATGGTCAAAGGTCATGGTCATGGTCACTGTAATTGAAAGAAGAAAAATGAATTCTGGACAATAACATTTTTTCTACATCACAGACCTGAACCAAACTTTGCGAATGGCTTGCACTTGGAGTAAGGGCAGATTGGGGGCAAAAGGTTAAAGATCAGTATCACTGTGGTTGAAACTGCACAAAATCTTTAGTTCTTGACCATGTACATTCACCAAAGTTTGTAGATTGTGTACACTTTGGGTAAGAAAAAAGTCTTTGGTGGGGGGGGGGGGTTGAGGGTTGGAGTAATGGTCAAAGATCAAGGTCACTGTGCCTAAGAGAAGAAAAATTGTTGTTACATAATAACTTTTCTTGTAGATCTCATACCTTGACTAAAGTTTGTAAAGGACTTGCACTTAAAGTAAGAAAGAGGCCTATTGTTTTTATTTTGGGGTCAAAAGGTCAGAGTCAAGGTCATTGTGAATCAAAGAAAAATGGGTTTTGCACAATAACCACTTGGCCAAACTCTGTGGACGGTTTACACTTAAGGTGAGAAAGAAACTTATAGATTTGGGATTTGAGGGTCAAAGGTCAAGGTCATGGTAAATCCGATATGAAAAATATGGTTGCTGTACAGTAAGATTAATTCTAAACTGCATTCCTTGACTATAGGTCAAGGTCGTTGAGACCAGTTGGTCAATAATCTTCAGAGTCAACCCTACATGCATGACTATTAAACATGGGACATTCGTAAAATGTACCATTCACGGTACTCTTCTTGCTGGTAGATTTTGCTTGACACAGTATAACAAGGATTGTGCTGATGTGCTATTAACCCAATACATACATATTTAAATAACCACGAATAGAACTCGTGTACAGATTTATCTTGAAAATTAAGATTGAAGTAGTTTTGACCTAAATAACAATGCTACAATTAACAACAGCTATCTTGATGATCACCGTATTGACATAGATAGTGTCACGTGATGCAGACAGAAGTGGCAGTCCAACATGGATTCAGTTTAAAAAGCACATTTAGTGCTACTTTCTGTACAGACATCATAAATTCAGTGCTGTTTAATTTACCCTGACCAATAAAACACTCATCACACTGATGAAAGGGAATAAGCTTGATTAGAAAGTACATTTTGCATGAGGCGATTTTGTGTATTGACACCAGCAGCATGAATGCCAAACTGATGAGTGGAATGTACAGTTTGTTTTGATGCAAGTTTTTATTTAATCCACTCAGCTTAAGTCAGGCATTTTATCATTTGGCATTGTCCATCCATCTATTTGCCCATTAACATCTGCTTGTCTGGCTCATAACTTTGTAATGGTGTGAGAGATTTTCATGAAAATCTGCCAAAGTATAGATCAAGACAAGATGGTATGTTGCATACCATAGCTGCACCCCCTTCCTCAAATTCAAAATTCATGGTCATGGCAAGGGAAACTGTAATTCTATGACTTGTACTTGTACTTGTACTTGTATGACTTGTCCAGAGTATAATTTTTGAACCATTGAAGATAGTTTAATAAAACTTCTCCCAAATATATATCATGACTAAATGGTGCGTCACATAACATAGTCATGCTTCTGATTCAAGGTCATGGTCATGACAAGGGAAAATATAATTCTGTGATTTGTACCCTTGTCCAGAGTATAAAGGAAGCTGCAGTGGCTCAGTGGTTAACGTGCTTGACTCGCAACCGAAAGGGTGCAGGTTCGAATCCTACCATCAGACACTTTACTCGAATTACCTCAGCACTAAATAACCTACTTATTTTGCAGTGCCATAAAGCACCAAACCAAACCAGAGTATAACTTTTGAACCACTGAAGATATTTTGATGAAACTTTGGCCAATTATATATCGTGTATAGACAATATGTTGCATGCAATTAACCATGTTCCTGGCCTCAGAGTCATGGTAATGGTAAGGGAAAATGTAATTCTGTGACTTGTAATATTGTCTGAAATGTAACTTTTGAACCTCTGAAGATATTTTATTGAAACTTTGTCCAAGTATCTATTGTAGCTAAATGGTGTCACATACCACAGTAACACCTCCTGCCTCACAGTCAAGGCGATAGCAAGGGAAAATGAAGTAGGGCCCCCACGTCAAGATGCAAGAGCCCTGTAAGAATCACCTTTCCATTTGTCCATCAGCCCCTCAGTCCATCTGTCCATCCATTTAGATTTCTTGTAATAACCAAAGTTTGGGTCAAATTTTGATGGAGTTATTGCCCTTTTTTGATCAGTTTTAAATTTCCCCTACACCATATGCTTGTAACAAGGAACCATTCAGTTTGTTGTTTGGTGTGTACATTGTCTCAAAGTCCTTGATGTACCTTTTATGGGTTTTGTCTCATCAACTCCATTTTGGACAGAGTTATGGCCCTTGACAATTACCTTAAATTCTTCACGTGGGATGCTTGTTGTAACTGGCATATCTCAAAAACCATTGAATGTATTGTGATATAATTTGGAATGAACACAGTCTCATATGCCTAGATTTATCTACTGTAGGTTTTTGTGTTATTACATCCATTTTGGATTGTGTTATGGCCAGAGACAGTTAATTTCAAATCTTCACATGGGCTGTTGCTTGTAACCAGCATAGATCAGTAACCAACACCATATAGCCACCATTTTACTGAGGTGCCATAAAATGCTAATCAATGCATTCAGATACAATTTGGTACATTGTCTCATAATTTGGTACATTGTCTCATGCATTCAGATACAATTTGGTACATTGTCTCATAATTTGGTACATTGTCTCATGCATTCAGATACAATTTGGTACATTGTCTCATGATACATTGTCTCATAGACCTAGATATGCCTTTTATGGGTTTTTTTCTAATCAACTCCATTTTGGAACTGGATTTATTGACTCCTATCCAGTCTGACAGCAGAGAGCACTGCTAGGTAATCACTAGATTCAGTGTAACAGTCATACAATTGAGGGACAACAAATATTGCTGTCACCCAAGTGTGTAGTCACTATATGTTTTAGAATATCAATTTCATCCAGATAAAATGTGACCTCCTTATTTTTCTTAAGAATACTGTTGCATATGTTCATAATGGTAAACCAGATGATGTCATGTTCTGTTTGTTTGATTTGATGCACCTGCAAGTAACATGCTGTTTAATTCTAAGTTGCTTGGGCACTACTTCATCGTGTGAGGGCACTAGTCCATCTCACGATGGAAATAGTTCATTGGCATTACTGCTAGAAACCTTGTTTTGAATTTAATTGCAAATCACACAATATATGATATATGTTTATTTATTGGCTCATATTTCAAGATGTATACTAAATTAATTTCTGTTGGTGCAGTGGCAAATTTTGGCTACATCAATTTAGATTCAGTGACTCACATTATAATCTAAGAGTTATATCATTGTTTCTCATTGTCTTAAAATGGAACATTTTCTTTTCCTTCATCTCCATTCTTCTTTATAAAATAAAAAGTCACAAATAGTTCCATTGCAATTTAAATTTGTTATGAAAGCCATTACAGCAAAATGTCTGAAAATAAATTTTGACATCAAAGTATCTTTGTTCACAATTCCACAGAATAAATGTTTTGTCCTCTAACACAACTGGATGAAGTTAATTGGTCATGAATTTTCAGATGCGGAATATGATTCATTTTAGTATCTGTTAGATTTGGTGCAATGGATTGCACTAATTTCTAAGGGACTGGCCAATTGATTTCTGGGGTGGCAGATGGGTGTGGTGGGTTTTGTTTTTGAAAATTTATTTAGACCCCCAAACACCTTGGAAAAAATACTCCATCGCTGATTGGTAGAAATAAAAAAATAAAAATTCTCTCCATTTAATTAGTTTTTAAAAAATTAAAAGAAGCAAAAAATATCCTGGATGAATACAATGATATACGGACCCACTCCCCCTCCTCTGAAAATCAAATGGTAGGTCCCTAATATGCCGAGGTGTCCAACAATCAGTGCATATTTGTAGTCATCAGCATTGTCATATTGCATCACAAGATGATGGCTCTATAATAGCGTTAATTATAGGAAAACGCACCTCCTTCCTGTCATCTTCTTTATAATATATTTTTATAATGCTATATTTGCAGTAATAAATATTCCTTGCAACATCATTGTGAACTGTTAAACTGTTGCATTCCAGTTCCAGCAGGCAGTAACTTGAAGGTCTTTAGTCCCTTGCTAATCTATATATTGATATTTCCCATTACGACAGTTATCAGCTTGGTCTGTATGCAGAAGTTTCACCTGGGACATCGTCATATTTTCAGATTAAAGTGACAGTTATTGAATGTAAACAAATTTGTAGCGAAGAAAAACTTGCTGTTGATAACATATTGATGTCAAAATGTAATGAAGTTCCAGTCAAGTTATATGACCATCATCACCTTTGTCCTCTCTTGATATTATGTATTAAGCATCTGTGCCATTCTCATGTGTCATATTTCTTGAGTCACAGAAAAATAGAATAATAGTTTTTCACATTTACTGACAACAAGAAAATTTAAGCTTAAAAGAATTCAAGGCTGTCAATAAGGGTTATCATGTTTCATTGTAACCGCCATGCTGGTGGGCAAAACCATGACAAGTATTACAGTACTGATAAGTAATTATCATAAATTTGAATAGATATATATATATATATATATATATATATATATATATATATATATATATATATATATATATATATATATATATACACACACACATATGTGTGTGTGTATATATATATATATATATATGTATATATATATATATATATATATATATATATATATATATATATATATATATATATATACATGTATATGGTATATAAAGGCACATCAGCAGAATCCTGCTTATCTTGTGCCGATTAAAGTTACATTCTCCAAATATAATTGTACAAATTTTATTTAAAAAAAGTAAATAAACATCAACATGTTTACAAGATAAAAGGTTAAAGATGTTAAATTCTTTGATAAAAAGTAAATAAACATCAACATGTTTACAAGATAAAAGGTTAAAGATGTTAAATTCTTTGATAAAAAGTAAATAAACATCAACATGTTTACAAGATAAAAGGTTAAAGATGTTAAATTCTTTGATAAAAAGTAAATAAACATCAACATGTTTACAAGATAAAAGGTTAAAGGTGTTAAATTCTTTGATAAAAAGTAAATAAACATCAACATGTTTACAAGATAAAAGGTTAAAGATGTTAAATTCTTTGATAAAAAGTAAATAAACATCAACATGTTTACAAGATAAAAGGTTAAAGATGTTAAATTCTTTGATATAAAATAAAATAAAAGATAAAGGTCAAAGGTTAAATCCTTAAAATCCACATTTTTTTTATATAAACTGCATTCTCTACAGAACCCAAGATTTTCTCTGGTGGTACATAATCAAACATATTCTGTCTAACAGGACGGAAGTCAGTACACTCAGCAAGAATGTGTTCTACTGTCAAGGTATGCACTCTGGTCAAGTTTCACCCTTTAGAATATATGCATAGGTCAAATATGTGTGTTCTGTATGCAAATGGCACAATACCACCTGATCTGCGAAATCGGTTCTTTATATGGGATGGGTTTGATATTCCGAAGCTTGTTTGGGGAGTTTTCGTTCCACATAATTTACCAAGTATATAGCTCATGCCGATTTGCATAATATTTGATGTTAATATATGAAATATAGTGATTGCAGAGCAGCTTTGGCTGCTTTCTCTATCCTTTCATTAACCTTAATACCAATTGTGACTTGGCAACCCACTGTACAGAATACTTTTTACTTTTTTGTGAGCAAGAGTTGTTCCTGTAACACTTGGGATATTAATGGAATGTCAAATTAAAGGTTTTGTAATACTTATGGTGTGGAAAGGAATCTGAAAAGATGATTAATTTTTTTTTTCTTGAGAGATGTTTCAGTGTACTTCAAAGATTTTAGTGTGGCTGTAATTTCTGTATTAAAAACGGAGGCTTTATCCTGTAAACATCTGGAGATGGTGCCAAGTGAGTGTTGCAACAGCAGCTGCAAACTTGTCTCGATCTTTTGAACTGTCTGTATACAGAGATGTATGCCTATGATAAGAGGCCCTGATTTCATTAAATTTACGCGGAAAGGCAAGAGGATTGGTATCCGACTCTTGTAATGGCAAAGATATTATGGGATGGGGGGGGGTATAATAAACCACAGGGGCAATTTGGGAATCTATTAATTTGCTGCATTGGCAAGATTGTTTTTTGCTGCTTCTAGATGAGGATGAATTTGTATGCCAAAAGGTGGAATGAAATTTAGTTTCTGAGTACAGTATATACTCGCGTATAAGCCGGGTCAAAATGCAAACAACATAGACCCTGATCTGTCGTTGCATAATGTGCCGGCAGATCAGGGTCTATGTTGTTTGTTCTACTGATTAGTCCTTACAAACTGCATAGACCCAGATCTGTGGGCACATTATGCGATGGCAGATTTGGGTGTCTTCAGTTTGCAGTTGGTGTATACAGTATGCAGGGTTTGGTATTTGGGCCTAGTTTGGTTGTATATTTATCAGCCCTTTAGTATAGTACCAAACTATAATCTAATCCATCTAATTCCACATATGACATCATCTTTAGGCCCAAATACAAACCTTGTATGCTCAGAAAACAAAAATTTTGTTCCACCATTTGGCATATGTATTCATTCTTATCTAAAAACAGCAAATAATCAATTTTGCCAATGCAGCAAAATCTCTATCCCCAAATTACCAGCATTGTTATACACTGTACTATTACTAAAAGTCCTCTACCAATCTTCCCTTTTTCCGGAGCTTAGAAATTTAGTAATGAAATTTTTAGATCTGCATTATTGAATTTTCTAAATTAAGCTTTAATCAATATTTCCATCAGTTAAAATACCACATTTACTGACTGAATTTTAAAGATGACAGTAATTAATGACTGTATTGAACATTGTTTCTGTATTTTTCTTCCCTCCACTTATGCATTCACATCACCAGTTTATTGTGACCACATGATGCACATGTTATAAGTTCTTGATTACAAAAATACACCATTTGGTCATTATTCTATGCCCATTTGTCATTATTCTATGCCCATTTGTCATTATTCTATGCCCATTTGTCATTATTCTATGCCCATTTGTCATTATTCTATGCCTATTTGGTCATTATTCTATGTCCTTTTGGTCATTATTCTATGTCCATTTGGTCATTATTCTATGCCCATTTGGTCATTATTCTATGTCCTTTTGGTCATTATTCTATGCCCATTTGTCATTATTCTATGTCCTTTTGTCATTATTCTATGTCCTTTTGGTCATTATTCTATGTCCTTTTGGTCATTATTCTATGTCCTTTTGGTCATTATTCTATGTCCATTTGGTCATTATTCTATGTCCTTTTGGTCATTATTCTATGTCCTTTTGGTCATTATTCTATGTCCTTTTGGTCATTATTCTATGTCCTTTTGGTCATTATTCTATGTCCATTTGGTCATTATTCTATGTCCTTTTGTCATTATTCTATGTCCTTTTGGTCATTATTCTATGTCCTTTTGGTCATTATTCTATGTCCATTTGGTCATTATTCTATGTCCTTTTGGTCATTATTCTATGTCCTTTTGGTCATTATTCTATGTCCTTTTGGTCATTATTCTATGTCCTTTTGGTCATTATTCTATGTCCTTTTGGTCATTATTCTATGCCCATTTGTCATTATTCTATGTCCTTTTGGTCATTATTCTATGTCCTTTTGGTCATTATTCTATGCCCTTTTGTCATTATTCTATGTCCTTTTGGTCATTATTCTATGTCCATTTGGTCATTATTCTATGTCCTTTTGGTCATTATTCTATGTCCATTTGGTCATTATTCTATGTCCTTTTGGTCATTATTCTATGTCCTTTTGGTCATTATTCTATGTCCATTTGGTCATTATTCTATGTCCTTTTGGTCATTATTCCATGTCCTTTTGGTCATTATTCTATGCCCATTTGGTCATTATTCTATGTCCTTTTTGTCATTATTCTATGCCCATTTGTCATTATTCTATGTCCTTTTGTCATTATTCTATGTCCTTTTGGTCATTATTCTATGTCCTTTTGGTCATTATTCTATGCCCATTTGTCATTATTCTATGTCCTTTTGGTCATTATTCTATGCCCATTTGTCATTATTCTATGTCCTTTTGGTCATTATTCTATGCCCATTTGGTCATTATTCTATGTCCTTTTGGTCATTATTCTATGCCCATTTGGTCATTATTCTATGTCCTTTTGGTCATTATTCTATGTCCTTTTGGTCATTATTCTATGCCTATTTGGTCATTATTCTATGCCTATTTGGTCATTATTCTATGCCTATTTGGTCATTATTCTATGCCTATTTGGTCATTATGCCCATTTGGTCATTATTCTATGCCCATTTGGTCATTATTCTATGTCCTTTTGGTCATTATTCTATGCCCATTTGGTCATTATTCTATGTCCTTTTGGTCATTATTCTATGCCCATTTGTCATTATTCTATGTCCTTTTAGTCATTATTCTATGTCCTTTTGGTCATTATTCTATGTCCATTTGGTCATTATTCTATGTCCATTTGGTCATTATTCTATGCCCATTTGGTCATTATTCTATGCCCATTTGTCATTATTCTATGTCCTTTTGGTCATTATTCTATGTCCTTTTGGTCATTATTCTATGTCCTTTTGGTCATTATTCTATGTCCTTTTTGTCATTATTCTATGCCCATTTGGTCATTATTCTATGTCCTTTTTGTCATTATTCTATGTCCTTTTGGTCATTATTCTATGCCCATTTGTCATTATTCTATGTCCATTTGGTCATTATTCTATGCCTATTTGGTCATTATTCTATGCCCATTTGTCATTATTCTATGTCCTTTTGGTCATTATTCTATGTCCTTTTGGTCATTATTCTATGTCCTTTTGGTCATTATTCTATGCCTATTTGGTCATTATTCTATGCCTATTTGGTCATTATTCTATGCCTATTTGGTCATTATGCCCATTTGGTCATTATTCTATGCCCATTTGTGTTTTGCAATAGGTGTTTATGTGCTGAACCAGAATATCTTACTGTCAGAAACTGAACAATAGGAATTTTCCCCCATAATAATGATAAAACTTCTATATAATTTTGATATTAATAGGTACCATATATACTCACATATAAGTCCAGTCCATCTGCAAGCTGCATAGCCCAGATCTGCCATCACATAATGCGCTGGCAGATCTGGGTCTGTGCAGTTTGTTAGGAGTAATCAGTAGAACAAACAACAGAGATGATGATCTGCCAGTACATTATGCGGTGACAGATCAGGATCTATGTCATTTGCATGCACTTGACTTGTAAGTGAGTACATACGGTAACCATTTGCAATCACTTGAGTTCAACAAGGAGATTTTTAAGGTGGTTCAAAAGTACATAATCGCAACTAAGAGATTTGTTTAATCACTACTTATGTTTTCACACTAAGTTGTTTTATCTCTGGTATGTATTTAGTTACTACATACATCACCTGAGCTAAAGTTAAAATCTTTTACCTACGCCTACCCCTTACATGCAATCAATCCCAACATATTCATTTTTTTTTTCTCTCATTTTTTGTCTTTCAAGTTTTCAGTACCGTATATACTCACATATAAGCCTGTACCAACTGCAAACTGCATAGACCCAGTTCTGCTGTCGCATAATGTGCCGGTAGATCTGGGTGTATGCAGTTTGTAAGGATTAATCAATAGAACAAACAACATAAACCCTGATCTGCCATCGCATAATGCGCCGGCAGATCAGGGTCTATGTTGTTTGCATTTGGATTAGAAATATACGCGAATATATATGGTAACTTGTTTCTGCTACAAATGCTTTTAATTTGCTGTCTGTTACAGTATTCTTCATACAGTTTAATTTTAATATCTCATTAGCATTTTTCAATGTTTGCCATCCAATGCCTTCATTACTCTCATCAGCCACATTATTAAAGTAAATATTATTGCTAATGAGAGGAGAGTTTGAAACAAGCTTATACTTGCTGCTCAATCCTCTTGTTTGATTTTATTTTCCATGATGATTTCTGCAAATAATTAGTTTAAAACACTCTACATCCGTATCACTTGCAAACCTGTTTATAGTGTGATAAGATGTATGGATCCCTTGTTTCTTCAAAGTTGGTAATAAAAATAAAGAAATAGACAATGATGAAGTAGGACTCAGTTTTGGAAAAAAGCCAGTCATAACAGATTATCCAATACTCACCGATTCCAGTTATTTCTTTATATCTAAAGGGAAATAAAAGAGACATATAATAACATATCAGCATATAAACATGTACGCTGACACATGACTGCTGAGCCTAATGAATAGGACATTAAGAACATTGTGAAATCAACAGGATAAAAAAACAGTTGTAATAACTCTGCTTTCTCCGTGTTAAGTTGGGATTTGGACAACTGTTGAGGATGAAATTTTTCTTTGATATGATGACATAAGCTATTGAACAGATTAATCTCACATTATTTACAATATATAAAAGTTGCCAACATCACAGTGGCATCTGGGTGTAGTGTGACATCCAGATGTAGTGTGAACCTAACTCCTTTGGCTGATATGTGAACTGTTCTTTAAGCTTTGCAGTGATATATTCTAAAATAGCTTCTAAGCTCTAATTAAACGTGTTTGTCTTTTCTCTTGTTTATTAGTATATACAGCATGGAGTTGCACTCAGTCATTGCCATGTACTATTGACATAGATGTGTATGCTGACATTTAAAATCACTATCTTGAGGAATTAACGAATGCAAATGTACATGTAGATATATAGATTTGGCTGTGATGGTTTATGAGTGTAATTCTAGCTATGAAGCTTTTGTGCATTTGTGTTTTCTTACAATTGATACATTTGTGTTTGCTTACATTGGGTACACGTGTTCTGACCTAAATAGAAAAAGCAGCTCAAACTTTACTAATATAGGAGTTTGTGAGTACTGCTTGTTGACTGGATATACTGTGAATTGCTTTAAACTTGTGGGACTCAAATTTCATGGTTTGGTAAAAAAAAAAATACATATTCATGGGTACTTAATTTTGTGGATTTGTCATTTAAGAAAAAAAAATGATTAAATATTCAGTAACAATAAATGTGTGTGTTAATATATATATATATATATATATATATATATATATATATATATATATATATATAATTAATAAGGCAGTTAAGAATTTCAGTGTTCTTAAAGACTGCTATGAAACCACAATTAGGGATTAAGCACTAAAACAAAGCCAATGACAGCAAACCTCACATTTTCAAAACAAAGCTTATATCTTTTCCATATGTAAACAGTTCTGTTAAAATGGAGTTTCACTTTCTCAACTATCACAATGATGCTGACACTGTGGTCAGAGTGCAGGAACTTGAAATAAAATCTCCTAACATTTTAAGCCTGCCAGATTCTAAGGAGTCCTCAGTTTGTTGACCGGAATCTGATTCTAAGGAGTCCTCAGTTTGTTGACCGGAATCTGATTATAAGGAGTCCTCAGTTTGTTGACTGGAATCTGATTCTAAAGAGTCCTCAGTTTGTTGATCGGAATCTGATCCTAAGGAGTCCGCAGTTTGTTGACCGGAATCTGATACCATGTGAACTCTGTACAATGACTCACTGCACCTTAGAATGTTCAGAAGATGGCAGCGCTCTTTGATGTTTTCAAAACACATTGCAGGGAGAGCCTACTGTCTCATTTAAAGGAATGGATAAGTTGTACAGATAAGTTGCAACCCTGGATTTATCTGTCATGGCCCAGGTGATGTACAGATAACCCGTATTTATCTGTCATGACCAAGGTGATGTACGGATAATCCCGGATTTAGCTGTCAATGCCCATGTGATTGCTTGGTTAAATGAATGGTAGGACAGTAGAGAAAATATGTACCATTAAAAGTGAATTATCTCCACAGATGACAAAGTGTCACTCCAGATGGATGTGATTAAAATTGGCTTTGAGATAGTGGGACTGTTCTGCTGCTTGTTTATTCAGTAATTAGTTATATGTATGAAATATATTTTGTAATAACAAAGTGCTCTTCTGTTCGGTTTGCTTCATGGAATAGTGAATAGTACTATTGGTTGAACATAATCAAAAATGCAGTGACAACTTTTTTTTGTATTCATGGAATGACTGTTTGAATCAGACACTGTAATTGCTTTTGCATCAATATATATGTTCAGATGGAAGTGGCCAATAGTGGATAGATAATACAGTGCTTTCATGATCCATATATTAAGTTGGATATTTTCATAGATAAATAGTAACAAACTTTGTCCAAGGATATGTGTGCTTAAAAAAGTTGCAAAATGTGATTGACATTTAATTTACTTTGAACTTCATTACTGTCATGTTTCCAGATTTTATTGTGTGAAGTTTTACTGGGTAATAATTATTATAAATAAATGCAATATGTGCATTGGAAAGTAAGAAAGACACAAACTGTAATTGTGTTTTTATTACTATAGCATCAGAGGTATTACATTAATACAGAGCTTTCAAGTTCATAAACTTCTGCATGCAAATTTAATCATAATCAGTTTCCATTGTTTTTCATCCTTCATAAATATATCATGATCATAATCAATTTCCATTCTGTCTCATCCTTCATAAATGTATCATGATCATAATCAATTTCCATTCTGTCTCATCCTTCATAAATATATCATGATCATAATCAATTTCCATTGTGTCTCATCCTTCATAAATATATCATGATCATAATCAATTTCCATTGTGTCTCATCCTTCATAAATATATCATGATCATAATCAATTTCCATTGTGTCTCATTCTTCATAAATGTATCATGATCTACATTGGCATTACAACAAAGAAACCAGTGATGCTTACCATGGTATATGATGGTAGAGGGGGGGGGCTTTGAATATCAGCTCTGCTTGTATTTCTTTGTGACTTTAAATCAGAGGTCTTGCATACCTATGAAAACCACAAAAAATGGTACCCCACAAATAATAATGAATTCGCAGAATATTAAAAGTCTGTCATCAGTTTGTTGACTTTAATTGACTCCTTATGATTTAATATCCATAAATATTAAAATCCCTTGAGAAATATATATATTGGACAATGGAGATTATAATACTCATGTAGCAATGAAAGTTGCCAGCTCCCCACCCCCTTTTCCCCATGACTGTTGACCAAGATTTGAGTGTCCCTTTGCTATCTTGTGGCCTGACCTATGCCAAGGTTGATATTCAGGGACCCTGTGGGTTGTAAGTTAATAAGGGAGATATGCATTTTCTTTGTTTGTCAGCCTTGATGTTACTATCATGACCTTTCTGAGGCTTGAAAGATAAAATTCCTTAACTTCACTCAAAAGACTCAAGAAGGGGAGACTACTCTTTATTAATGGCTCAGTATGACAGCGTGTGCCACTGGATTAGGTCACAGTGTCTGATAAAACTGTATAAAACATCATGCTGCATTTTGATTTATGGTAACCAAGGTAACTGTGGATTATAGTGTTGCTATTTAAGCAGATACGTGAAGTTGGATATGACTGATAATTATCCTCAATTAACATGTCATCTAGATTGTAAAACTTCATTCACAATTTTGTTCACATTATTTTTCTCAAGGGTTCCTTAGAATTCTCTGTCACACCTTTTTCAGTATCAGCCTAGTCCATTTCTTTTGAGTAGGAATGTGGATAGTTTCTAAGTGATGATCCTGGGGTAATTCCGAAGGGAGCTGTGAGTGAGAGACTCAGCCTACTCCATTTCTTTTGGTTACTAGAAATTGTATTCCCTTTTTTGTGCGAAGGAAGTAATGTTTGATACGGAGCACTAGGCAATTATTCCATCAGTTACATTGATTAGGAAGAAAGAATTCATTCATTTGGAATTTGAGTTTGTTATGGATCACTTGGTAGTTTCTAGGAAGGCAATATGGTTGTAGGTTGAATTGTGTTCTTTATCAAGTGTTCCACTTCTAAGATGAAAGGAAAACATGTTAAACTGAAGGTATGTGATATAAATATTATAGGTATACATGTACTTTTAGGGTGGGACTATGGATAGTTTCTAAGTGATGACCCTGGGGTAAGTTTCAAGGGAGTAGCGAGTGAGAGACCCAGGGGCCAGTGCAGGTTGCATAAATGCTTGACCTTTTCATTCAGAGAAAGTATATGTATGGGAATATAATGGGTAGATGGGTGGAATCTCAGTGGTTTCCAAGTTATGATCCATAGACAGGGCCCTAGAACCCAATGATAGACCAAGGAACCTATGCTGACTGCACAAGTTTATTCCTCTTGCAGTGCCAGGTAAATGTATATATTCTTTAGGGATGGGACTATGAACAGTTTCTGTGTTGTGACCCAGGAACCAGTCCTCACAGGGTAGGGTGAGACCAGGAGCCAATGTGGAGTTCTTCGCCACAATTAAATCTCAAATGACTGAATTTGAAAGTCCTGGATATCAAATGTCATTTTCAGTACATGTATATTGATCTATTGCTAGGAGTTTGTCTCAAAAGCTGAAGTTTCCTCTGTCTGTCCATATGTCTGTATGCCCATATGTCAATCCTGAATGTGTTTTAGCATGATCACACAAAAACTATTAAACACGGGGTCATGACATTGTATGGACTTTATTATGGTAATAAGTAAATAGCCTGATTAGATTTTCATGCCATTGCACCAATTTTGTAATTTTACATATTTTTCAACTTTTTGGACAAATATCTTTTAACATGATCGAGCAAAAACACTTGATGTAGACAAATTAAATTTGGTAGGTATATTTGAATTCATATGTAGTTAACTTAAGTAGAATTTCTGGCCAATACAGCATTTTTTTAAAAAAAATTCAAATTTTTAAAAACTTTTTGGACATGGACTATTTTTACAATTATCTTGTTAGCAAGATGAAGCAAAATCCATTCAGTGTAGACAAATGAAATTTGGCATTCATCGTTGTATTATGTGTAGATGACCTGATTATATTTTGATGCCTTTATAACAAATTTTAAAATTTTCTACATTTTTTAACTTTATACTTTCATATTTTTTGGTTTACAGTGGCCCCCATATGTACTCGCTTATAAGTCGAGTTAAACTGCAAACCACATGGACCCTGATCTACTGTCGCACAATGCACCAGCAGATCAGGGTTTATGTTGTTTGTTCTACTGATTCCTCCTAACAAACTGCACAGACCCAGATCTTCCGGTTAATAATGCAATGGCAGATCTGGATCTGTGCAGTTTGCAGTTGAACTTGACTTTTAAGTGAGAATAAATGGTACATGTTTTACAACGCAAATCTTGTTTATTGTAAGATTTTGTGCACAGTACAGTCTCATTTATCTTATTTTCATTCATATGAATGCAGGTCACTGTGAGACCATGGATTAGTATGATTGTCAGGATTCTAAGTAATTGTTTAGTAGAGTTATAGCCCCTGATATTTTTTCAGACCAACTGACTTTTTTTGTGTACAAAAACTCTCCTAATTATTATTGAATGTCGACAAATAACTATATTACTTCAATTTTGTGTTTGGATACACATGCTTTGATGTAAAACGGAGGCAACTCCTACTTTTGCGTGTATTATGCTAGCATGATATATATGTATTATATTGAAATTTATTTAGATCTTTAATTTATTGATCTTAATTGACTCACTAATATTTAAGACGGTAAAGATTATAATTCTCATGCATCAACAACAGTTGCCACCTCCCCCCTCCCCCTTTCTCCATAACTGCAACCATAATTTGAGTCTGCCTCACTGTCTCTGACCCTCACTTGTGCAGCAATCTATATTTTTGGACCCCTCTGCAAATGAGTGATCGAGGGAGAAGTGTACCGGTACATAGATTTTCTTTGGCAATTAGAAATGAAAGCTGGGCCCATCATATTTGGAGAGAAATTGATAATTGTTAATACAATTTTACAGTGTAAGATTCTATAATTAATTCTTCATAAGTTTTGAACTATTTTAGTTTGGGATTTTGGTGGTTTAGATTTGACCAGTGCTAAATTTTCCCAGTAATAATTTTTCATCCACTATATAACCTTGTTAAAAGTCTCCCATCTTAGAGGTGTCTGGTAAGGAGGTGGCACTGTGCATCAAGGGAGATAATTTTGACCCATTAGTACAAAGAAATCTGAAAGAGTTCAAGGTTATCTCTAATGCAGTATCAATACTTTTAAAAAGCTGTACTGGTTGACCCTTTGGTATTTAAAATCTTTGCACCTCAATGGTGATTAAAAATGTTCACCCTTTGCAGAAGTTGATATGTATAATTTCTACTTGTCACTTCAACAGGGAGCTTCTGTCAACCTTTGAGATGGGTACACAATTTACCTGAAGTACAAAAAAATGCCCAACATTGAGGTTTTCTAGATATAATTGTTTCCTTGCAAGAGGATAGACATACATAATCATGTCACTCCAGTAGATAACTAACTAAAATCTAACAATTTGACCAATTACATGTACTACATATATATATATATATATATATATATATATATATACCGGTATATATGGATAAATACACAATATCTGCCTGTCACTAGATGGATAGATGAATGGTTTATACTTGTAACTCAAAGAGATAAATACTGTGTACATAATGTTGATGACACATTCAAAGGTACGAACACCAAATTCACTTTACTTGTACATGTATATTGTTATTCATCCAATTACCATATTCAACTTAATACTGTGCTTAATAAAATATTATTTGGAAAAAGTTTGTGAGGTTTACATCTATCATCATGTTAGAGCACAATGACTGAATTATAAACAATCCCCCCATCACATACATATTCATACTTCGAAAAGTTAGCTTCCAAGTGTATGGTGCTCTTACTTCTAGAGTTGCAGTGTATGGTGCTCTTCCTTTTGGAGGTGCATTGTCTCTCCCAATATGGTTGAACAAAGAATGTAAGATTTGTTTTTTAGACTGATTTAGCCCTTAAAATTAAGTGGTAATGAGATATCAGTCATTCCTACTGGTAATTCCATGAAAATCACAATGTTGCAGGGAGTTTAGCAGCCACTTCCCTCCCTGCTGGTTTTGAGAAACTTCCATTTAGCAGGAAAATGTTATGGCCCCCACTGCATGCAGCAGGTGCATCTCAATTTTGTACATATATCCATCCATCCATCCATCCATTTGTCTGCCTGCTCATCCGTTTCGAGATGCTTCTTAGCAAGATTGCACAAAAACGACTGAACATGGACAAACAAAATTTTGTAGGAATAATTGTATTGATATTTGATGACCTGATTAGATTTTCAGGCCATCACAGCAACTTTTCTAATTTTTTAAAAACTTTTGTTCGCTTTTTGTCAAAAAGCTTGTTAGCACAATTAAGCAAAAACTACTTGAGATAGTCAATGAAATTTGTCTGCATATTTGTATTGATATGTAATTGATATGTAAATGACCTGATTAGGTCTTCAGTCCATTATAGCAATGTTTCAAGTTTGAAAATTTTGTTAATAACCTTTTGGACTTGCCGTACATACTCACTTATAACACAAAACCAACTTCATAGACCCAGACCTGCCATCACATAATGCACTGGCAGATCTGACTCTATGCAGTTTGTTTGGATTAATCAGTAGAAGAAACAACATAGACCCTGATCTGCTAGCACATTATGCAACGGCAGATCAGGGTCTATATTGTTTTGTCATTGGGTCTGATTTATAAGCAAGTATGTATGGTGGACTTCTTTCTTTTTTTTAAATCTTGTTGGCACAATAAAGCAAAGACAACCTGAGGTAGACAAATAAAATTTTGTATGTTTGCATATAAGTTGAGTCCAACTGCAAACAACATTGACCCTGATCTGCCATTGACCCTGATCTGCTGTCACGTAATATGCCAGAAAATCAGGATCTATGTTGTTTGTTTTACTGATTGCTCCTAACAAACTGCATAGACCCAGAATTGCCATTGCATTATGCAACAGCAGATCTGGGTCTGTGCCGTTTGCAGTTTTACTTTACTTATAAGCGAGTACATACAGTATGCATGTCTGTATGCCTGTGTACATGACCTTCTTATATTTTCATGCCATTATAGCAATTTTTCAAACTTTTTCTACATTTTTGAACTTGTTTGGACTTAATCTGCAGTTTTACAAACACAAGCCTAGATTGGGGTTTATTTGTGAGAATTGAAGAATAAGAGGACCATGTGCTTATTAAGGCTTTTAAGGATTTTGTGTCATCCAATCTTAAAAAAAAAACACATTTGTAACATCATGTTAGATAATGAAAACTCGATCTCAAGCTAAGAAATTTATGATCTCCATGATGGTATCTCAAACAGTCACCATTCAATTCTTTTATGGATTAGTATGCTAAAACTAGAATTTACAGGTCTAATAAATTTATTAATTATGAATAAGAAGATGTGTAATATTTGAAATATTTTAATGATTGAATTCAGACTGCAAAGCTAAATATATTTAGAAAGCATAAAAGAGGAGTTATTTAATAAATACAAAACTGCACTTGTGTTTTGTTCAAAGTTGGGGGAAAGAACTCATATGATATGGGTTATGAATACATCCTGGCATGACAGCATAAATGTTTTCCTATGCCATATTAAACTCATTCATTCATCCAACTCTGAACAAAAGACATGTATATTGGTTAAATCTGTACAAGGTGCAAAATGAGTGTGCAAAAAGTCAGACTTTTATAAGACTTTAATTTCTTTTAAATGTTTTTTTTTTTTTGAGCAATGATTGCGAAACATCCTTACATGTGGGCAAGTCCAAGCTACATGAGATAGTCTCCTGTTTAATTCCCACCTTCTTAACTCTGGCCACATTGGCAGCTAGGATGGGATGATGTCGGCAAAGGTGGTCAGTTAAGTTCATCGTTCCACCTGCAAACTTCACCTCCATCCTGCATTCCCAACAAATGGCAAAGTTATCAGATAATTTTCCATCTTCTTGGAGAATTTCAGTCAAAACAGTTCATGCAAAACTTTAGGGTCCACATCAGCCATTTTGCGTTGTTGCTATTCAACGGGCAGGAGGTAATGTGCAATTCAGCCATTTTCTCTTATTACACATATTTCAGAAATCTTGGGCTTTTTTTTAAAACAAGAGACATTGAAAGAGACAAAACATTTAAATGAAAGAAATGAAGGCTGAAGTAAAAAAAATTGTATACTGTTTATAGAAATATTGCAAAAACCAGTTCACTGGCAATATCCTGCAATACGTGTACTGGCAGGATCCATAACACAATATACCGGTAAAACTTCACATCCGTATGATTGAAAAAGATAACTAGTTGCACACGTGTCAGACCAAGTCACTTTGCTAAAAATGAGGAGATTCTCTGAAGTGGATTTTAGAACAATATAGACATCAAAGGAGTCACAGAAAAAATTCTGCAAAATGAATAAAGACTAAACTGAAAAATACTTGCTATTTGCAGTTTTTACTAAATTGTATGTCTAGAAGTCCAGCAAATGATGGCAGTGGATTGATTATGTAGAGTCGGTCATCTTACCAAGGTACATTTACCAGCAGAATCTGTTCTGAATACATGTACACTGGTAAAAAGATCCAGTAATACCACACATCATTTATATACTACACAACATCAAATTGTCAATCAAGAGAATAAATTAACAAGATTTATATGTGACCCTAAAGAATTATATATTATTAAAGAATGTCACCCCAGGCAATATTGGAATATGTCACTGTCACTCAGTGGTAAATTTTAGCATAAATGCATGGTAAATTATTATTGTACTTAATTATTACTTGTTATTGAATGGAAATGTTACATAGATTGCACATTCCCACCTGTCAATTATGGGTATGAATACACAATTATTCTGTGCTACTCAGAAACATAAATACACAATTGTTACCAGTCACTGTGTAAATTACCTGATCAGTGAAACTGACTATAGCTCAGCTTCTGTAGCAGACCACTATTGGTTAAATTACAGAGTATCAACACAGGTGATAAGGCCGTTGCCAGAGTGAAATTGATAAATGGGAAAATAAAAAGTTAGATAAATAGCAAAGCAAGTGACGTTTGATACAGAGCACTAGGCAATTATTCCATCAGTTACATTGATTAGGAAGAATTCATTCATTTGGAATTTGAGTTTGTTATGGATCACTTGGTAGTTTCTAGGAAGGCATTATGGTTGTAGAGTGAATTGTGTTTTTTATCAAGTGTTCCAATTCTAAGATGAAAGGAAAACATGTTAAACTGAAGGTAGGTGATATAAATATTATACATCCTTAGTTTAGATATATATTGACATATAAAGAAACTGTAGCATTAATTTTTATTTGTCATTCACTCATCTTTTTTTAAAAACTGATATGTTAAAGTGCTTTCTGTGTTTATTATTGCTATGCACATTAGCAAAAAAGTATACAGGTTCTTTCTGTTGAAAATACCCATTGCAATGGTTATTTTTACCCATGGATTGAAGTCATGTTTTAACTTGTATAAAATAGTTTCCAAGGGAACATCACATGTACAGATATTCTGTGCGCTCTGCTTTCAAAGTTTGCAGGAAAACACTCCACATTTTCATATACATGTCGGCTATATTTCTCTGTTGTTTATGAACACAATTTTGAATTCTTAAGAATCATGTTTTTTAAAATTTTATATATTTAACCATAGTTGTAGATTAATTTTATAGGAGTTGAGGTAACTGAATGATTGACAGATTACTTTTTGAAATCACCAAATTACCAAATACTGGCATATAAGTCAGAGCCAACTACAAACAACATAGACCCAGATCTGTCATCACATAATGTGCAGGCAAACAACATAGACCCAAATCTGTCATCACATAATGTGCAGGCAAACAACATAGATCCAAATCTGTCGTCACATAATGTGCAGGCAAACAACATAGATCCAAATCTGTCATTGCATAATGTGCAGGCAAACAACATAGACCCAGATCTGTCATTGCATAATGTGCAGGCAAACAACATAGACCCAGATCTGTCATCGCATAATGTGCAGGCAGAGCAGATCTATGCTGTTTGTTAGGACTTATTAGTATAAACAGATGACATAGACCCTGATCTGCCGGCACAATATACAATGGCAGATTAGAGTCAATGTTGTTTGCAGTTGGACCCAACTTGTACACAAGTCGAGATGGTATGCACTCTAACAGCAGTCATTTGTATGAGACATTTTGACCTATAAGATTGCTGATAACTAGAATTTTCATCATTTAAACAACCTTATAGTCATTGATATTCTTTACTTTTCGTACAGTGTAGTGATTGATTTTAATTACAAACAAGAGTGTTGTCACTGTTATTATAAGAATTCAGTACTGTCAAATCGGTATGAAAAGTGCATACATGAAAATATTATCATATACATGTAGCCTATGCAGAATATAAGTACACCTCACCTCTGCCATTTTTTCTTAGTACAAATATGTGCAAGTGCAGAAATTAAATATAAATATAATAACTATAAAAACTTTTTTTCTCTCAGTTTATCTTATAAATTATCCAGTGGCCAAACTTCTTATCTCAACCCTATTATACATCATTCCATGCTGATTGAAAATTTTGTAGCAGCAGCAACCTTTGTATTTAGATATTTTGGAATTTAAAAGTAATTACAGTAAGTCAGAACTTGTAATTTGGCATACCATCTATACTCACTTATGAGTCAAGTCCAACTGCAAACAACATGGCCCCTGATCTACCATCGCATAATGTGTTGGCAGATCCAGGTCTTTGTTGTTTGTTCTACTGATTACTCCTAATTACATAGACTTGGATCTGCCATCACATTTTGCGACAGCAGATCTGGGTCTGTTCAGTTTGCAGTTGGACTTGACTTATAAGCGAGTATATATGGTGCTAGGCTTACTGCAAGTTCCAATGTTGGTAATTAAGTACATGTTGAAAATAGGTGCAAACAGCCTTCACTAATTTAAAAAATAATCATAGATCTTTATTATCCAGATTTTATATTGTGAAATCATGTAGAAATGGCAACTCAACCTCTATTAGGGTCATATATCAAATAAATTTCTAGCAGTTTAATTATAGCTGTATTGGCAGAAAATTCCGAGTAAGCACCCAAATTGCAGACCAGCAACAGTGTAAAAAAAATTTATTGAAATAAGCCTTTCTTGGATACATATTATGTGCCAAAATGTAGTCTCTGCCAATGACATTATTTTAGAAAATCAAAAAATGTTTGCACCCCAGATATACAGAACTTACAAAAGAGAAACCATGATGGAAAGCAAATTTGTTTCATGCTAACACATACATTTTAGGAATTTTTATTTCAACATTTTTACTAGCAGGTTGTAAATTAAGTACTACAGCCATAACAAATAATTGGGGGATCTGCGGTATCTCAGTTGGTAGAGCATTGGACTCATAATCCAAGAGTCATGGGTTCATTACCCGCCTAGGCCAGTCCAGGTCAACAGCCTCAGTGTGTCCTTGGGAAATGCGCTTAGCTCCTATTTCCTTGGCATGATAAAAGTGACGTTAAAATCAACAAAAATAAACATCTGATAGTCTTGTCTCATAGTTGTGACTTCTGTCAGGCAGACAGTCTTGTCTCATAGTTGTGACTTCTGTCAGGCAGACACAGTCTTGTCTCATAGTTGTGACTTCTGTCAGGCAGACACAGTCTTGTCTCATAGTTGTGATTTCTGTCAGGCAGACACAGTCTTGTCTCATAGTTGTGACTTCTGTCAGGCAGACACAGTCTTGTCTCATAGTTGTGACTTCTGTCAGGCAGACATAGTCTTGTCTCATAGTTGTGACTTCTGTCAGGCAGACATAGTCTTGTCTCATAGTTGTGACTTCTGTCAGGCAGACACGGTCTTGTCTCATAGTTGTGACTTCTGTCAGGCAGACACTTGTATTTTTTTCACTGTTATGATTAAAAGGCATTTAAAATTAAATCACAATCCATGATGCTATAATTGGGGTTTAATCCAGCTATTTTAATGGCAAGCATCTGAATTGGACGAATGCAGCTAGGCTTTACTTTGTTTTCACACACTGGGTGTTTGTACAATTTGCAATAAGTCAAATGTCAATATTAATACTCCAGATTTATTAATTCATCCTCCACAATGTTAATTTTCCCATGTACTGTCAATCACGCACTCATCACCAGCATGATTTTGCAAATTTATCAACGAAACAGGTTTTGAAAAAAATGTTACTGCAAAAACAAATATTTGTGGGGGTAAAATTTTGTTGTTTGGGAGTATACATACAATTTCATTTTAATAAAATTTCATGGAGTAATACTGTTAACCTTAACATACAATAAACAATTCTATTTTTCATGGTGAATTGAATTATGTTACCCACAAAAACATACAAAATTAAATGGCAAAAATCCTCCATTAATATTTTTGGATTTAACAGTTTTCACAGTGAAGACTACAATCAACACAGTATAGGTAAATAATTAAATTGTCCATGGCAACAATGCTTAATGTAATTCCATGGCAACAATGCTTAATGTAACTTCATGGCAACAATGCTTAATGTAATTCCATGGCAACAATGCTTAATGTAATTCCATGAAAACAATGAAAACAATGCTTAATGTAATTCCATGAAAACAATGGCAACAATGCTTAATGTAATTCCATGGCAACAATGCTTAATGTAATTCCATGAAAACAATGCTTAATGTAATTCCATGGCAACAATGCTTAATGTAATTCCATGGCAACAATGCTTAATGTAATTCCATGGCAACAATGCTTAATGTAATAGATTTGTAAGAATTTATTACTGCTATAATACTATGAGTATAATGATAACTTTGAAACATACAGTATAACAAATAAGTATCAAATACACCATTATCTCCAAACTATGAAGCTGAATTTCAGCATTCCTGCAGTCCAAGAAAATACTGGAAAACTTGTGGATACAATTCTTTGATTTTCATAGAAGTATCCATATACAGTCAATGGTTCAATTTTATTTATTATTCAACTGACTGGTTCATACTATGTCATGAAGTGATAGAGGATCTTTCAACTGACTGGTTCATACTATGTCATGAAGTGATATGGATCATACAACTGACTGGTTCATGCTATCTCATGAAGTGATAAAGGATCATACAACTGACTGGTTCATACTATGTCATGAAGTGATAGAGGATCTTACAACTGACTGGTTCATACAAACAACTGACTGGTTCATACTACATAATGAAGTGCTAGAGGATCTTACAACCGACTTGTGCATGCTTTGTAATGAAGAGATAGATGGTCTTACAACAGACTGGTTCATACTATATAATAAAGTGCTAGAGGATCTTACAATAGACTGGTTCATACTTTGTCATGAAGTGATGGAGGATCTTTAAACTGACTGGTTCATACTATGTAATGAAGTGATAGAGGATCTTACAACTGACTGGTTCATACTATGTAATGAAGTGATAGAGGATCTTACAACTGACTGGTTCATACTATATAATGAAGTGATAGAGGATCTTACAACTGACTGGTTCATTTTATACTGTATGTAATGAAAAGATAGAGGATCTTGCATGTGTGCTCATTTCATATTAAATTTATGAAATTATTTGATGAGTTTCATAAATTTCATTTAGAATGAGCACAGATGTAACATTCTGTTTATCACATGATTAAAAAAAAACTGATTTTATTTAGCAAACTGCAGAATAGTGCAATGAAATGAATTTGAAATGCATTTGAATGTCTTTGTCATTACAATTTTGCCTGACATGATGTCATTTATGATGTGATGAGTGGTTAATAAAATGTGATACATATAGAAAAAATATGACTATTTTAACCTAAATAACTCAGAAGTCACATGATAAAATGATCTATTACAGCTGAGTAAATTAAAATCATTTCTGTTATCAAAGAGTTGGGCTAATTCAACAAATTTAATAAGAATGGCTTCTATCAAATTAATAAGACTTTGCTGTACTACTAATACACACACCTCAAGAGCTCAAGAGACAAAAATGTTTTTTGAACAGATTTGTTATTTAATTAATGATAATGATTTAAACTTTTTTCTTGAACCTTACTTTTTAGAGAAACTTAACAAGAATACTCTAAAAAAAACTGAACATTTTAAGTTATTTCATTCTTGATTTCACTTGCAGGATAGCAGACCTAGTACCAAAGACACTCGTTCCAGTCGTAAATCCAGCACAGAAAGCAAACCAGGTGCTAAGTCTCAACCAGCCAAATCTTCAGGCAAATCTCTTCTAAAACCAGAGGTATGGCAAGACAGGGTTCATAAGGGATGGTCTACATTTAAATCTTGTACAACAGTCAGACCTTTATGTATTCTGTATAAAATATTGCAGTAACATCACACAGTCATAAATGGAAAATATATGAAACATCAATACAATTGATTCTTTTATTTTTAAGGCTTTCATTTGTGGGAGGGGGTTTCAATACATTGCAATTTTGTTAGTGACTTCATCATAATTTATTCAACTTTAAACATACAGAATGTGTATAGCCTTAATGTGAACAGTGTTAGCATAATATATTTATACAATAAATATATTTAAAAGGTATTTATAGGTCTTCAAAAATAATCATCAAACTGCAAAGACAGAAATGATCAAGATGTTATGTTATCTGTTAATTTCATTGAAAAATAAAAGTATTTGGCCAGTCTGATAATGTTTTATTTTGACTGGGAAGACATGAGAGACTCAAATTTGCATAATGCAGGATAAAAGCAAAAGTACTTACTAGATAAATACTTTTTTCGAAGGTTTTTGATAAAAATGACACAAGGAGGAAGTGATACTCTGTTCCAATCGTATTTTGATTACAAAATACACAAAACCTCTCTTCTTGGGATATGTTTCTGTAATTACCAAATTCTACAACATGGTTATTTAATACTGTCCTAAAGCAAGTAAGAGCTTTTCTAAATGTATCATTTGTAATTGTATGCAGGTGTGGTTCCAAATCAAAATTATGGATGTGCCTCTCAGGAGGGATTGGATTCTATTGATCCAATTGCATTCATGTGCCGATCTTTTCGTTTTTTTTATTAGATCTTTCAGTGTGTAGTGAGCTTTGTTTATTCATAAAAATTATTTTGTAACACAGTGTATATAACTTTTTCTCTCATCTGAATCCAAGCCTTTCATCCAGAAACAATGGTTTTATTAAAAAAAAAAACAATTTGCTCCCATACCATATATACGTGCTTATAAGTCAAGTCCAACTGCAAACAACATAGACACAAATCTGCCATCACATAATGTGTCAGCAGATTAGGGTCTGTAATGTTTGTTCTACTGATTAATCTTGACGAACTACATACACCCAGATCTAACAGTGCAATATATGATGGCAGATTTGGGTCTGTGCAGTTTGCATTTGGACTCTACTTATTAGCGAGTATATACGGCAGCTTTATGTAAAATTAAATCAGTTGTGATAAAGTATAATTGTGTAGCAGTCTTGTAACAAATAATATGACCTTTTAAAGAGGTGGTATTAATTTCAAGCAAAAATATGACCTACATTAAGGTCCTATTGATTGCAGGACTATTTTTTGGGGCTCAGCAAAATTATATAGCAACCACTGGACTTTTACAGTGAGATGTGTGGTATAGGAACAATCGTGCCAATAGCAATACCTTACTGACAGTGTAATAACCATTTGACCTAAAATCAGATCTTATTGTGGAATGGCATCCTTTGGACTAGAAATAAGATCTTACTGACAGTGTAATAACCATTTGACCCAAAGTTAGATCTTATTGTGGAATGGCATCCTTTAGGCCAGAAATAAAATCTTACTGACAGTGTAATAACCATTTGACCTGAAATCAGATCTTACTGTGGACATTTGCAACAGTTGAACCAGAAATAAGATCTTACTGACAGTGTAATAACCATTTGACCTGAAATCAGATCTTACTGTGGACATTTGCAACAGTTGAACCAGAAATAAGATCTTACTGACAGTGTAATAACCATTTGACCTGAAATCAGATCTTACTGTGGACATTTGCAACAGTTGAACCAGAAATAAGATCTTACTGACAGTGTAATAACCATTTGACCTGAAATCAGATCTTACTGTGGACATTTGCAACAGTTGAACCAGAAATAAAATCTTACTGACAGTGTAATAACCATTTGACCTGAAATCAGATCTTACTGTGGACATTTGCAACAGTTGAACCAGAAATAAAATCTTACTGACAGTGTAATAACCATTTGACCTGAAATCAGATCTTACTGTGGACATTTGCAACAGTTGAACCAGAAATAAGATCTTACTGACAGCGTAATAACTATTTGACCTGAAATCAGATCTTACTGTGGACATTGTCAACCTTTGGGCCAGAAAAAATGAGATCATACTTACATTATAGTAACCATTTGACCTAAAATCAGAGCTTGCTTCGGGCCAGACCTTAATGTTATAGCAACCATTAGCAATTTTTAACTTTTATATTTTTACAACCTTTTCAAGATATTTGCCTTTTGTCTTGATGGAATACAAATTTACATTTATTTTGAAAGGGTTTATCATCCTAAAAGTTTTTGCAATTTTTCCCTTTCTATTTTTAGAACTATACTTTTAATTGGCACTATATAGCCAGGATTGTGCTGACTTGCCATCAAATCCAATACATATATACATATATGAGATCTTATTATGAAAGAAATGCACTGGGCCAAAAATGGAATCTTACTGATATTATAGAAACCATGGAACCTAAAAAATAAGATCATACTATCATATGGCAACTAGTGACCAGAAATCATACTATCATATGGTATGGTAACTAATGACCAGAAATCATACTATCATATGGCAACTAGTGACCAGAAATCATACTATCATATGGCAACTAGTGACCAGAAATCATACTGTCATATGGCAACTAGTGACCAGAAATCATACTATCATATGGCAACTAGTGACCAGAAATCATACTATCATATGGCAAGTAGTGACCAGAAATCATACTATCATATGGCAACTAGTGACCAGAAATAAAGTCTAGCTGATGTTATAGCAACAATTTGATCAGAATTGAGATCTTTCCCATGAGCTGACAACAGTTAGGCCAGAAATGAAATTTTCCTGCTGGTTAAAAAGCAATAATTTTACCTGAAATTAGATCATTCTCTGGTACAACAAGTATTTCGTGTGTTATATGATTCTACTGGTTTTTGAGCAGTGGCATGGCCTGAAATTGAGATATTAAGTTGAAATTAGTTGCAGTGGAACCAAAAAATAAACCTGTAGACAGAATATTTTACAATCATAAGACAACTAAGAAAGGTCTTACATCAAATGTTTTGTTATCTGCCCTACTTATAATCAGCCATAAATAGGTTATTAGCTCACCGAACCATAAGGCCACGTGAGCTTTTGGTATAGTCCTGCATCTGTTGTACATCTTCCATTGTCCGTTGTGCATCTTCTGTTGATCAAGAATTGCTTGCTACAACTCTGGAGGCCATATTTCTGATCCAGTTTTAATCAGACTTGGAAAATGGGCTTATATCATCAAGATCTCAGACAAGGTTGATAATGAGTGAGATATGTGGTGATCTTGCATCTGATTTGCAGAGCTTGTTGTCTCCAGAGTTGAACTTTGTTATCTGATACAGTACTTCTGAAGCTTGGAATATGGGCTTATATCATCAAGATTTCAAACGAGGTTGATAATGAGCAAAATCCACTCATATTATTGAGGTGATCTTGCATATTGTTGCAGAACTTGTGTCCACATTTGACGCCATATTTCTGATCTAGTTTGATTGATAATGACCAAGATCCAGGCATAGTAAATGAGGTGATCTTGCATCTGATTGGCTGAGCTGCTCATCACTCTTGAGGCCATATTTCTGGTTCAATTTTGATCAAACTTGGAGTATCAGCTTATAAAGATCTCAGATGAGTTTACTGAGCAAGATCCATGTATATTAATTGGGTGATCATTCATTTGATTGGCTGAGCTTTTTACCATTCAAAAGACTGCATTTCTAATCCAATTTCTATCAAAACTTGGTAAATGGACTTGTAACGGGGTTTGTTACCACTCAGAAGAGCAAATTTCAATTAGTTTTTGATGATACTTGGCAAAAAAGATTATATCATCATGATTTTGGACAAGTTTGCAATCTACACACATTAATAAGGTGATCTTGCATCTGATTGGCTGAGCTTGTTACCTCTCTAGAGACTATATTTGTTATCTTATTTCAATAAAACTTGGCAGATAGGTTTATATCATCAACATCTTCACTGAGTTGGATTAGGAGTGAAATCTATACATATTAATGAAGCCTTTATATTTGGATTATTTTTCTTCGAAACCGTTGTAAAATAGGTAAAATTGACATAATATAAGGTTGGGAATAATTCACAAGGGGCTGTGTTCTTTTAATACAACGTAAGCCTGCTTGGTGAAATGGTCAACTTGTATATAAGCTAGGTGAGCAATATCAGAGCTACTTGGGTCTCTTGTTCTTCATTCATCTCCCAGCTTCATATGCCCACTTTTATTGTCAGAAATATTAATCGGGACCAAAAAAGTTCCTTAAAAGTTACCTTTCTTTGGTCTCCATCCAACAAAACATATTCAAATGACTGAACAATCAAATTCAGTATAGGAGTGATTTTTTTGTGTCCAAATCAGAATGTATTGACCTTTTCTTCAAATTACTTTATTGTTAAAATATTCATGCAAGAGAACAGAAAAAGAAATGATAACAAAATATAAATTAAACCTCAGGTGACATTATTCAACATATTTTGTCCTGGAAGAATTGTCTGAACATGATGGGTTTTTTTTTTTTTTTTATAACTGCGGGGTTGCTGTTGAACCTAGATTATTATTTTCTCACTGTAAATGTTGAGACTTGGGTTTCGCATTTCAGGGAGCAACAGCATGAGTGACAGCATTAACAATCAGAGCTCAAAATATTTTCAGTTGGCTACTTGTCCTGCAGAACAGATGACTTGGAACTTTTACTTGTCTTACATCAGTTTTACTCATCCTACAGTGTAATTAATACTGAATCTGCTTAAAATGCTACTCGTCCATTCAGATGAATATCTTGACAAAATTACTTGCCCTTCTTAAACCACCACTTGTAAATGCATGTCAATGAGTGGAATTTCAAGCTGCTGTTTTTAAATTTTTCAGATTCACATCTTGTTTATGTCAGTGGTTGTGTTCAGCTGCAATTGTGGTAGAATACATACTATATGTACTCACCTATAAGCCGAGTCCAACTGCAAACAACGTAGACCCTGATCTGCCATCTCACAATGTGCCACTGACAGATCAGGGTGTATCTTCTTTGTTATACTGATTACTCCAAATAAACTGCATAGACCAAGATCTGCTAGTGCATTATGCGATGGCAGATCTGGGTCTGTGCAGTTTCCAGTTGAACTCAACTTATAAGCGAGTATATACGGTACTTTATGTCTAAAGTTTGTACCCAGGAATTCCTGTTTGATCTCTCTGTGCAGAAAACTATGTCATAATATTGTTGTTCATGGCTTGCAAAACATTTTCACGGAACATTTGTTATTATTATTAGTTATATAATGGTATATTTTTGTTATGTTGTGAACACAGTATGACATAATTTAACTATTGCATGGTATAGTTTAAGGTATGAGAACAGCCAGCTCATGCATACAAATTAGAGATTTTTTACCCCTTTTTATAACTGAATATTATTCCCAAGATGCTAGGTGTAAAATTTAAACCTGTCAGACTCTTAATCACTTTACCCAGCAACTACCATTCATGATTAAATTACCATTTAGTAGCATTGATAGCTTTGTGGGTCCCTTGCGTGGTTTACAGTTTAAAATTGTAATTGAACAGCATGCAAGGCATTGTGTGTAGTATTGATTTCAAACTGGAAATAAATACAAATGTGGACACTTTCATGCATATTTCAAGGTTGGTTTAATCTTGAACATATTGGCTCAGTCATGCAGAATGTCTCTTGTAGCTACAAACTTGTCATATAGGTTTCAAATGGCCAATAAAAGTGGTCGTATTTTCAAATGGAAACTTTCATTAAAACATGATGAAAAGAGCATTGAAACCTCCACTGAAGTTTAAGATTCATTTTGAAGTCGTAAAGAAAGGAGATGATTGTAATAAAAATTTAGTAGTGTTAATCAGACGGAATTGAAAATGAAAGTGGGTGGGAATGGTTGTTCATCACATTTAATTATATGGTGAGTAATCCGAATTCTCAGAGAATATAACTTAAACTTAAATTTCTAACAAAACTTCACACATTCAATAAAATTAAACTTAAATTTCTAACAAAACTTTATACATTCAATAAAATTCACAAAAAACATGGTCCAACTGCAGAAGTTTTAGAATTTCCTGTAATTTTTTGTCCATGCATATGAAGCAAATTTTTATGGTTTTGAGAATTTTTTTTTTTTTCCTTATTTAGTTGTTTGTATTTGGTTCATTTACATTTATGCATCAGTTGTTCCAACAATATTGCATCAAGAATACCAATGAAATCATAACTTTTTTTCAAGCATTAAACTCAAGCCAACAAAGACCAAAAAATTTGTGGGCATTTTATGTTTTTGCCTATGATAAATAAATAATGATAAATTTTTTTATTAATTTGGGTACTTCGTTTTTTTTTTTGTGCTAATTAAATTCCATTACACACCCCTGACACACAACATACACAGTAGAACTTTGAACACACAAACTATTTTGGGACCAAATTTCTTAGAGTCTTCAGTTTTTTTTTTTATGGTTGCAAGATTGCAGGTAATAGAAAGTTCTGTGCCAGGAGTGAGTAATTCATTCTGGTGAAACCAAGCATTTGAGTGACTGGTGTTTATTGAAACTTTATACACACACACACACACACACAAACACTAGAATCTTAATAGCTCGAACAGCTAAGGCATGTAACATTAAGAACACATAGTTTGAATGGACTTGTCAGGTCCTAAAAGCAAGTTTGAGCCATCCAGGGTCTTTCCATCAACCATGTTTGACACAACCAGATTCAACTAGCTGTATTACTGTACATGATGTAAGGCTTTTGAGCTTGATTTGATGCTTATTAAGTTTTAAGATAACATAGCCAGATAATTAATTTCGTCCAGATAATTAATTTTGACAATGTTGATTCATCAGATTATAGGCATTGATTACCGTCTATACTCGCGTATAAGCTTAGTCCAAATGCAAACAGCATAGACCCTGATCTGCCATCGCATAATGTGCCAGCAGATCAGGGTCTATGTTGTTTGTTCTACTGATTAGTACTTACAAACTGCATAGACCCAGATCTGCTAGCACATTATGTGATGGCAGATCTGGGTCTATGCAGTTTGCAGTTAGTATCGGCTTGTACACGAGTATATACAGTATATGTTGTACATAATTCTGTTATAAAAATTTCTGTTTCCACTTTCAGGGAAAGTCAGGAAAAGTCAAAGGTATGTTCACATACAATTTCTCATAAAAAAAAGTTTCTGTTTCATTATCACAAACCAAATTCTAGAAAGATAATACAAAATTGTGTTTTTTTAATATTCATTTTTAAATATTCTGCATTTCTGCATTACATGTATTTTTAGCTCTGCTGGTTGAAGGTGAGAAGAGCTTACATTGTATTTACATCAGGCTTATAAGTCCAACTGCAAACAATGTAGACCCTGATCTGCCATCGCATAATGCAGCAGCAGATCAGGGTCTATGTTGTTTCCTCAATTAATTACTGCTGACAGATTGCATAGATCTAGATCTGCCAGCGCATTATGCCATGGCAGATCAGGGTCTATGCAGTTTGCATTTGGACTCGACATATAAGCAAGTATATATGGTATACTGTATGGTTTTGACATATAAGCAAGTATATATGGTATACTGTATGGTTTTGACATATAAGCAAGTACATATGGTATACTGTATGGTTTTGACCTGACTTTGTATTTACCATCTTTACCCAAAGTCTTCTGACATCCTAAGTTTTCGGACACCCAGAATTTTCAGTCACCCTAAATTTGTTCCTTGAACAATTTTGTATGCACCTTAAGTTTTCGGACAATCATGATTGGTAATTTTATTCATTATCCTAATTTTTGGATACACTGAATAAGACCAGTTACAGTTCTCGTGAAGAAACAGAAAGTTATTTTGATTTACTACAGCACTTGGTATTTGACAGACACAAACCACAGCGACATATACTCCCTGACAAAGTTGCCATTTTATGATTATCAACCATAGTTTTACGCATATAGCTTGTGGAAAAATGTCTGAAAATTGCAATTTCTGAAGTTTTATATCATATTTTGTTATTATTTTTAAGTTAACATCGATCCATGACATAGTAAATTATTTCAGTTGAAGTAAGAAGTTCTGCTTTGAAATTAATAGTTTCCTCGTTGATAAAACATTCACACTAAAAAAGGACAGATACATTGATAAAACTTGTGTGCATAAACTTTAATTCCTAATATATTTTAATTAAATGTGGACAGTTATTTGAATTTTTCCTATGCAAGCGATTTTGTTACTCTTCATTTTAAGATTGTCAGTCCTTCATAAGTCTTATTGTTACTCTTCATTTTAAGATTGTCAGTCCTTCATAAGTCTTATTGTTACTCTTCATTTTAAGATTGTCAGTCCTTCATAAGTCTTATTGTTACTCTTCATTTTAAGATTGTCAGTCCTTCATAAGTCTTATTGTTACTCTTCATTTTAAGATTGTCAGTCCTTCATAAGTCTTATTGTTGATGCCGTATCTTATTCATAAAATGCCTACCATCGTTACTTGCGTATAAACCGGGTCCAAATGCAAACAACATAGACCCTGATCAGGGTCTGTGTTGTTTGTTCTACTGATTAGTCCTTACAAACTGCATAGACCCAGATCTGCCTGTGCCTTATGCGATGACAGATCTGTGCCTATGCAGTTTGCAGTTGGTATCAGCTTATACACAAGTATAGATGGTACTTCAAAATGGCACAGACAGTTTTGATTAAACTTAGTAGGAATGTTCTTTAGGATATGTTGTGCCTGTGTTGACCTATTGCCAGGGCAGAGATAGCCATGCCCATTCATTAACAAAGCACAGCATATAAAATTAGAATATTGTATATTGACACTTAAGAATTGTGTGTTCATGTTAAAATTATAGTGCTTACTGAAACTTAATGAAAAATAGTTGAAAAAAGTTGAAGTAATGCCGATTTGAGTTTGTATATAATGCCTGATGATTTGAATTATGTATATGATATATAGTGTCAGTCAACTAGGTGATGTACATTACACCTGAATGTCTGAAAAGCTTCCAGAATGCCTATAAATTAAATGATGCCTCATACTTTTGCAAGCGATAGTATTTGTTGGCCTTCCATAGGTATCAGCATATGTTCGAGTTTGAGTGACATATGGTGGTGATACATTGTGTTTGTTGGCTGCCCAAGTAACTGTGACTTCCATATCAACCAGGTGGAAAATCCTCAAATGATACTCATCTCCATTGAAGTGTAGTTTTTGTCACTAATACAAAATATATATATATATATATATATATATATATAAGCTTATAGAATGACCTAAATTCTTTCAAAGATCAACTAACGTGGGTATGTGAGAAAGTAGCTTTCCGTGGTTGCTGGTTCATCCCAGGTTCTTCCTCCACTAAATATACTGGCCACCATGTATAGCCTATCATGTGCTGAAAAGTGGCATTAAACCCCCGCAGAATCAAACCAATCTTTCCAATCTGCCTGACTGTGTCTGACCAAATTTAATAGGTCAAAGTCCTAGCATGATCACCTTTCACATTCATATGAAATATGTTAATACAATATCTAGTTCATCTTAAGTTACTCGAAGTAGAAACACAGTTAAACAACATGTCAAATACCACCAATTTCAACCCAACAGCTTTAAATTATCCTTACATTGGTGTTATTCAACCCAAGTTACCTGCCTTAGTACTACTACATTGGTGAGCAATGTCAGGCCTGCTTGGGCCTCTTGTTTGTAATAGCATGTGTATAAACAAGTATAAATGGATTTTTCTCAAACCTGTTTTGTGGATTTATCTGATGATTACCTTGAATGAGTACCAGTTTAGTAATCATAACTCTGACTTTTTAACTATAATAGCTCATAAATACAATAGTTCAGGTCAGTAGTAATTATTGATTTTAACAAAACATAGCATGTGGGGATATCTTGAAAACATCTTGATCTTGATCTATCCATGGCATCAGGTTCACAGTCGAAGGTCATGATTAAGATTGTTTTTCTGTACTTATGAGCATGTTTACTCAAACATTTGAGAATTTATTTAAAAAATAAAAACAATTTTAGAATGTTATCTGTTGTTAATTTCAGTCGGTGAGGATTTTAGAATGGTATCTGTTATTAATTTCAGTCAGTGGAAATTTTAGAATGGTAACTGTTGTTAATTTCAGTCAGTGAGAATTTTTGGAATGGTATCTGTTAATTTCAGTCCATAAGAATTTAAGAATGGTATCTGTTAATTTTAGTCAATGAGAATTTTTAGAATGGTATCTTGTTAATTTCAGTCAATGAAATTTTTTAGAATGGTATATGTTGTTAATTTCAGTCAGTGAGAATTTTAGAATTATATCTCTTGTTAATTTCTGTCTGAGAATTTTTAGAATGGTATCTGTTGTTAATTTCAGTCAGTGAGAATTTTTAGAATGGTATCTCTTGTTAATTTCAGTCTATAAGAATTTTAGAATGGTATCTGTTAATTTCAGTCAATGGGAATTTTTTTAATGGTATCTGTTGTTAATTTCAGTCAGTGAGAATTTTAGAATTGTGTCTGTTGTTAATTTCTGTCAGTGAGAATTTTTAGAATGGTATCTTGTTAATTTCAGTCAATAAGAATTTTAGAATGGTATCTGTTGTTAATTTCAGTCAGTGAGAATTTTAGAATGGTATCTGTTAATTTCAGTCAATGAAAATTTTAGAATTGTATCTGTTGTTAATTTCAGTCAATAAGAATTTTAGAATGGTATATGTTGTTAATTTCAGTCAATAAGAATTTTAGAATTGTATCTGTTGTTAATTTCAGTAAATAAGAATTTTAGAATGGTATCTGTTGTTAATTTCAGTCTGAGAATTTTACAATGGTATCATTAATTTCTGTAAGTGAAAATTTTTAGAATGGTATCTCTTGTTAATTTCAGTCAATAAGAATTTTAGAATGGTATCTGTTGTTAATTTCAGTCAGTGAGAATTTTAGAATTGTATCTCTTGTTAATTTCAGTCAGTGAGAATTTTAGAATGGTATCTGTTAATTTCAGTCAGTGAGAATTTTACAATGGTATCTGTTAATTTCAGTTAGTGAGAATTTTACAATGGTATCTGTTGATAATTTCAGTTAGTAAGAATTTTAGAATGGTATCTCTTGTTAATTTCAGTCAGTGAGAATTTTAGAATGGTATCTGTTAATTTCAGTCAGTGAGAATTTTAGAATGGTATCTGTTGTTAATATCAGTCAGTGAGAATTTTAGAATGGTATCTGTTAATTTCAATCAGTGAGAATTTTTAGAATTGTATCTGTTGTTAATTTTCAGTCAATGGGAATTTTTAGAATGGTATCTTGTTAATTTCAGTCAGTGGGAATTTTAGAATGATATCTGTTGCTAATTTCTGTCAGTGAGAATTTTTAGAATGGTATCTGTTGTTAATTTCAGTCAATGAGAATTTTAGAATGGTATCTCTTGTTAATTTCAGTTAGTGAGTATTTTGGAATGGTATCTGTTGTTAATTTCAGTCAATAAGAATTTTAGAATGGTATCTGTTAATTTCAGTCAATGAGAATTTTTAGAATGGTATCTGTTGTTAATTTCAGTCAGTTAGAATTTTTGGAATGGTATTTGGTGTTGATTTCAGTCACTGAGAATTTTAGAATGGTATCTGTTGTTAATTTCAGTCAGTGAGAATTTTGGGAATGGTATCTGTTGTTAATTTCTGTCAGTGAGAATTTTAGAATGGTATCTGTTGTTAATTTCAGTTAGTGAGAATGTTTAGAATGGTATCTGTTGTTAATTTCAGTCAGTGAAAATTTTAGAATGGTATCTGCTGTTAATTTCTGTCAGTGAGAATTTTTAGAATGGTAGCTGTTAATTTCAGTCACTGAGAATTTTAGAATGGTATCTGTTGTTAATTTCAGTCAGTGAGAATTTTACAATGGTTAATTTCATTAATTTCAGTTAGTGAGAATTTTTAGAATGGTATCTCTTGTTAATTTCAGTCAGTGAGAATTTTAGAATGGTATCTGTTAATTTCAGTCAGTGAGAATTTTACAATGGTATCTGTTATTAATTTCAGTTAGTGAGAATTTTTAGCATGGTATCTCTTGTTAATTTCAGTTAGTGAGAATTTTTAGGATGGTATCTCTTGTTAATTTCAGTCAGTGAGAATTTTAGAATGGTATCTGTTAATTTCAGTCAGTGAGAATTTTTAGGATGGTATCTCTTGTTAATTTCAGTCAGTGAGAATTTTTAGGGTGGTTCTCTTGTTAATTTCAGTCAGTGAGTATTTTAGAATGGTATCTGTTAATTTCAGTCAGTGAGAATTTTACAATGGTATCTGTTGTTAATTTCAGTTAGTGAGAATTTTTAGGATGGTATCTCTTGTTAATTTCAGTTAGTGAGAACTTTAGAATGGTATCTCTTGTTAATTTCAGTTAGTGAGAATTTTACAATGGTATCTGTTATTAATTTCAGTCAATAAGAATTTTAGAATGGTACTTGTTAATTTCAGTCAATGAGAATTTTTAGGATGGTATCTGTTGTTAATTTCAGTCAGTGAGAATTTTTGGAATAGTATTTGGTGTTGATTTCAGTCACTGAGAATTTTAGAATGGTATCTGTTGTTAATTTCAGTTAGTGAGAATTTTAGAATGGTATCTGTTAATTTCAGTCAGTGAGAATTTTATAATGGTATCTGTTGTTAATTTCAGTCAATGAGAATTTTTAGAATGGTATCTCTTGTTAATTTCAGTCAATGAGAATTTTTAGAATGGTATCTCTTGTTAATTTCAGTCAATGAAAAAATTTTGAATGGTATCTCTTGTTAATTTCAGTCACTGAGAATTTTAGAATGGTATCTGTTGTTAATTTTCAGTCAATGGGAATTTTTAGAATGGTATCTGTTAATTTCAGCCAGTGAGAATTTTAGAATGATATCTGTTGCTAATTTCTGTCAGTGAGAATTTTTAGAATGGTATCTGTTGTTAATTTCGGTCAGTGAGAATTTTAGAATGGTATGTCTTGTTATTTTCAGTCAATGAGAATTTTAGAATGGTATCTCTTGTTAATTTCAGTCAGTGAGAATTTTAGTGTGGTATCTCTTGTTAATTTCAGCCAATGAGAATTCAAATATTTAGGCAAAATGATAATACACTACATTTATGGTTACATCAGACAAAGTTAGAAAAATTATTTACTGTGCTTATCATCTTTTTTTTTTAAGTGACTAAAGTTTAAAATTAAAAATGCATTTGCATAATTATTTGAATAAAATTGAAAAGAATTGAAATGATGCAGCATAAATTCTTAATTTTTCTTCAGAAAGTTTGTTTTCATGTGTCATTGGATCTTTTTGAGATGTTGTACTTCAGAGGAAGTTATTCTGTTGAATTCTAAAGGAAATTTAAATTTAATTTATAAAAAAAATTAACTAAATTAAAACTTTAAATACACCATTATTTTAATATTTTATGCCTTTTAACCTGAATAATATTTATTAAGATATATATATGTATATACACATATATATATATACATACATGCATACATATATATATATATATATATATATATGTATATACACATATATATATATACATACATGCATACATATATATATATATTAATATACATATTTATGTAGAGTACTTGTATCAAAAATAAAAGTAAATTACTTTCTTTTACTTATTCTTAAAATAATTTTCAAATTATTTCACATTTTTTTCTTATCTGTGTCATCATCAAGAGAAGGTCATTACTTTTCTTTGTGTTACCTTCCTTTAAAAAAAGCAAAAGTTTGTATCTTTAAAATGACTTGCCCAATTTTGACCAGACTTATTTTTGTACAGATTCATACCTTCTGTTATTGTACCACAAAATTTTAAATTTCAAATGAAAGTATTGATGTACCAGTAGTCAGTGTTATTACAAGACAGCCAGTATACAGTAAGTATATTAGATACAGCAGTAATCTGATTTGATGAAGAATGTGGTGACATAAATTGACAAATTTAAGTCTTGCAAAAAAAATTCCAGTTGAGTGGAAAGCAAAGATCAAAACAAAGTTAAAAAAAAAAAAAAAATTGAAATGGCTGCTTTAATAAATGATTTTGTGGATTTGTGCAGATACTTTAAATGTGTCAGAATTTGAGTGCCAAAGATTAAGAACACAGACAATTATTTATCATATCAATCCACAGAATATGCCGAAGTTTCTGTGCAAGATGAGGGTGGGGATCCCAACACGGCTCAGTTTCAATCAATTGAGGTGAGCCGTCAACCTGTAAGACAGTCCAAGCTTCAGCCTGTTAAGGAAGGTGATGTTGCAGAATTTACAGATGCTTTTGACCTCAGTGATAACAATGCATGGGTAAGTCTGCCTGTTTAGATAAATATGGAATATATTTTTTATGTCCCCACCATATTTATGGAAGGGGTATATTGTGTTATTCATGCCCGTCATGTCACATCATGGAACGTCTGTCATAAATTTTGTTTTCACTCAATAGCTTCTGACGGACCACATGGGTTGAAACCGGTACCATATATGCTCACTTATAAGTTAGGTCCACTGCAAACAGCATAGACCCTGATATGCCAGCGCATTATGAGATTGCTGATCTGGGTCTATGCAGTTTGCAGTTGGATCCAACTTATAAGTGAGTATATACAGTATGTGGCTTTACATTGAGAAAGATTAAATTCTGTTTTCACGATTTTCTGATAATCTTTTACAGAGTTTTGGCCCCTATTTGATTTTGAATTTTGCCTTCATCTGCATCATTGTGGCTGCAATATCCATGCTCTATGGAAACATTACTAGTTTGCTGTACGATATATACTTGCTTAAAAGGCGAGTCCAACTGTAAACAGCAGATCAGGGTCTATGTTGTTTGTTCTACTGATTACTCCTAACAAACTGCATCGACCCAGATCTGTCAGCATATTATGCAACATCATATCAAAGTCTGTGCAGTTTGCAGTTGGATTGGACTAAAAAGCAGGTATATATGGTAATTTTCTCTCTTTGAATTGTGTTAGTATTGACAATTCTGTCAAATGGCGCCTTGGTCATCGTCTGCCTTCCTCATTCTAAGACATGTTGTTATTAAAAAATGTTACCAAGCCTTTATTACAAGCATTTGGATTGGTTTAACTTGCATAAGGTTATATTAGGGCAAGTATGCTTATGAATCCAATTCCTTTATGTAGTGTTAACATTATGTATTATGTACCTCGATATAAGGTGGTCTCACTATAAGGCAATACACGCCATGGTTCCTGTGCACAGTGTTTTAATGAGGGAGTACTGTAAAATGCACAGTGTCATTCAACATGTACAGTAGGATCCTTGACTATCCACCACAGTAATTCCTATTTCTATTGTCTTCTTACAGTCAAACATACCTCAGAACCAGGTGGTGGGCAGGTTTGCACAGTACCGGAGGTTGGTAAGTAACTCCATAAAGATAGAACAATGCAAGTTTAAGTGTTCAGAAATTTCACCACGAAAACTTGGCTCATTGCTCTTTGTTAAGTTTTCATAAGTTTGTTTTCATGAAATATTTCCCCTGTTTAACAGGTACTCAATTTTACAATGTTGCTGACTTTTATGAATCTAGGATTTACATTTAAAAAATAAACATGAATTTGTGTTTGTCATGATCTGCTACCGCTTGGCCTCTAATCTTATAAAAATCAAACACAAAATACAATTAAATCACCCATTTTCACTGCAGTTTTATAAACATTCGTGGCAGTAAAAAAAAATGGCCCGTTGTACTGGTAATTCGACTCAATACAAATCATTAATTCAGAAGGTCAGTAACAGTTAAGCCCTATTTTTATTGTATGCCATAATTTTACATTTTGTTTTCATTTTATCAGTGTGAGTGTAAGTGTTTGGAAGGCATAATTGGGAAAAGGTTTTTTGTCCAACAACTGGAGTTAAGCTTGTTCTTCAGTAATTATTAGTTTTTGTTATGAAAGATAAGCCTTATTGTATAGGGTTTGGTCCTGGATACACAGAGGTCACACTACCAGGCAAAGTGGGCAACTAAGTTGCCGAAAAAATGTAAACTTCGCCTTCTTCTATCAGGAAAGCGAAAATGACTTTGACCTGTCATTTGTTTTAGATCTGCACCATGTGACAGTAGTTTGTGGCTTTTGAGATCCTCCCTCAACCCAGCCAAGTAGTTATTGTTAAGTCGCTGGTGAAATGGATTGCATGTTGCCTTAGCAGGTGTTCATATCAATTGCACTGGCAAAACAAACTCTTGCACATTCACAGGCATGTGTTTTAATAGCCGACTGACCATTAACTCTATCCCCCCGCAAGATATCGCTGCCCGATTTCCACAAGTTGTCATTTTATGATGAAAATTTAGCAACTCATTTCAAAACTAAATCATCTATATGTAAATAACAATTTGTGTTTTAAGAATCGAATCAGCGAAAGCACTTTCTAAATGTATATTTTGAAACTTTTAACTGCCGTGCTTGCATTATTTTCTTCATAAAATCAGTTTGAAACCATAAGTGAACCTGATAAGGGGTGAAAATATGAGATAAATTAGCACCAAAAAAATATCCAACTAATACACGACATTATTACGAGTATGTAGACAAATATTAAAACCATAAATTTTCAATCCTATCTAGGGATTGTTGCAACAAAGCTAGAAAGTGAGCGGTCATATGAAGAAAATCCATGTTTCTAAAAATAGATGCATCTACATGGCATGCACTGCGCCATATTTTCATATTTGTATATAGCTGTGTGCCGATTCAGTTACTTTATATTTCAGTTCATCGTTTCACATAGATTGCATCACTAATTATAAATAGGTATAAATAATTAATCAACTGCCACTAGAACAAACAATGTAATTTTTATACTTTTAAAAACTTCAGCAAAATAGTAAAGTCAAAAGATTCACATTTGCTTTAGAATCAACTTACTCAAAATGCAGTTATAAAGTTGAGATTACTCATCAGTGACCACTGTGGTTTGATTGGATGAACACTATGATGTTGAAGACACATGTACATGTGCGTCTTATAGAGATTTGTTTAAAACTTTTAGTACTGTTTTTGACTGTCGTTTTCTAGTGAAGAAACTACAAAAAATTTATTTGTTTTTAGGTATTTTTACCTTTTTTTAATTACAATACTGTAATCTAGGAGCTCCTGCCAGTTAAAATTAATTACAATATATAGTTTCTGCTATGCTTTTTTGAAGTCATATGGTCAAAATACATTGCATATTTCTCTCCATCTAAACATACACACTTATAAGTATAATACACTGCATATGAGTATGGTACATTCATACACTTACAAAATGTGTTTATAATATACATACAACACAGAGAATTTTCTACTTGAAGATAAAGAATTGCTTAAAACCAATATTAAATGCAAATATGCATAATAAGAAATACAGGATACAGTCCAAATAAGAGAACCAGAGCACACACACACACACACACACACACACACACACACAGATATATATATATATATATATATATATATATATATATATATATATATATATATATATATATATATATATATATATACATATATATATATACATATATATATATATATATATATATATATATATATATATATATATATATATATATATATTGTATTTCTTGCTTTGCTGCCACTTCTGCCCGTACAGCTCTCACTTCTTCCTATTCTATCCAAAAGGAGGAGTCACTTCTCCCTAAAATTCAAGTCTAGCTTGACCCCTGGATATATTCGTGAACGTAAAAGTCAGTTCATGGTAAAATCCCTTCTGACATTTAATTTCATGAGATGTATCTCCTTGACTCTTTAGTTTCAAGCTTTTATTAGAATTAGGATATTTGCAAATATTTTCCACATGAATAAGTGGGAGAGGGTAAAATGAAAAATTTTAACAGCTAATTGTTCCCAAAACAAATGATAATTTGCAATATACTCGCATTTGCAGACTCAACACAAGATCCAGGAACTAGAAGAGCAAGTACAGCTGATGATGACGAAGACCCACCGTAAAGTCAACTCTCTCAAAGCACAGTTCCAGGAACACAAGGCAAAATGGGAAGCTGTAAGTGGATGATTGTTTTAGCCTTCTTTGTGAAAAGAATTTCCTTCACCAGTGGTGTGTTACCAGCATCATCCAGGTGAATAAAAAAAATTTTGTGCTTGTTTAGCTTGTGTATTAACAATAAACTAAACAAGAAACAGCGCCAGAAAATCCATTTCCCAGATACCATGGAGAGCTGAAAAAATCGGTCAAGTGGGTGTACTTCATCATGAGCGAACCCAGATGGGCAAGTGTTTATCTGGTGAAATATTTATATGTACTTTCTTTCTCGACAGCATCTGTCATTGTCAATACTTTCAGGATTGAAATCAGATGTTTTAATATGGGCAATCGCTATAATCAACAAGCTTTTGTTATCATTACCTGAGTCTGAGTTGTCGTGAATTGGGTGTACATAAAACTTTCACTCAGTATCATGTTGATAATACTGAAATTTGTTTGAATAGACTTTTGTTTACAATACATCATGTATTTTGGGAAGATATTTTCTTTTCATCAATTGGATATTTGATGAATCGGTCTTTTATTTGGTAGAAAACCCATTTCAGTTACGTAAGCCATAGTAGTCTTTCTCTTAATGTGAGATCTTATGAAAGTGCGCCAGTTACACTGGTCACAGACAAATAAAAACCAGTTCATTGAGGAATTTGTTCATCATTTATAAAATTGAAAATACATGAAATATACACTAATTTTGTATCTATCTTACGTTATTATAAATTAAAAGACACTTAAACATGAATCTTTAAATGATTTGGTTGATATCGATTTTAGTACCAGAGGGCGTAAAATAGGATCAGTTGATTAGTTAATCAATATTTAGGTTGGCTGCAAACATGCTCATTGTCACAAACAGAAAGTGAACACCCTTGAGCAATGTTGACGATCTACAGTTGACACTTGTATCAATGAATGAAGAAGTAGAGGGTTGTGTGAATGATCATTCAGTTAAAGCTGAGAAAATTTATTGCCAGATTTTCTCAACAGTTAATGAAGTAAGTATCCTTGTGATTATGCAAGCAAACTTTGGAATAATTTTGTTGATACAAATTTTAGTACCAGATGGCCTAACACAGGAGCAGTTGAGTTGTTGATCAATATTTAGGTTGACCGGAAACATGCTCAAAGTACATTGTTGCAAACATAAAGTAAACATGTTTGAGTGATGTTGATGATCTACACTTGACACTTGTATCAATTAATGAAGAAGTAGAGGGTTATCTGAATGATCCTTCAGTTAAAGCTGAGATAATCCATTGGCCAAGTTTTTCTACAGTTAATGAAATCGGTCTCCTTGTGATTATGCAAACAGACTTGTTCCCAATGTCTTGTTCTGTTTTAGGAACACAAACAAAATTACAAAATATGAGCAGTAAGTTGATGGATAAACTGCAACTCCAATAATAATAATAATAATAACAACATACATGCCATAACATGACATGTCACGTGAAAAACATGATTTTGGACTCCCCCCCCCCCCCCCCGACACAGTCGTGTGTTAAAAAAACATGATTTTCAGCAATCTATGCGAAAAAAAAGAAATTCCTACAAACAAAAAAAGATGTACATTTCTTGATCACAATGATATATGCCTGTAATCTGTGGTGTGTATGAACAGTAAACAGTCTTGCTCAGAAGTCATGTAAAACTATCCTCTGGGAAGTTTATACAGCTGTTTTAGAGACAATTGAAAGCTATGGCGGTCTGAGATAAACATACCTTTGAGAGATTTACTGAATTGGCTCACAATAGCTAGGGTGATTTGTCATGTCAAATCCTTTGAGCACTGCTGAGGGAGAGCCCATTAGGCTAATTTGCATAGGTAAAGTACACTTAGTGGAACAACCCAATTTGTCTGAAGTTAAGTACATCAAACTGATGCGTGTTGAAAAACAAATGTTATTACACATCATTGACTGCATTGAATGAGAATTTTGAAGCCATCTTTATTAAAGTTTGTGATCAGCGGCAACGTTTCTTTGAAGTCGGAGTTTTACTCCATATATAAAATTCAGAACACGATTATTTCGGTAGTTTGAACAACAGCACCATTCAATCTCAAATGCCGTATTGCACCTAGGATCCAAAGGTCAGCGGACACTGTGTCCCTCACTCTCCAGATTTGGGGGACACACAACATTTTAAAGGGACAGAGGAAAATTGTAGTACATAATGCACTAGAAGTGCTAAAAACTTGAGATAATCTTATTTGCTTCTACAGTTTTGCCACCTTCATTTTCTCATGTTTTCCTTTGACATTTACATGATTGCAATAAATGTTTTATCATGTGATCAAGTAACTCATGCAAACATCAACATGTTTGAATATCTGGTTAACCTGAAGTGAACTGCACCATGGAATTTCAATGATTTAAAAGTATTAAATCATTAATCAAATGACAAATTGTGTATTTGCATAAATTAGTACCTTTTTAAATTAATTCAGCCTGAGAATAAATTAAATCTTCACTTCCGTAGGTGTGACTTTAAGCTCGAAAATACGTTACAATAGCGGCAATCAAAGACTTTAGCAACTCGGCCGACTTCCACAAACCATGAATGTTTCAATTGCCAGATTCATTGTTTTGAAATGGATATTCATTGACATCTTACAGATTTTATCACTTTTAGTGACTTTTGGCCATTGCTTGCGCCAACATAGATGAGGAAATGTGTAGGCATATTTGTGAACACAAATGACACTTGCATTACCATCAGACCAACTACTGAACTATTGAAAGCAGCAAAAACTACATGTAATTAAAACTACATTCCAATGTCCAATGGATTTTAAAGACAGTAACTTGGTCTATTTTTGTATTTAATGTCTGTGAGATTGTGACCATGTTTGTGGTGATGTTATTTGACATTCTAGCATTTTGGATTTTTTTTTGTAAGTATATTAAATGCTTCAGAGAAAACAGATGGCATTTTCTTTCATTCAGATTTTTTAATTTCCAGTCATTTGCTCTAGACTGATTTGAAAAGATTGACCCCCCTTGGGACCTCAAAACACTTTTTGAGTCTCACAAATACCCCAACACTGTCTAGGAATATGGCAAGTATGTAGTAACACCAATAATAACCTCCGCCACCAATGGACCAAAATCAGGGGTTGGTAGTCATTAAGGCATGTATTCATACTATTAAAAACAAATTAATATGTATGGTTGTGTCACGGTTATGGTTCTTATGGGGCTCGTTATAGATGTGTTCCACTGAATCTTAATAATGCATTTTCGAAAAGTGATGGCAGTGGCACCATTGTTAAGGTTCTATGTTCAAATTTTGTGTTGAATTTCTGCAAGTCAGAGGCAGTGTGGGGTACAACATAGTATATGTCACAGGAGAAACAGGTTCCACATAACTCTAGTTTTATTAGCTCACCTGGCCATAAGGTCAAGTGGGCTTTATGGTATTGTTCTACATATGAGATATGTGGTCTCTCGTCCATCAACAACTGGTGTTTTCAACTTCTCCCCAAAAAGCATTGGACCAGTTTCAACCAAACTTGGCAGATAGAATTCTAGCATAAAGGGCTTTTTAAGTTTGTACAAATGATACTGATCTGCCATCAAATATTTCCACCATTGCTAAAGATAGAAAACCTTTAAATGACTTCTGATGAACAGAATTTGGCCAAATTTGAAAAAAAAGCATCCAGCCCTTGTAAATTAAACAAATGATGCTGATCTGTCATCAAACATGGTTACTGTTACTAAAAATAGATAAACCTTTAAACAACTTCTGATGAAAAATTGCTGAACAGAATTTAACCAAATTTGTCATCAAATGAAGGCCTTTTAAGTTTTTATAAATTATGCTGATCGGCCATCAAATATGGCTGCCATTACTAAAACACATGTTATATCTTCAAGGTCAAGGTCACTGGTCACATTTGTTTCCTCTATTTTCTGCACTTTTAATCTATTTTCCTTTTAGATAGTGCAATGAAAATTACTTACTTTCCATGTTTGCACAGTAACATGTACAGCTCTGTAACAAAGGTCAGATTTCATAGTTTTATACTTTTGGTGACCTCACCATGGTAGGCAGGAGAAAAAAAATTAAGTTAATTTGCTTCTTAGTATCTATACATATTGCTCGATGTATTTAACAGGAACGCAAGGTACTGATAGAGCAAGTAGAGCAGGCACAGAAACTTCAGACTGAAGCCGAGAAGGAGGCTGATGCTGCCATGACACAGCTTGAGGAGTTCATCAACGAACAGGAGAAACTTGTAAGTAGTCTGTTCTCGGTTTTAGAAAATAAAAAACTGTAAAATCTGGTTAAAATACCTATACATTAAAATAAGTACATTGTAGAAAGTAAACATGCATTGGTTTCCTTGTATTTTTGTAGGAAAAATAAGCACATGTATATGTGTGAAAGAAACAGCATAAGCGTACGATTTTCACTCTTAACGATTGATATTGGAACCTTTTTACAACAATTCTGGATTTAACAACTTCTTAATTAAGCATTGGATGTTAATATTATAATTTTAATGATTTATTGTCTCAGTAATTTTTCTTGCTTTTAAGAAAATTAAGTTTTAATGAACAAATTTAACTGATCCATGGGGCTCGTTGTAGATGTGTTCCACTGAATCTTAATAATGCATTTGAAGGAAGCATGCTGCTCAAACTGTATTGTTAACAACAAGCATTATTTCAAGTTCCAATATGGAATGGATCTTGTCTCTGTATAGGAGGAAGAGGAGGAAAATAAACGCACAGAAATTACCAAGAGTGTCAGTCGCCCTGGAACAGTTCCTCACACACCAGGTGGTATCGACTCTGCAGCCAAGAAATCAAAAACACCTGAAGCTATGGCTTCTGTACAACCAACGGAAGGGACACCACGAGGACAGGAGGATGGTGAGCAGGAACTTCAAAACCTGATGCAGCAGACAGATGATGCCAAGGTACACTCTGATAAAGTACCTAACTATATTACCTACCTATCTGTACATATGTCTATCTATCTATCTATCTATCTATCTATCTATCTATCTATCTATCTGTCTATCTATCTATCTGTCTATCTATCTACCTACCTACCTACCTACCTACTTATCTGTCTGTCTATCTATCTATCTATCTATCTATCTATCTATCTATCTATCTATCTATCTATCTATCTATCTATCTATCTATCTATCTATCTATCTTTCTATCTATCTATCTATTTATCTTTCTATCTATCTATTTTTCTATCTATCTATCTATCTATCTATCTATCTATCTATCTATCTCTGTCTGTCTGTCTGTCTGTCTGTCTGTCTACAAAAGTTAAAATAAATTCAATTCACGTTATAGGCAGGGTGATGTCCAAGACTCGGACTACTGGCAAAGAAATGCAACTGTTCTGTTTAAAAGCAGTCACACTTGAGTATGCATCACACATCACTTATAGGTGACAGAAATTTTGTTCACATGTTTGTCTGTCCTCCCCCCCCCCTCATTTCATCTGCTCTTACCTTTATTTGAAATCAAAGTTTTGGCACTGAAAATGTTTAGGGAAAATAATACATCTGAACTTTTGCTGTTTATCTATATTCTTATTATGTTTTGGTTTTACATTAAGATGACATACCGTATATACTCAATTATAAGTCGACTCCCCCCCCCCTTTTTTAGGTCTGCAAAAAGCGAATTTCTCTTTGACCCTCCTGTAAGTTCGGGTGTATTTTGCAAGTCAGATCCATCTGAAGGGGTGTCTTGTCATCAGTGAGTCAGAGTTGCACTTAGGGAAAAATAAACAAGCCAAACTCGATAGATAGATAGATAGGAAAACTAAAGACAAAACCAGTGTAAAATACAATTATATTATATGTCAGAAATAAATTGACAACTTACAATTTGTCCATCTTCGTGTAATAAATCCATTGAAATCCATAATGCTTGACATTTTAAATCCATTTATATGATAAATCCATGAATTCAATTATAGGTCACATACCGGTATAAAAATAATAGTTCAGAATGATCCAATTAACAGTATCTCATAATGTGTTAATTCCACATGTCTTACAAATAAACAAGGAAAGTTAAGTCCACATTTTTGTGATTCACAGTATCCTATAAATGTCACTATCTAATGTCATCTGGTAAAAAGTCCAAGAATTCATCCTCATTGTCTGATAAAGTTCTGAAATCCTCCATGTCTTCTAGTCATCATAAATATTGTCCGACTCCGATTCCTTGGATTTACTGCCATATGCAGGTGCTTATGTAGAGATGGAGCTTGGGCTCTGTAAGTAACACTTTGGTCTGTGAAATCTTTTAAAGGATGCAACTGAACACTTGTCAGTTGTGTGGCATGATTATAGGGTCTTCACATAACCACCCTCTGTTACTTGGCACTGAACAAGTATCAAACTAGCGGCTCGGTCAAAGGGTTGTCACATGAAAAAACAAAGAGGGTGCTGCCTTTACAAACTAAGGGATTAAGGTCAAACATGCACAGGAAGTTGTAGAACTCTGCTTGGCACTGAACTAGTATTAAATTTTGTGCTCGATCAAAAGGATTGTCAACTTGTAAACAATGTAAGTGCTGCCTTTTCAAGCCAAGGGCTTATCGGCCCACGTGCACTGGCAGATAACTTGGGAAATATCACTTGGGAATTAAATCTGTCTGATGAAAAAGGAAATTACAAATTATATCAAAACTTTTATTGCATCAAACAAAGTGTTTATACAGCAAAACACAAATATTAATACAAATACTGGTTGTTCGGACTTGCATTAAAATGGAAGCAATATACTTTCTAGTAAACACCCACAGTAAACAACATTGATAGACACTTCACTTTGCAGTAGGTAGTATTTAATTTACCAGTATATTTTCAAATTATTAAAATCCAAATAAATGTAGATACAAGTATTGTGTAATGAATACCATCATGAAATGGATAAATACAGTGCATACCATATATGCATATCTGAATGGGAATAGTGACATGAAAATATAGAAATATTTGAATTTACAGTATTTTTATGTACTGCAAATATCTAGAGTTTCCAACATTACCCCATGATTTATCAAATTTTTTTTGTATGTCGCGCATATATGATGACCCCTACCCTGCATGACTTAAATTTTCAGTAAAAAAACTTTGACTTATAAGCGAGTACCATATATACTTACATATAAGCCCATTCGCATATAAGCCAACCCTCCAAACTGAATAGGTAAAAACATTATAAAATGCATGACCAGCGCACAAGCCGACCCATAAGTCCAAGACAACATATAATGATGAAATATAATGAGAAATTGAGGAAACAGGTAAAATAACACAAAACACACACACACACACACACACACACACATATATATATATATATATATATATACCCTACTAACCTGAACACCCAGATCCTCACGTACTGAGGTGACCTGGTTAATGGCTTGTATGATGTTAGTCAGCTATAATAGACCTTGGCCCACAGGTAAGCCGACCTCCCTTCTTCCAGGTTTTTATTTTTTCCTAAATTATTTGATGTATATGCAAGTATATATGGTAGGTTTGATTTTCACAATTTTCAGGCATAATTTTACAGAGTTATGGTCCCTGTTTGATTTAGAACTTTGCCCTTCAATTGCATCATATTGTTGGGGGCATTTGTGTCAGTCGGAAACATTTCTAGTTACTTTAAAAATTGCTTATTTGAGTCTGTTTAACATTTTGTCATTTTCTTATTTCTTTTCTGAAGCATATATTTTAATATGCCACTGCAGATTGTACAGGAACTTTTGAAATTTTAAACCAATAAAAAATGAAAATATTTATGAACTATGAAATTACCTGAAACTTTAAAAAAGTAATTATTTAGTATATATTTAGAAGTTAGAAATTATTGCTGAGTTATTGCCATCAATTTGGCAGCAAACTCTTTGCAAATAATTCTTCCTTTGTATGAGTAAATTGTATATATCAAGGTAAGTTGTTTTTCTAACAAAGATTATGATGGACACATACATTTGATTTGTTTTCAGGCCCAAGAGAAAACTTCAAGAACATCAGGAGCAATGTCAGCACCCCCTGCTGTTGAAACAGAGACCCAGCATGAGTTACTGAAGGTAGGAATCTCTTGTTTTGTCATATTGGGTTGTCATATTTCATCCTCTTTATACACATCATTGTAATTTAGGGAGGCACTATGAAACATAAACAAAGCCAATAAATAAAACTTTTTTTGCGAGAGTATAACCACTGATATATGTCAGGAAATCTGAAAATGTGGTACAGTTATTTGGATTCCAACATGCATGTACTGTCTATACTTGCTTATAAGTTGAGTCCAAGTGCAAACTGCATAAACCCAGATCTGCCGTAGCATCATGCACCTGGAAATCGGGGTCTGTGCAGTTTGTTAGGAGTAATCAGTAGAACAAACAATGTAGACGCTGTTCGGCCTGCACATTATGAAATGGCAGGTCAGGGTCTATGATGTTTACAGTTGAACGCGACTCATTAGCAAGTATATACAGTACTTTGGACAAATTTATTTAAAAATAGCTGTAAATGTACCGATGGTGGCACAACATCATTGGACGAGTTCTAATGTCACACTGGCATCAACATGGATTTCCTTTTCAGAAATTGTGATGTCTAACCAATCAGAAAGCATGTTAAGTTTAGTGTGATGTTTAACCAGTCAGAAAGCATGTTAAATTCAAATAATATGGAAACTTAAGCTCAAGTTATGTGACATGTAACATCCAAGTTCCTAAAAATGATTTATGTGCGTTATTATTGACTTGTGTGTTATCTTTCTTCCTGTTTGATAGGTTTGGTATGGAGAAAATCACACATGTCTGTTATATTCAGATCAGCATTCCTGTTTTCATATGCTGTCCTTTGCCCTAAACTTTGAGAAAAGTTTTCATATCGCTAACATATGACATTTATTAACAGAGTACAAAAAGAAGAAAAAGCTTATGGCGTTTCCAAAAATCATTTGATTCCTAAATTCCTGTTTAGGTCATAAATTTTAGATTTCTGAAAGAGGTGTATAATTATCTTTAAGAACTGTGCATATACATCATTTAAAGAAAGCATCATCATGGCATAGTTCTTGTGTTTGCACATTTTTGATCTCTAAATTCATTGTTCTTTTTATAGTCCTTGTTTAATCATCATTAGCGAGTTCTGGGGCATGTTGCTATCCAGAACTTAAGATTGTATGATGCATTATCTATCTTTATAGCTTTTGTATTATGCATTCTTCGTCTGTCATATGTTTTTTTAACACGTTAAACAAAATAGAATTTATTACTAATTATATGCTGCATGATGTTTATTATACAGTGTAAGACGACATATATTATTCATTTAATGCATAAACTTATATAAGTCTTGTGTCATCATTTGATCTAAACATCTTTATTGCCATTTTCAGTTCAGCATCATTATCATCCATATCGTACTTAAGTGGTGCAGTTTCTCTAAATTTCCATGATATACACCAGTAATATACAATACAATACAGGGGTCAGCAGATGTCCACTCGAAGGGGCTATGTCCTCTCAAAGGGCTTGCTCAAGTCCCATGATTTAACAAGAAAAGGGAGAGTCTTAGGGTTTGCAAGATGGAAGCTGCTTATTTTCAAGGGGTTTGTCAAGGTTAACCACATATACTCACTTAGAAGTCATGTCCAACTGCAAACAAAATAGATCCTGATTTGCCATTGCATGATGCACCTGTAGATCAGGGTCTATGTTGTTGGTTCTACTGATTACATCTCACAAACTGAATAGATCCAGATCTGCCAGTACATTATGCTACAGCAGATCTGGGTCTGTGCAGTTTGCAGTTGGATTCGACTTATAAACAAGTATATATGGTAGTTATTTCTCAAATGATTACTTATTTGACAACCAGTATGAAACAGAAGTTTGTCCTGGTTAGTCAGATGCTCTTGATGATGTGAACATAATGATGGCTGAGGAAAATTTAAATCAAGATCAGCAAGGAATTCTTGATGCAATGAGGTCTGCTTTGAAGAGTATCAGTTGACATCAAGCACTGACAGACATGCAGCTGGAAAGAACACTGCCGGTTTTATTGGCAGAATCAGGCATTGTCCCAAACAACATATTTAGCAGCTTGTCTATTATCATCTCTAGAACCATAACAACATTAGAGTTCTCCAACATTACCATCAACTAAAGAGAAGGACAGAGATGGATTGGAAATAGATTTAAGAGCGGTCAGAATTTCAACAACCTGTAGAAATTTTTCCGCAAGTCATTGTTAACATTTCAATTGTTAAAAACTTAAACTCTGTCAACTCATAAATTTGCACTGGATTTTATGCATTAAACAATCAGGAAATAAAAAAAAACACTTGCAATACTTACTGCAAACTTTAATAAACACAAAAAATGAAACAAACAAAACTTGTGGGACCTAATTTCCAATGTACTAATTACAGGTACATTTTCAAAGCACAATTCTCTTGCCTTGCACTGTTTACATGTTTATAATATATTATATCTTCTCATAGAGGTGGACATATGTGAGAACCCTGATGTCCATCTGTCCTTTCGTTCGTCAAACAATCTTGTGAACACAACTAGTCGGCAAGTTTTTGAAACTTGGCAGATATTATGGTCAGTACCTGAAGATGCACATATTGACAAATCACTTTGCTCCGACAATTTTTAGAAGAGTTATTGCCCTTTTTGAATTGCAGCTGATTGCAGTGTATCATAACATTTTGTGAATGTAGCTAGTCTCACAGTTTTCAATGGATGCATATAAAAAAAATCAAAGAAGTTTTTTAAGAGTTATTGCTCTTTTTGTCTTGTAATTTAATGCAGTGTATGACAGAATCTTGTGAATGCAACCAATCTCAGAGTTTTTTTATGGATCTCATTGAAACTTGGCACATATTATGGTAATCATCTAAAGATGCACATACTGACAAATCTTTGTGCTCCCCAGATTTTTGTAAGAGTTATTGCCCTTTTTGATTTACAACTGTATGCCGTGTAAGACAGTTTTTAGTACATTGCTGTGAAACTTGGTACATATTATGGTCATCATCAGAAGATATGCATGTTGAGCAGTTATTATATTTGCAATATTTTCAGAAGACTTATGCATTTTTTTTAATTTTTTTTTTTTTTTAATTTTTTTTTTAGAATGATCTGCATGATTGGGTAAGGGTGGGATGCAGGAGAAACAGGATATATTTACATTACAAAATTGATCACCTTTCCAGTTGTTTAATATCTCCTGAACCCATTGAAATGTCTTCATGAAATTTGGCATGCTCTTGTATCATGATTAGACATTGCATCTTGTAAACAACTGAGTCTCTATGATCGGCATTATAAGAGTTGTCCCCATTTTTAAAAAATTGTCTCTATTCTATCTCTGTTACACTCTTGAACATTGATATCTTCCAAATCATTTGAGATGTCTTCTTGAAACTTGGTGTCCATTGCTATCATGACAAGAGTCTGTCACATATAAGAATGGGTTTTGTCAGATTATTGCATTTAGAGTTGTGGTTTTCCATAAGGACTTGCTTACTGACAGATCTACCATATGTTCTCACTTATAAGTTGGGTCCAAGTGCAAACTGCATAGACCCAGATCTACCATTGCATAATGTGCAGGCAGATCTTGGTCAGTGCAGTTTATTAGGAGTAATCAGTAAGACAAACAACATTGACCCTGATCTGCCAGCGCATTATGCAATGGCAGATCAGGGTCTGTGTTGTTTGAAGTTGGACTTGACTTATAAGCAAGTATAGATGGTAGTTCTTAGAATATTTGCCTTTTTTGTCCAGCAGATGTAAGAAAGAATCTTGTGAATGCAAGTTAGTACATGTACATATTATGGTCATCATCAGAAGATATGCATGTTGACCAATCATTGTAGTCACACTAGTTGTGGAAGAGTTATGCACTCTTATGACTCTTCACTCATCTCCATCATGGGGTATGGAAGGGATGTGGTACAGGCGGGGGTATATTTACGTGAGCAAGTTGCTCACCATAATCCTCTAGTTTGTGAATTACATTTAAATGTATAATTATTATATTTTTGTGATTCTCTCTATTATTGGTGAAAATCTGAATTTCTTTAATGTAAACAAAATAACCTGTTAAAAATAAAATACTCAATGTTTTAAATTTTTTGTATATTTTTGCCTTTGTTATGTTTAAGCATTTAAGGAATGAAATAAAAAGTGAAGTGTATTGTAAAAAATAATTCAGTTGATTATGAGATGATGGAAAAACATGATGGTACATACATATAACAATGCATTTTTTTCTGACATCATACAGTTTTGTAAATGGACATCTTGTCCACTATCATTTTATCTCTAGTAATTTGTTCATGGTTAACTGTTGTTCTCACATAATTTTGGGATATTTTTTGAGATTCTGAACATAATTTAGAAAACTTCACAGAAATAAATGAAGTGGAACTAAAGAAAAAGCAGGAAGAAAAATAATAGTAAAATCAATATGTGACAGGCTGTTTATCTTTGTACCTGTATGTGACAGGCTGTTTATCTTTATACCTGTATGTGACAGGCTGTTGACCTTTATACCTGTATTTGACAGTCTGTTTATCTTTATACCTGTATGTGAGAGGCTGTTTATCTTTATACCTGCATATGATAGACTGTTTATCTTTATACCTGCATGTGACAGGGTGTTTATCTTTATACCTGTATGTGACAGGCTGTTTATCTTTATACATGTATGTGACAGGCTGTTTATTTTTATACCTGTATGTGACAGGCTGTTTATCTTTATACCTGTATGTGACAGGCTGTTTATCTTCATACCTGTATGTGACAGGCTGTTTATCTTTATACCCGTTTGTCTAGAGTCACATCCAATGCCCCAAGTCCAAATGAAATTACACATCTTTCATTACATGATACTTGCGTGTAATAGGTAGAGGCTAGAAACAAAAGAAGGATATGCCTCAAAGACTGCTGCAGCTGGCAGAAAAGCTTAGTACAGAAAACCAAAACTGAATCCACTACAAATTACATTTTCTCTATGGAATTAGAGCCAGGATCTTCTGCAGAAATGTCATTGTCTTCAAATCTTCCAGTGACTTAGCCTTTGTCAGTGTTTTACTCTTTAGACGATAAAGTAGATTTAGCATAGAAATTACTCAAGGAAGAGCTACTTCTTCCTTGCCCAGAAGCAAGAAATGGTTGCTTCCACTGAAGTCCTAGAGATCATGTTTGTTAGACAAAGTTTGTGTGTGTGTGTGTGTGTGTGTGTGTGTGTGTGTGTGTGTGACATGAACTAAAAACACACAGTACAAGACTAATGTTACCTCTATATCTGTGTATGTGTGTGTTTACCCTGAAATGTGTATTGCCACACCTATATCTATATCTGTGTATGTGTGTGTGTTTACCCTGAAATGTGTATTGCCACACCTATATAGGACACCAGTCAGAGCACTTCATTGCTTTTCTACCAAAATCAATCTTTGAAATACATTGATGGAGTAATACAGAATAAAAAGGGGAAAATCACTTGAAAATGGCAGAAACTCAGACACATTCTAACACTAAGTTCAGTAAAAGACGCTTCTGTAGTGTGTCCATGCTTAAAGAAAATAAACTTGGTCAATATTTTATTTAAGAATAAGTCATCTCAATCAAGTTGCCCTACTGTGTGCTATGATGGTGTTTGAAAACCACATGACATCATTTGGTAAACAAAGTACATGTATATGTATTGACAGCTACTGTTATATTTGTGAGGTGTTTTTCTTTTCATTGGCAGAAAGGCTTCAGTGTGTTTCAATTGTATAGGACACATACCATATATACTCGCTTATAAGTCAAGTCCAACTGCAAACTGCTCAAACCCAGATCTGCTGTCATATAATACACCAGCAGATCTGGGTCTATGCAGTTTGTTAGGAGTAATCATTACAACAAACAACATATACCTTGATCTGCTGGTGCATTATGCAATGGCAGATCAGGATCTATGTTGTTTGCAGTTCGACTCGACTTATAACCAAGTATACATGGTACTCAAAGGACAGTATTTATGGAGTATCTTTCTTAATTTCATTTACATAATTATTTAATCTCTACATAAAGAATACACGTCCAAAAAGGACATTTGCTTTCCCTTCATTGTCTTTTATAGACAGGCTTCACTATAGTTGTTTTTGTACTCTAATTAAAATGTAATTTCATTTCAGCAGAAGACAAGATTTTATTTCAGCAGAATCGATTTCTAAGACTGAAAATTCTCCTCCATTTTAAAATGGGGGGGGGGGCGTGGATTTTTTTAATATAGAAGGAATTTAATGTATAAATATAGGTAGGGATTGAAAATATGATACACAATTTTCATGCATCACATGCTTTCAGTTGATTTTTTAGTAAATTTTTTTAGAAATTAGCATGAATGTTGCAATTGTGCAACCTTGAATAGACCATGTTTAGATAGTTGGTAAACTTTAGATTCTGATGTTGAAATGTTTAAAAACAAATGTTATTAAAGTTGAACTCCAGTTATTCTGTGTTTTAGTGAATCTTCATCCATTACTATCATCTTGGAATCATGCAGTTTGTAATGTGCATTACTGTCACTTCATTAATTGGCATTTGCATTTTAAAACATTCAAAAGATATATTTGTACACTCTTATAACAGATCCAGAGTAATTTTTACACTCTTATGACAGATCCAGAGTCATTTTATCTCAAATGTAGTTGTCAAATACTGTAAAACACAGAATTTGATCATGTACATTTCAGATTTGGAAATAACATTAATTGAATGGTTTATTTCTCAATTCCAATTTTTATGAATGGACTACATTTTCTGCCATATAACTGGCTGTAAATGGTTTACCTGATCCTGATCTGGAATTTTTTGCACATTGGTAAATTCTGCAGACTACTTTCTCTTCCTGTTTCAATTTCCAATGTACTTCAGTCAAGTTTTGTCTGTATCTACTCCTTACACCAATTACCCCATGACTTCAGATCAGAATTTGCAATCGCAGATAAAATCTCTGATCAAAAGTTAAAACACTCTCCAGACTAGGCACTCTGGTGGCATGTAAAGAGACTCGTTAAAGAAAACTATGTGCTACCTAAAATCAAATCTTTCATTGATGGAATCCACTGATTTGAGGACAGAAAGGATGAATATTTGAATTATGAGAATTAAATGATCATGGTTAGGTATTTATTGAAGTGTAAATTTTACCTACTGACTCGCAAAGTTAACATAAAGTTCTCACCCATGATTATTTAATCCTCTAATGAACTGCATTTTTCTGTATGCTAATAAACTAACACCAACTTACAAAAATGCAAATTTCTGATAAAAGCAAAAGCAGGTCAAGTACTACAGACTGCTGTTTTTCAAAGGTCCTCACTTTTCCTGACAATGGTGAAAGATACATTGATTCATATGGTTACCTACCTAATGTTATTGTTATTATTATTATTATTACTACTATTATTATTATTATTATTATTATTATTATTATTATTATTTATTTATTTATTTATTGTAGTAATTGCATAGCCAAAAGTACAAGGTCTGAAGTTGAACACATAACATAATCTGCCATGCCCCCCCCAAAAAAAAATGACAAGTAATACAGTGAGGGAGATATATGATGACTTGGATATATTGATTTATATATTTGGCATCTTTTACTATCAAATTTAGATAAATTTATTAATGACTTACAAGTATTTGATTCTTTTCAGGATAACTGCGCTAATCCACTGCATAATTTGGACCTCAGTTTTGCCTCTAAATCAAATGGTGTAACTGCCCAATCTGTGCCCCTCTTGTCTGGCAAATGCTCTGTCACGGACAAGTTTGAAGATCAGCAGTCCCTATGTGTGTATGGCAAGGCCATTTTTGGGTTTAAACAGGCTGCATCAAAAGTCCTAACTCAAACTCGCTGTATTCTTACACTAAAAGAGGACATCCATGAACTGTTTAGTAACATTAAAAACTCAACTCAGAATGTAAATGAGTCAAATCTAGTAATTCATTCAGAGTTACCTACTTTTGTCTCAGTACCCCAAGATGAAAAGCAGATGCAAATAAGACAGCATTTAGATTCAGTTAAGGAGCAGATGACTAAAATGATTGATAAGGCAATCCAGACTGAAATGGACATGGTTGAGAAAGGAGTATTATTGACTCACAGTGACAGAGTTACTGAGAAAGAAAATGATGATATTATGGATGACATTTTCTCATCATCATCAGCAGCAGCAGTATCAGATGCTGTGATTCAACCAAGTTCTGATCATAAAGAAAATACGAGTCAGTCTCATAATGGTGTAGAAAATGATTTCTGCAAAGAAAACCCTTCTGCTTTTGATTTGAATTTGGTCAGTTATGAAGGTAATTTAGTCATTTCAAAGGGTCAAGCACTGGCAGATTTTTTGGAAAATGATTTGCAGATTAAGAACGTTTTTTGTGGTTCATGTATTGGGGTATTGAATGAGAATAGGGACAATCTTTGTGCTGCGTGCACTGAGATATTATTCACATTGCTAGATGGAGGGGCACAGAGAAATGCTATTACTATCCAACATTTTGCGCAGTCAAGGCATCCAAGCCTTTCATCAGAGCTGAGCATTTCTGTGGAGGTAGATGGTTGTTCAAGTATTTTCGCATGCATGCATGATGTGCTGAATAGAGTTGACACTTTTTTAAGCACATTGTGAATAGAAAATCCATTATGTTTCCCCCACACACTTTTTTTTATTAAGCCCGTTTTTATTGTTTTTGTTAATGTTTTTGCTGGGAAACTGGACATATGCATATTAATTCATTAATATGTCAAGTTACACTTGCTATTGTGGTCACCTTTGTCTATCAGCCCTCTGTGTACAGTGGTCAAGGAAACTTATTTTAGTTGTTTATTATGATTTTCAACAACATATACGGGCCATCACCTCAAAAGTTCCACTAGCTATCTTAATTCTCATTGGTGACATCTGTAGCTAGTGCTTGATTAGCATCTTTTAGCATGAGTTGTTTCCTTTTACTAGACATGGGAGGGGGTAAGTTTACATGATCATTAAGAAAAAGAGGCTTTTGGGAGCGTTTTGAAAATCAGATATGAATGTTTAATTTTTTTTTAAAGAAACTGCTGTTTACTTTTGTTGATGTTATAATGATGAAAGAATTTATGTAATCTATTTATCACATGACTATGGTGTTATTTACGTTAATATACCCCTCATAATTTGTATATATGTAACACGTGTAGTGACATCTCATGATGTCAAAATTGATCTTGTAATGTCATGCAAAGGAAAGGCGTAATAACCGAGGAATCCTAATGTTTTTTCAAAGTCATTTCACTACACTATTCTGAGGTTTGGTTAAATAAAATCAGGATTTATTGTCATGTGATAAATAGAAACTTAATTTGTGTTCATTTCAAATAACATTTTTGAAACTCGTTGAATTATTTCAATCTTTTAACTCGCCTCGGCTCACAAAAGATTTTTTAGACTCCTTTTATAAATTTCATTTTGAAATCAGCACTCGTGTAAGATCCTCTATAGCAATGATGACCTCAACAAAGTCAAGCAGCAGATACAATGGAGACAAGTCTTACATAACTGGAAACTATCTTGGATAAGTTTGACTGTACTGTGATTTGATTTGCAACAGGATACCACATTTTATTCCATTCAAAGATTTACTTTAGTGTGTGCCATAATGTCGCAATTATTATATGTTGTATTTTGGATAAAGCACGTTTCACGTTTTATTATTGTTATTTTTAGTCACAGACATCACAGGAACTTCCCGTAGAAGCCGATTCTTCTACTTCACTCCCTGCTGCACCCTCCCAGACTGCCACTAGCCCCTCCCCAGTCAAGCAAACACCCATCCCATCCCCAACCAAGACCCCAGTATCTCCCCCCTCCCCAGAGCAAAAGCCTGAACAGGTACACTAAGAGATGTTAAAAAAATGGTATTTTATGTAGATCTGTAACTTTGATCAATCCATGTAAATTATTATGTTCAATAGGTAAAGTAATCGGTCACTTTGGTAATTATTTGTAATTAGTTATTTTATAATATTAAGTTATTTTGGTAATTCAAAACCCATCATTAGTTAAAGTAGATATTTCATATACGTTTGATAAAAATAAATACTTTAATTAGGAACATAACAGTTTTCTGTCTTTGCTTATAGATAGTTGTAATCTGTATCAATCAAAATATACTCAGTATTCACTTGTTGTGCAAAAAGCCTTTAACTCATTCACCCCTAGAGATTCTTTTTATTTTTGCCTGAAATGGGGGTAATAAACGCATTTTTGGGGTTACTTCTGAATGCATCCAAACACATCTGTTTCTGAGAGATTTTCATTTAGCCAGATGCTTAGGCATATAAAAAAGCTTTGTTTTCAATTGGCTATTTCACTCGTGCATGTGCAGATGGGTAAAAATTTGACTGGGGGGGGGGGGGGTATTGGGCCTATGATTTTCGTGTCCTGGCCTCTTTTTACTCCCAATCTCAAACTTATCCTACTTTTTGCAAAGGTTCAATTGTACGTGTGCAGTTCAGACCGGTCTGCTTTAGATATAAGGATAAAAAGTCTAAAATCCTGACACAAACTCCGGTTCCGAAACCGGTACTTTTTGGGCTAATACAAATAAAGTCTCAAAAATTAGTTTTTTTCCGCTGTATTTTTTTATGCAAGTTCAAATTCGACATTATTTGTTATCATTCTAGAACTACATCTTTCTACTTTTCTGTAATACCACTCAGTTTGGTGTATCATAAATGATGTTGACTTTACAGAGCTTGGAAATAGGGTACAACCTCATGACACGTAAACGTGGCTCGTGGGGTTAATGAGTTAAGGGAAAATACTGTATATACTCACTTATAAGTCAAGTCCAACTGCAAACTGCACAGATCCAGATCTGCCATCACATAATGCACCAGCAGATCTGGGTCTATGCAGTTTGTTAGGAGTAATAAATAGAACAAACAACATTGACCCTGATCTGCCAATGCATTATGCTATGGCAGATCAGGGTCTATGTTGTTTGCAGTTGGACTTGATTTATAAGCAAGTATAGATGGTACTTTAAAGCGGCTTCTGCCGAACCAAACCAGGTATTGATTGTGTGTTTGTGACAAACACCAATAACCGAGATAATTATAAATCAATACATAGAAATAGATACATCTTTGAATTTACTGAACATTTTTATGGCTGATGAAATAGATATTAGATATTTGGGGGTATATACATGTATATAAATTGTACAAATTTCACACAATAGACAATTTCCTAATTGCTTCCTTTGAGCAATACCCCAGCAACGTCTGAGAGGTATTTTTGGGCAGTAACAGTAACTCTGCATACAGTACAGCTCACGTGATTTTTCGGAACCCCACGCATCGCGGTGGGGGTGGAGAGTGAGTGGAGAGGATAAAGAAAAACCCCTCCACCATCACTCCACGCGTCCTGATGGAGTTGTCGCGGAGAATAGCCCTGCACACCACGCTCTCTCGCTGAGTCGCATCCGATCACCACCGCGGAGTGGATGTGGTTTCGATAATATGGGCGTGGTGTACTGTTGATCACCCATTCAAGCAGAGGCTAACTTTTTGATACTGAAAAAAACGTAGTAATTCAGTTAATTATAAATATTTCCTTGTTCTAATGAAGATAATGTATGATACATAGTGCCAAATCATATTTTAGATGATGATAATGTAATGGCAATGCCTCGCAAACTGTATTAATACTACATTTTGCGCAATGAATCTAATTTTTTTCTTTTCTTAAATACTATGTTATCGGAATCTAAACATGCATTTATATCCTTATTTCTTTTTCAGTAAACGCAATACAAAATTGTAATGATCATATGAAATTCAGTGATATTGTACTACCTGCAATGAAAAGAACGATAAACATCAAACAAATTAATAACAAAGCTGCAGTCATACCTGACTGAAGTGAAACAAAATCGCACAAGTTCCAATGGTTATTCCATGCATGAGTAATCATTCACATATTGTACTTTTTTTCCTGACATCCAATTGCTTAAATAAAGCATTATTAAGATTTCACATCGTTATTTTATTTTAAACTGTACTAATTTGCATTAATTACCAAAGTAGCGGTTTTTTAAAAAATCACAAATGGACGCAAAAGGTCATCCTAGATACATGTAGTTGACACGTGCAAGTAACCTAGCACAAGTGAAGCCATCAGGACTGCTGATATTGACGTGTTAATTTCATGTGCTAACTGTTAACCTAAAGTACATTGATCTGACAAATTTGCGCATCAGATGAAATTAATGTTTAACTTTTTCTTTTCTTTTCATTTTCCTATTGCATAATACAGAAAAATAAGATGAATAATTTTAGATCATTAACTCTTCTTAGTAAAGCCCCCCCCCCACACACCTCTCTCTCTCTCTCTCTCATAAAATATGGAATCCAAATCACAACTGCACAAGTTATCGTAAACTGAAATGTGGAAAAGTTTGCAAGTGGTAAGAAAAGTAATACTGTACTAGACATTATAGCGTAATAGAGGGGGAAAAAAAGAAACAAATTTTCCCGTCGGTGGTTGCAAACTCACGACCTCGTGCTCCAATATCAAATATGTGTGTGTGTAACACACACTCTTATCCATTTGGCGAAAGTAACTGTAGCTGTAAAGCAATATACCATAAACAGAAACATACCAAACACTATTCAAAGAAATTAGTTTATTTCTTGTCTCAATAAGCAACCGCTCCAAAGTCACAAAGATAAAGCTGCATACATTAATATCTGCGTACAAATAATTATAAGAAATAGATCAATATTACGATTGGGTTACTGACATATCATTTCCATAAGATTTACTATTTTTCTATGATGATAAAAAAAAAATCTTTTTTATACTTTCCTCTTACAAAAATGAGCAAATATTAGGAAACATGCTGAGCATCAGATGAAATTAATCTTTAACTTTTTCTTTTCTGTTCATTTTCCTATTGCATAATACAGAAAAATAAGATGAATAAGTTTAGATCATTAACTCTTCTTAGTAAAGTCCCCTCCCCCTCTCTCTCTCTCTCATAAAATATGGAATCCAAATCACTACTGCACAAGTTATCGTAAACTGAAGTCTGGAAAAGTTTGCAAGTGGTAAGAAACAGAAACACGCTCAATAACCTAAGGCTCTAACAGTCACAAACAGGAAACTGCATTCTTTAATATCTGCGTAAAAATAATTAAAAAAGTATATTTTATTTTTATATTTTCGCCGTAGGAAAATGAGCAAATAATAGGATACACGTGGAAATTAAAATCTCTGAACATCTCAGATTTTAGAATTTTCCATATTATTTTTCATTTCGGTAATAAGCCGAGTTCAGATTAATTACTAACAATTATCAAACTTCCGTTCTTAATGGCGGGACCATAAATGCGGTTATAAAGTACAATGCGCTAAGTCAGATGGCTTCGTGTAATAAAAAAACACGGTTCCCAAGCTGAAACTTACATCATCCTTTGATGCAAACCCTTGTTAATATTTTACAACAGTGTTCACAATGGTCACTGCCTTGATTTCTGTAGAACATCCGCTGAAGTCAAGTCTTTGTTAGTGAGAGACAATTGAATTTTCCAACCGTGGGGGGGGGGGGGGAATGCATGAAAACAATTGTCTTTCTCTGATTTTTGTAACAGACGTTAATCCGTTCCATATTTCACTTAAAATAAATAAATACTGTGATGAAAGAACAAAAATATCCCGGTCAAAAAAAAACAACATATAAACCCCGTATATTAAATGGTCAGTCCCTTACAGCACACATGCAGTCATAATATTCAGCCTCGTGACTCTACTATTACTGCTTAAAGACTAAGCACGCGGTTTGCATTTCAGTGTAAATTCAGTGTTTTAGGTTTGTTGTTGTGGGGGGGGGGTGTAAGCAGAAGGGGATGTCAATTTGGATTTAAATTGTCCATATCTCAGAGAATTACTTTCCTTTGGAACAAAATGATAAATTTATTCTGTTTGAGAGGCTCAGCAATGTGTACTTCTCGTCAAGTCAGTGCATAAGTTTGTTCATATTTCTTTGAAATAAATTAAAATCATAAACTTATTGCAAAAGAAGTCGATCAACCATTTATAAACAGTAATGTGTATTGAATATACAAGACTTTTGAAATTATTTTTTTATTGTCCAAATATATGATTGAAATAAAAACGACTGATTCTTCAGATGGTATCCAGTTGTAAATCACTCTTGACGTCTCAGTCTTTCCATAGGTGGTCTTTTCATTCATTGGCTGTTCAGATGTCAATCAGTAATGTCGACTAGCCCCTCCACGGTGGAGTTTATATCGGCATGCCTGCCGAAACGCGGTGGTGATTTGTAGGTATTGATGCCAATTTATGCCTCCACCGCGGAGTGCTATCGCGGAGCTAGAGTGGAGGGGATTAAGTACCCCACCGCGATGCGTGGGGTTCCGAAAAATCACGTGAGCTGTACTGTAGCACCATTTGCAGTACAATAGGGAAATCACACATGACACTTTCCTATTGGTTCTATTATATCAAGATATTTGATAAGGGAGGTTATTGTCAATGAATATTATCATAATTGTCTATATTTTCACTGCAAATGATATTTTTCTTATTTTTATTATATTTTTAAGATTACAAATAATTTTCCTACTAGGCAGTTGCCATTAATGTAGTGTTTCGGGTTAGGCTGTAAGATGGAAAAGAGAGTGAGGGTAGAGACTGCTTGGACATGTTCTGCCCTTCTCCAATAGAAATAAAATATATAAAAAAATTACTTTCTAAACTTCATTGAATAAACAATTATGTTTCATGTAAGTCCCTTCTTTTCACATGATCTTTGTTCATTCATGGAGATGGCCAAATTTGTTTACTTGTCTGGCTGCCAGTTCAAACGTTGATAAGCGTAATTTTTTAAAAATTGTTTCATTATTATTTCATTTGGAAGGAATTCAGATGCTTGTCGCTTGAAAAAAAACAAAATTGCTTATATCCAACCTAACCACATTAGTTTAAAATCTAGCCAACAACGCAGTCAATATTAACCTGTCAAGTGAAAGCAGTCTTTTGTTTGGAAGAGTCAGTTAGGGGATGTAATTCTTGGTGTTATATTTGGAAAAAGATGGCGATCACAATTTGTAAAAATTATGCGTAAAATATATATATATATAAAAATAATACTTCAAGATTGTATGTAGAAATAAATGGAATAAGTGTCTAATGATAGAAATATATTAAGCCTTTCACAGTGAGTAGCAAACATGATAAAAATAATTATTGGAATAATAAGTTCTAACATTTCTTTGAATTTTGCTCACACAAGGAGAAAGAGAAGGAAAAGGAGGAGTCTCCAGCTCATTCAGTAACCATGTCCCGTCAATCAACTGTCCCCTCCCTCGTTGTAAAGTCCCCAGTAACCTCTCCCACCCCCAACCATAAAGCCACCCAGGTATGGTAGTTCTACAGGCAGTGTAAACTCCGTACAATATGACATTTCTCCAGTGATTGCGCTGTGCAGTGTGAAGAGGTGCACTTCATAAAGAAAAAGAAATAGCACAGTCAATATTTAATTTAAGCATTGAAAATAAACAAGTTCTCTTGTTAGCATCAGCTAAATGCATGCATTTTTAAAGTGTGAAATCTGTTATGGCCTGTCACGACCGAAAAAAATATGGAAGTGGGTGCTTACACATGATACATTCTGATTTGGTTCTGTGCGTCTAAAAAATTTACCAAGACTACAAATTTATGAACATTTCTGCACCCACAATATTGGAAGCATCTAAACAAAAATATGGATCCTTTAATGGTTGCAAGAAATTGTTTGCGATTTGTAAATTGGGGATAAAACAAATAGGAGGAAGAAATGTCAAGAATAAATATATGAACACCTTCATTTTCACTGTAAAATAACTGGATCTAATTAAATTGTATGGAGGAACACGTTGAAATAACTGTACAAGTTTTGTGTATTAGTATGTAGTGTGAATTGATATTTTGTTATATATTGTCAGCTGTCAATATTTTGTTGCTAATTTCAGATTGTATTTATAGCTGTAGTAATCAATGCTGCTTCTTTTCAGGAATCTTTTGCTGAATTGGGCAATAGTAAACAAAATTTTTGCTTGCATACCAAATGTCAATGTTATAAGCAAATTAGTATACACGAGTATATATGGTAATTGCGTTAATATTTTATTACTTACAAAATGTTTTTATTTTGCATCTTTTTTGTTTGTTTCAGTTTCGTACCTTTTGTTGTATGAAGTGCTTTTTAATTTTCATTTCTGCTTTGATTTTAATGGGCATCATTTTTGTTGAGCCTGCCTTTGAGGAAACTCAATATAGCGATCATTCTGGCATCCATGTGTATACATCTGTCCAATACATCTGTCCATCTGTGTATATGTGTGTCCAATACATCTGTCTATCTGTGTATATGTGTGTCCAATACATCTGTCCATCTGTCCATGCCCAAGATTAAGGTCAATGTTAAAGTTATTTGCTTTCTAGCTTAACAAAATGCAGGCTCAGCAAATAGGGAGTCTCTTGTTGTGTAATAAAAAGTAGTTTCACCATCATTATTTATATTTTCCTCATCACAATATTTATCATATTGTTCCACTGGTAGTTTTTTTTTAATGCACTTATTCTTAGTTTTCAGCAGTCTCTGAGCAGGCACTATCCACAACCTCATGTGTTCATCCTACCCCAGTTTTTACCATTAATTTTCCATTGTTTATGTATGGCACACATTTTTTTATATTTCCAGCGTCACATTTTTCTCATATTAGGAATGATATGAGCACACCATAATATGTTACTCACTGTTGATTGAAATTGTTGTCAAATTAGACAAAGAAATCTTCTGACTGAATAGATAGTCTATTATTTTTAACTAGTATGTATTTTCCATAGTGAACATTATGTCATTTGGGACTTTGTCTTTAACTCGTGTATAAGTCAGATCCAATTACAGACAGTACAGAGCTAAATCTGTCATTGCATAATGGGCATACAGATCTGGATCCGTGCAGTTTGTTAGGGTTAATGAGTAGAAGAAGCAACACAGACTAATCTTCTGGTGCATATTTGTCATATATATATATCAAGCACATTAGAAACAGTTGTTTAGACTTATTTAACTTTTGAATATACTTGTGACAAAAATTTGACGTCTTTTCCACAATCTCTCCCCATTCCCCTTGAGAGGACTATGACTCAGCCATCAAACTTTTCAGTGTAGATTTATTTAGCTGGAGCCTGTCACCATGTACCTGTACATATAACGTACAAACGATTGTGTCCACAAGACTGTAGGAAATACGAACAAAAACGGGATAATATAAGGTTGAAATTCAATCTTTGTGCAAAGCTTGGTACAAAAATCATCTTATTAACTAGTGTGGCCAGAATGCCAAGTCAACGTTTGGTATGGCACTGCATTTAGTGTGCAGCATGCAACAGCCATAATCCATCAGTATTTGCCATTTTAAACCTGACTTCTAAAAAAGAAACACCAGACCAATTGCAACCAAATTTTGCAGAGAGCATCATGGCATGAGGAAACTTTAAATAGTACAAATGATGCCAGTCTGCCATCAAATATGATCACCAATACTTAAAACAAAGCCCTTTAATCTGCTTCTTCACTGAAACCAATAAGCAGAATTTGACCAAATTTGACTGAAATAATCTTGGCATAAATGACTTCAAATCTGTACAAATGATACCTATCTGCCATCAAATATGGCTGCTGTTACCAAAAATAGAAAAACACTGGAACAACTTTATCTCAAAAAACAGCTGAACAGATTTGAACCAAATCTGACAGCAAACATTCTGGCATAAAGATATTTCAGTATTTAATAAATGATGATGATGTGCCATCAAATATAGATGAAGGCACAAACAAAATAGAGAAAGCATGAAAGGATTGTTTTCATAACATATGCAATGAACAACATTGGAAGAAATTTCTTCAGAAAGTATCCTAATGACCCAGATTTTGCAATTTGCTATTAAGTGGCAAGGTGAGCAATCTAAGGCTCTCTTGGACCTCTTGTGTTTTCTTAGTAGTCATATGCTCACTTGTCCTGGATCCCTTTTTAGGAAGAAATCTTTTAGATGAATGTTTTTTGAAAGTGCTACTGAATCAAAGAGAGCCAGACGCAATGTTTCTGTCATAAAGTAACAGGGATCAGCAAGTTAACATCCAACCAACCAACCAACCCCACGATCCTCGTTCAACAGACTGCCTGAAATATTCCAAATTTTGACAATCGTTGTTGGGTACATTATTAATAAAGTTGCACACATACTTACAGTACGTGTTGACTGGTTAAGACCATCATGTTAGGAATTTTATATGGACTGTACTATATGTAATATTTCTTTATTGTTCATTTGGAAAAAATCATATTCAAAATAGTATTAAAGATATTTGTAAAAAAAAAACACTAAAAAAACAATTTAACTTTCTCAAAATTTAGAAATCTATCAAATTAATATAGATTGTATACAATGGAAAATCCACCAATTAGACAGGATTACAATTTACCAAGTATCTTGTGTTTTACAGACCCAGGCTGAGCCGATTTCAGAGTCAGAGGAGGAACAGTGTACAAGATCAGCAAAGAGCCGAGCCTCTCTTCGCAACCAATACAAAACTAAACTAGATGAAACAAGAGGGGCAATAGAAGAACGCCGAGCAAAGTCTCCAGCAATTTCTATCCCATCTCAGAAATCTCTGGACGAGGACCAGCTAATCTTGGAAGAGGATGATGATGATTTTCCAGTCCCTGATGACATTAAAGGTACTTTTAGTTGACTAATTACCACAGTCCACTAGTCTGCCATAAGAATAGTTAATCAGTCCTTGCATAATTATTTTAAATTCAAGTAGAGCATTTAATAATTATGTCAGTATTGTGTAAGGCTTTTCATTAATCACTACTTGATGGCACCTGTCAGTTCTGTTTTTAGCTCTGCTGGTCATCGACCAGAAGAGCATATGGGATGGTCTGTTGTCTATTGTCAATCGACTGTCTTCCGTTGCCTGTCCATTAACACAAGTTTCCTCCTCCTAAAGTACTTGGAGGATTTCCATGAAACTTTACACACACACATCCAACCCAAGGTCTAGTTAGTCCTAAATGAAAATGATGCTGCTCCAATATGGCCACCACAGCAGCCACTCCTTCTGAACAGCAGGTCATATCAGCATGGGGTTTTCACTAAAAGACTTCTTATAATGTCTGTTGGTCCTAAATGAAAATGGTGCCAATCTGACATCCAATATGCCCACTACGTTGAAAATCTTGTTATTGCTACTTCTCCTGAATGGAAAGTCATGTCGATATGGAGTTTTCATCAGAAGACTTCTTATGCTGTCTAGTTGGTCCTAAATGTAAATGGTTCCACTCAGACATCCAGTATTTTACCACTCTAGAGACTATATTTTTTATAGCATTTTGATCAAACTTAATAAGTAGGCCTATATCAAGATCTCTGTTGAGTATGATTATGAGCAAGATTCATGCATATCAGTGATGTGACCTTGCAGTCTGATTGACTGAGCTTGTCAACACTCTAGCAACATTATCTTTGATTATATTTGTAATAAAACTTGTCAAATAGTCATATATCAAGGATAAATGACTTTGATTATAGCAAGATCTATGCATAGTTATGGGGTAATCTTGTATCTGTCACTTCAGAAGCCAAATTTCGATCAGATTGTTCTCCAACATAAGATCGGCGCATATTATTGAGATGACCTTGCAGCTGTTTGGTGGAGTGTGTTACACTTTAGATATAGAGACTATATTTTTCATTAAATTTTGATGAAACCTGGTAAATTGGCTTATACCAACAAGATCTAGGATGATTTTGATTATGAGCAAGAGACCATACATATTAATTATGCTTCTGTCCTTGGAAATAGTTTTTCTCAGACTATATAAAACATTTTTAAAAGCAGCATGACATAAAGTAAAGTTTACATAAGGTTGTATTCTTACAATACTACATAAGTCTGATTGGTGAAATGATCTACTGTTAAGTTATGTAAGTCTGGTGAGTGATATGAGGCCCACTTGGGTCTTTTGTTTATCTATTAACAAATGTACCCATATATAGGTGGATGCAGTTCAGGAATCATCCTGCAGTCTACCTTAGTTTTTGTTTTGTTTCTATAAAGTTTTTGTAGGCAGTTAATTATAAATTTATTAACTTATAATATTGAATAACAATCTTCTAGTAGCAGAAGTTTGCCAGAGCACTCAGGAAAGACATTGATCACTGTCAGGTTCACCCCAGTGGCAAACGTTGGCATCAAATAGATTGTGTATGACCACATCACTTCAAAAATTCCCATACTTTATATGAGAATATGGAAAATGTATGCCCATACTGTGTACGATAATAGGGGAAATTATGCCATACTTTGTATTAGAATAGGGAAAATGTATGCCCATACTTTGTATGAGAATATGGAAAATTATACCCATACTTTGTACGAAAATAGGGGAAATTATGCCCATACTTTGTATGAGAATAGGGAAAATGTATGCCCATACTTTGTATGAGAAAAGGAAAAATGTATGCCCATACTTTGCATGAGAATAGGGGAAATTATCCCCATACTTTGTATGAGAATAGGGAAAATTATACCCATACTTTGTACGAGAATAGGGAAAATTATGCCCATACTTTGTACGAGAATAGGGAAAATTATACCCATACTTTGCATGAGAATAGGGGAAATTAAGCCCATACTTTGTACGAGAATAGGGGAAATTATGTCCATACTTTGGATGAGAATAGGGGAAATTATGCCCATACTTTTGGATGAAAATAGGGGAAATTATGCCCATACTTTATATGAAAATAAGGGAAAATATGCCCATACTTTGTATGAAAATAAGGGAAATTATGCCTTTTTTATTTTTGAGTGTGATGATGCATAAACTTTCTTGCCCTTTTTAGCCAGAGAGTGGCATATAGAATTGTAGTTCAAGGTGCATTGGAGGGTAATCATTGAATAAGGCTTGTTGTCTCATCATAATGTCATGTACCAAGTATTATGTCTACATTGTACATCATTGAATAAGGTTTTGTTATCATCATAATGTCATGTACCAAGTATTATGTCTACATTGTACATCAATGAATAAGGTTTTGTTATCATCATAATGTCATGTACCAAGTATTATGTCTACATTGTACATCATTGAATAAGGTTTTGTTATCATCATAATGTCATGTACCAAGTCTACTTTGTACATCATTCTAACAGGTCCAAGTTTGATGATCAGAGGCAGTTTTTTTGTAATATCTTTGTTTGATTATTAGACTGAGATTAACTGACCAGAGAAAAAATGATGACTTAAGTAATTACTAATCAGGGCTGTTGCCACCGAATTTCTTTTGGGAAGGCCATTCATATACTGCAGGGTGGGGGGTGGGAGTGGGGATACTTTATACTTGTATACACAGTGAAGCCCAACTATTTTGCAGGAAATTATTGCAAAATGAAATATAACTTTTCTTTCATAGATATGTCTTTTAAAGTATTAGTTCATTGTTTTGTTTGTTTCATTTTGGCATTTCATTGTTTACATTTATGTCCCAAAATTCACACCTGCCGTGTTATGGTATGTGATATGAAAAACACTATTTTAGACTCCCACAACCCTGGACTTAATTAGCATTTCCTCAAAATTTCCCCAAAATTACTCTTAGACAAAATTTGGAAATTACTTTCATGTCCTGCACTGCTTTAGAAGTTTAAAAGACTTTCTGCTTTTAACTTTGAAAAGTTTTTGGAAATCATTTGTACCTTTAGCAAGGTATTACCAAGCACAGAACAGGTTTTTATTGCAAATTATGTCCAGTAGAATGCAAGAAAACTGCCATACTGCTTAGAAATACTGTTTAGAAATATGACAGGTATGAAAATTTGATATGCTTTGACCATACTGGCTGCACAGGTCACAAAGGTATTGTTCATAATAATGCCTTATAATGTATTGAACATAATGGTTGCACAGGCCAAAAGGGTCTTGTTCATAATTATGCCTTATAATGTATTGAACATAATGGCTGCATAGGCCACAAGGGTCTTGTTCACAATTATGCCTTATAATGTATTGAACATAATGGCTGCATAGGCCACAAGGGTCTTGTTCATAATAATGCCTTATAATGTATTGAACATAATGGCTGCATAGGCCACAAGGATCTTGTTCATAATTATGCCTTATAATGTATTGAACATAATGGCTGCATAGGCCACAAGGATCTTCTTCATAATAATGCCTTATAATGTATTGACAATAATGGCTGCACAGGCCACAAGGGTCTTGTTCATAATAATGCCTTATAATGTATTGACCATACTGTTTGCACAGGCCACAAGGGTATTGTTCATAACAATGCCGTATAATGTATTGACCATACTGTTTGCACAGGCCAAAAGGGTCTTGTTCATAATAATGCCTTATAATGTATTGACCATACTGTTTGCACAGGCCAAAAGGGTATTGTTCATAATAATGCCGTATAATGTATTGACCATTAATGGCTGCACAGGCCACAAGGGTATTGTTCATAATAATGCCATATAATGTATTGACCATTAATGGCTGCACAGGCCACAAAGGTATTGTTCATAATAATGCCTTTTAATGTATTGATCATACTGTTTGCACAGGCCACAAGGGTCTTGTTCATAATAATGCCTTATAATGTATTGACCATACTGTTTGCACAGGCCACAAGGGTATTGTTCATAACAATGCCGTATAATGTATTGACCATACTGTTTGCACAGGCCACAAGGGTCTTGTTCATAATAATGCCTTATAATGTATTGACCATACTGTTTGCACAGGCCAAAAGGGTATTGTTCATAATAATGCCGTATAATGTATTGACCATTAATGGCTGCACAGGCCACAAGGGTATTGTTCATAATAATGCCATATAATGTATTGACCATTAATGGCTGCACAGGCCACAAAGGTATTGTTCATAATAATGCCTTTTAATGTATTGATCATACTGTTTGCACAGGCCACAAGGGTCTTGTTCATAATAATACCTTATAATGTATTGACCATAATGGTTGCACAGGCCACAAGGATCTTGTTCATAATAATGCCTTATAATGTATTGACCATAATGGTTGCACAGGCCACAAGGGTCTTGTTCATAATAATGCCTTATAATGTATTGACCATAATGGTTGCACAGGCCAAAAGGGTCTTGTTCATAATAATACCTTATAATGTATTGACCATAATGGCTGCACAGGGCACAAAGGTCTTGTTCATAATAATGCCTTATAATGTATTGACCATAATGGTTGCACAGGCCAAAGGGTCTTGTTCATAATAATACCTTATAATGTATTGACCATAATGGTTGCACAGGGCACAAGGGTCTTGTTCATAATAATGCCTTATAATGTATTGACCATAATGGTTGCACAGGCCAAAAGTGTCTTGTTCATAATAATACCTTATAATGTATTGACCATAATGGTTGCACAGGGCACAAGGGTCTTGTTCATAATAATGCCTTATAATGTATTGACCATAATGGTTGCACAGGCCAAAAGTGTCTTGTTCATAATAATACCTTATAATGTATTGAACATAATGGCTGCACAGGCCACAAAGGCCTTGTTCATAATAATGCCTTATAATGTATTTATATTTTTTTTAAATCAGAAGAGAAGAAACTTGCAAGGGAGGAAACTCTTGATAGAGGGACATCACCACCACCAACAGCAGTTAAGGGATCGGCACACAGAACGTAAGTAGTCCAACTTAAGTGTATTGGCTAGTTGTGTGTGACTAGCATATTAAATACAGATACTGATTTAAATGGGATGAAGTCATGGTAATTATGGCACAACCTCATTTGCATAGTGTACAAGAACATTTGGATAAATGTTATTATAGAGACATTGCATTTAGTACTGTATTAGAATAAAGTTTACAGATTTTCTGAAAAGTCTGTATGAGACATATGTCTTATTCTACCACCAAAGTTTGTATGAGACATAGGTTTTATTCTACCACCAAAGTTTGTATGAGACATAGATCTTATTCTACCACCAAAGTTTGTATGAGACATAAATCTTATTCTACCAGCAAAGTTTGTATGAGACATGTCTTATTCTACCACCAAAGTTTGTATGAGACATAGGTTTTATTCTAGCACCAAAGTTTGTATGAGACATGTGTCTTATTCTACCACCAAAGTTTGTGTGAGACATAGATCTTATTCTTCCACCAAAGTTTGTATGAGACATATGTCTTATTCTACCTCCAAAGTTTGAGATATAGATCTTACTCTACCACCAAAGTTTGTATGAGACATATGTTTTATTCTACCACCAAAGTTTGTATGAGACATATGTCTTATTCTACCACCAAAGTTTGTATGAGACAGAGATATTATTCTACCACCAAAGTTTGTATGAGACATGTCTTCTTCTACCACCAAAGCTTGTATTAGACATAGATCTTATTCTTCCACCAAAGTTTGTATGGGACAGAGATCTTATTCTACCACCAAGTTTGTATGAGACATATGTCTTATCCTACCACCAAAGTTTGTATGAGACATATGTCATATTCTACCACCAAAGTTTGTATGAGACATATGTCTTATTCTACCAGCAAAGTTTGTATGAGACGTAGATCTTATTCTACCACCAAAGTGTGTGAGACATATGTTACGACTCTATGGTCTAAGAAAAATGTAACAGAAAGAAAGTGAAACCAACAAATCAAGTAAAAATCAACAAGCAATTTATTACTAGATAATTAAAATGAAAAATCAAAAAGTCACTTACAGTAATGTGTTTTGAAATCCTAATAATCCAATAAGAATGATTGTTCTAATCACAAGTCCTAAATATAGAATGTTCCGAATTCACGGCTGTGTCCTTGAATGTTATGATGTGCTAATGTCAAAATGAAGTATTCCAAAATATCTGAATAAGTTCACTTAAATTCCAAAATCATCAATTAAAAATCCAAAATCCAAAAGTTTATGAGCACTGTTATAATCCAATGAATATTTAAAATAATTCCTCTCTTAGAATTTGGAATGAATTTTCACAACTGTAATAGCTCTTTACAAGACTGATGGTAATGTCAAAACTGAATAAATGTCCACCAAACATGGCATATATAAAGATTGGTCACATGACAGAATGTTCTAGAATATGAGTCATCTTAATGGAATTCTACCTGTAAACAAAATTCAACCTTGACCTTCAAATTGAGAAAACATATTGATCAAAACAACCTAATTCAAGGACACTAGTTAAACATGTTTTTCCTGATAAACATTAAGATTTAAGCAAATATTAAAGTGAAGAAACATTTATAATTTCCTAAAATATTTATAATATTATATAAACATCATACATAACACATAGATCTTATTATACCACCAAAGTTTGTATGAGACATATATCTTATTCTGCCACCAAAGTTTGTATGAGATATATGTCTTATTCTACCACCAAAGTTTGTATGAGACATAGATCTTATTCTACCACCAAAGTTTGTATGAGACATATGTCTTATTCTACCACCAAAGTTTGTGTGAAACATAGATCTTATTCTACCACCAAAGTTTGTGTGAGACATACGTCTTATTCTACCACCAAAGTTTGTATGAGACATGTCTTATTCTACCACCAAAGTTTGTATGAGACATGTTTTATTCTACCACCAAAGTTTGTATGAGACATGTCTTATTCTACCACCAAAGTTTGTATGAGACATAGATCTTATTCTACCACCAAAGTTTGTCTGAGACATATGTCTTATTCTACCACCAGAGTTTGTGTAAGACCTAGGTCTTATTCTACCAAAAGAGTTTGTGTAAGACCTAGGTCTTATTCTACCACCAGAGTTTGTGTGAGACATAGGTTTTATTCTACCACCAAAGTTTGTCTGAGACATATGTCTTATTCTACCACCAGAGTTTGTGTAAGACCTAGGTCTTATTCTACCACCAGAGTTTGTGTAAGACCTAGGTCTTATTCTACCACCAGAGTTTGTGTAAGACCTAGGTCTTATTCTACCACCAGAGTTTGTGTGAGACATAGGTTTTATTCTACCACCAAAATCATAGGTGTCATCAGTGCCACAATGGAGTTTCTTCCCAAAGAAGCTACATCTCATGAGCACTTTGGGTTATGCAGCTATGAAACATTATTGTTCTGCATTCATAATGAAGTGTACTTGTCAACACAACATTCAAGTGATTATGTTGAAGTTTTGCCTTTAGCTTCATTACTTGTGGATATTTGCACATGAACAATCTTGACATTTTATAACACCATTCTCTTAAAGAGTTCTGCTTAAAGCAATCAAAAGTAGATCACTGTGACCTTCTTCTCATACTCCAGTGTTAGCAGATAATAGAAGAATTTAGTGCAATTCTTGTTATGTTCTGTTTAGAATATTGCAGTGCATATGTGCAGCATTTTTTTGCATATCATGCTCAGCATATGTTCTTAAGGCTGAATTCTTCAATGATGTGTGTAAACAAGATTTGTAATTCCAGTCATATAATTTTTCTAATGTGGTAAAATTACTTAGTAGTTTTGTTTTAACTTATGTGATATTAAGAAACAAAATATAGATCAGCAAAAATAGTTCCAAACAGAAACTTGCATAAATTATTGTATAAAGCTCCACTTTTCAATTTTAGAGTTAAGTACCAATTGTCCTTTTTCAAGAAAACTCATTTTGCATTAGACAACACCTCTTTATAAGAACCCATTTTGATTTTTGAAAGATGAAGTAAACAGAAAGATGTAGCCTGAAGTAATGTTTGGTTTTTTATGGCACAGCAACACAAGTCGGTTTTTTATTGCCAAGGCAATTGGAGTAAAGTGCCTTGCCAAGGACACACCATGCTAACAGACAAAAGCTGATCCAATGGTAGGATTCAAATGTGAACCCTTTTGGTTATGAGTCCGGCATGCTAACTACTGGCCACCTTAACTCCTGTAGCTTAATGTAAAGAATGTATTAAAAGTGAGTTTTGTAGAAATCAGATGAATCATAGAATATTTGTCAAGCCAAATATAACATGCATTACACAATTTCAGTTCTTTTCTGTGTAGGAAAATATCAAATATAGTCTTTAATTATTTATACAATTTAATTCTTTTCGAACAGAAAATCAGTAAACCTGGTGGACCACCCTGTAGTTGATGAATGCTTGAGCACATATGAAGGAGTCGTCAGTTTCAGGGACCAAATAAGTAAACTTCTGATAGAAAAAGGTACAGGATGCATCAGTGTTTGTGTTTTTCTCACACTGTAAATTTATTTTATTTTCATGGATGTAAGTTTCTGCTTTTGTACAAAAATGTGACATTTTTATCGGTACTGAAAACAGTGGATATGTCTCAGATGGGATGGGGCTATCGTTTAAACAAGTGAACCATTATTGGATTTTTAATTCATGGTTTGTAGTACCCCACCAATAAGAGTTATTTCAAAATAATTATTATTGTGACCCAAACAAATCCTGTAATACAATCTTTAGGTTTGTGTGCATAATCTTTAAAATCTAGATCCCTACATAGGTGGTTGCAAGGTGAGAGAGCAAACTATTTTAGAAATGTTTGGTGACAAACCATCTGTTTTTGTGTTATGGATTGTAAAATATGCCTCTATAAATAGCAACATGTCATGGATTTTTCAGCATGTTTTTCTTTTGTGTTGTCTCAGAAGTATCTATGAATTTATTAACTTAAAAATCTAAGTTGAATAATGTATCAGTTTAAAATATTTATGGAAGTCTGGATAACACAGTTGTCATATACTTGCTCTGCACCTCTTTATTTCCTGGTTTGATCCCAGATTCCACCATGTGCAAAGTTAAATTATCCATTCAGGGTGACAGTGGTTTCCTCAAAATTCTCTGCTTTTGTTCACCGTACTACCTTGCACTGATATATAAATTGTTAGAACTTACTGTATTGTCGTCATAAATAAAGAAGAAAAAAAAATTACAGTGGTCCCCCATCACTGTAAAGAACCTCAATATACCATATGTACTCATTTATAGTTTGGGTCCAACTGCAAACAACATAGACTCTGATCTGCTGTCGCATAATGCGCTGGCAGATCAGGGTCTATGTTGTTTGTTTTACTGATTATTTCTAACAAAGTGTATAGACCCAGATCTTCCAGCACATTATGCAATGGCAGATCTGGGTCTGTGCTGTTTGCAGTTGGACAATTCTTGTAAGCGAGTATATACAGTAGTGTGGTTCCTTGTACAGAGTTTGGTCCCATTTTTACAATGAATGTAGTTTTAATATTTAACCTCTTTCAATATAAGGTGAACTTGCTGATAATACAGTATACTTCCTGGCTTCCCTGAATAGCATTCTAGGAAGGGGCCACTATAATAATAAGTTTTAAAGTACTGCTTTCTGCATCATGGTTGGTGCTGTTTGAAAGCACGTGAAAGTTATTTATGATGCTTTGCAAAGCATTTTCCTTCAGCACTATAGTTATTTGTGTTTCTCATTGTTTTTCTTTCAGAATTTTTGACACAGGGTCAAGTAGTAGCTGATCTGGAGATGCTATCATTTGATAGAGAAAGCAAAGTTCTTCCACAGTTACAAGCTATGACACAGAATGTTTATGAGGGTAGGTTACATGTTAGACCATATTCTTTTCTGATTTTTCACTTAGTGGAATAAAAGCTTAATTTTTATTAAGCCTGCATTAGCTGAAGTTTAACATAGCAATCACTTTGGTGTCCATGTGCAGAAGCTTAACATACTTGGGATCTGTGTCTTTTACTTTGACCAAATTTTATGGATGGCTTGCATTTCAGACAAAAAAGAGACCTAATGGATTCAAAAGGTCAAAAGTTGAGGTCTCAAAGACTCCAGAAAGATTCACTTCTATACCATATACCTAGTCCAGAGTTCAATAGAAGCTTGCATTTTTGGAATCTTTTTGGTTGGTTTGCTTGTGAAGCAAGGAAGAAATCTGTTGACTTTTGGGTTCAAGGTCATGGTCACATTGACAGTGGCATAGTACACAAGTTAAAATGGTACTGAGTCTTTTTATTCCTTAATATCAGACTAAAGAAAGAGTTTTACATAAAAGAAGTAAATTAATGTTAATGTCAATTCAGTTATTTTCGTGGGTATCAATTTTCATGGCTTTGTGAGAAACAATTGTTGTGGTTACCTAAATTTGTAGATTGGGGAAGCAGTCCAACTTTTTCCACTGAAAGACCAATGTTTGTCGGATCTTTTAATTTGTGGTTTGAGGCAACCCAAAAATCCATGAAAATTGCTACTCCACAAACTATTTACTACATGGTGGGCATATAATGTAACGGTTACGATACTACATGATGGGCATATAATGTAATGCTTACAATACTACATGGTGGGCATATAATGTAACGGTTATGATACTACATGGTGGGCATATAATGTAATGCTACAATACTACATGGTGGGCATATACTGTAACAGTTACAATACTACTTGGTGGGCATATGATGTAATGCTTATGATACTACATGGTGGGCATATAATGTAACGGTTATGATCCTCTTGTTATTTCCTTTAAATTGATATGGTATATGAAAGATGTATGTCACATAACAAAAGAGTTACATTTGTAGATCCTCGGTTATGATCCTCTTGTTATTTCCTTTAAATTGATATGGTATATGAAAGATGTATGTCACATAACAAAAGAGTTACATTTGTAGATCCTCGGTTATGATACTCTTGTTATTTCCTTTAAATTGATATGGTATATCAAGAGTAGATCCTCAATGACCTCCTATATAAAAAGAGAAGAAAAATTTTAAAACAGTTAAAGGGAATGACTTGAAGTGTTTGAATCACTTAACGGGAATGACTTGGAAGTGTTTGAATCAGTTAAAGGGAATGACTTGAAGTGTTTGAATCAGTTAAAGGGAATGACTTGAAGTGCAACCAACAGAATCCCCTATGTTGATTCTCATGCTAGAAGAAACAATAATGCAGTACTGTAATGAGTCAGGGGCCAATAAGAATGAACTGTTACTTCATAAAAACCAAATGACAACATGTGTATGAAAAGAAACTTATTTTGTACATACTTGAATAGTTTTTACATGAAAAACACAAAGTGTTTCATCTTTTGTCTTTTTCAGTATTGCAAGAAATTGCAGCAACCATGGGCAGTATTTTATTCAATGACCAAGTAAGTAAAAGACTCTTAATTGAATGTTTTCTTTCATTTTTATGTTTCCTAATAATTTTACAAAGCTTTCAAATCATTCAGAGTGTTGACACCAAGAAGTAAAAGGCACTACAGAGTAATACTTTGTCAACAGTGTCATTTTGGGTTTAATGTATGTAATACTTTGTCAACAGTGTCATTTTGGATCTAATGTGATACTTTGTCAACAGTGTCATTTTGGGTTTAATGTATGTAATACTTTGTCAACAGTGTCATTTTGGATCTAATGTGATACTTTGTCAACAGTGTCATTTTGGGTTTAATGCAATACTTTGTCAACAGTGTCATTTTGGGTTTAATGTATGTAATACTTTGTCAACAGTGTCATTTTGGGTTTAATGCAATACTTTGTCAACAGTGTCGTTTTGGGTTTAATGTACAACAGTTAAGTAGTGAAATGTCAGCACAACAGAGGCAGATTTTCTGATAGGTAATTGTGGATTTTGCTACCTTTCTTAGACATCCCACCAGTCAGATATCATGACAGATTTGTGAAGAATTTAGAATCATTCATAATTAATTTACTCAGCGATGCTATTGTGAGAATTCAACTTCGTTTTTCTTTAGGAACCAGTTGTTTCTTCTCTTGCCATGGGTGTGTCAAGGGACCAGACCCGTAGGACAATGTACACTCGGGAGCAGTCCATGGATTCTCAGGGCGGTGGTCGCAGGAGTATCCAGAGAACACCATCAATAAAACAGGTCGACAAGCAGGCCCAAGAATCACTACAGGAGCAGTATAATAAACTGTAAGTTAGAGTCTGAGGATAAGTTAGAAAGCTTGTAATAGAATTTGCTGTATACCAGTCTGAGGATAAGTTAGAAAGCTTGTAATAGAATTTGCTGTATACCAGTCTGAGGATAAGTTAGAAAGCTTGTAATAGAATTTGCTGTATACCAGTCTGAGGATAAGTTAGAAAGCTTGTAATATAATTTGCTGTATACCAGTCTGAGGATAAGTTAGAAAGCTTGTAATATAATTTGCTGTATACCAGTCTGAGGATAAGTTAGAAAGCTTGTAATAGAATTTGCTGTATACCAGTCGAACAGATTTGTTAATGGAATTTATTTTACATCGGAGTAGATGAAACTTTATTAAGTTTAAATGGAATTAGCATCAACATTGCAATACGCAGTTAAGCAAATTACCCAACTATGAAGGAGAGGTCATATGAAGGTGAGAGTGGTCTTATACTAACTGTTAAGGTCTGTAGGCTTGCATAAAAAAATATAACATGTTAATTGATTAGTTAATTACAAAGTTAATTCGTTTGTTTCCACCATTACCTGTGAAGTTTATAATGTTAGGCGCAGGTATGGTCTAGGTTATATATATTTAGTACCACAACCTTTTCACCATCATTGATGCTGTCATCATCGTTACATCATTATCATTGTCATCTTTGTCATAATTTACCATTATTTTATTCATTATCATTGTATTTGTCATCAGACTGTCATTTTCATGATCCTCATTTCAAATTTGACTTTACATTTCAAGAATTGTGTGCCAATAAAACTAGTAAGATATCTATATATTGAGCATTGAACAAGCTTTTAAGCTCTCCCCATATCAGTGCAGGCATATATTGTTATCCATTTCCATCAGTCACATCAAATCATGTCCCATTAATCCCGTCCATCACAAATTTTGTTTCCAGTACTTCATGGATTAAAATCAAGTTTGGTTTGAAGCTTTACATTAAAAAGAGCTAGGTTATATTCGATGGGTCCCCAGGTGGTCGAATGATCTATGGTGCTTGCCTTTACAGATCACTCGCATTTCACCTCTGTCCATGTGGGTTCATGTCTCGGTTTGACCAGGGTGGGTATGTGAGAAAGCTTGCCAGTAGCTTCCCATGGGTTGGTGGTTCTTCCCAGTGTTTTTCTGGGGTCTTCCTCTGCCAAATATACTGACCTCCATGTATAGCCTATCATGTGCTGAAAAATGGCGTTAAACCGCACAAAACAGCAAATCATATTCGATTTTCAAAATTTTCCAACAAAATTTGACAGAGTTATGACCCCTGTTAGACTTAAAAACTCAGTTGCATCATATTGGCAGGAGCATCCATGTTGTATGGACACATTTCTAGTGTCATAAAATGTACATGTATATTCAAATGCCCAGTTTAATTTTTTTAAATTATTCTTTGCTTATATTACTATTTCTCACCTGTAACACTATTTTGATATATTTAACCATTTTTCAGTTATTGGAACAGATTTGTAGCTCAACAAGAAAGGTCAATACTGATAATTTCAGTCCAAATATTATTTGATTTTAACACCTTTAACAAAGCCTGAAATATATTGTTGTTATTATTATTATTATTATTATTATTATTATTATTATTATTATTATTAATTTTATGTTTGTAATATCTCAATGATTCTCAGTAATTTTCATAATGTGAAAGGTATTGTCAAAAATTATTTTTTCAGATTATATTTTATTCAGATATTTTTCAGTGTAACTTGTATGTTAGCACTTAAACATTAAAACAGTATTAGTAGTAGTAGATGTTGTTATAGTACATATTAGCAGTAGAAGCAGTAGTAATAATAGTATTATTAATATTTGTTGTTATAGTACATATTAACAGTAGTAGTAGTAGATTCTATCTTAAAGGATAATTAAGTATTTCTTCTGTATTCTTAACAGTCCAAATGGGTATATGTTTACTAAAACAATAGAAGTGATGGAGAAACAGTTCAAGAGATTTGAATCAGCTTATGTGTTGATGCTTACATCTGTAAAATTGAATAATAAATATTTAGATTATTTTTTTCATTTAAAATATTTTAATTAAATTAGAGTATATATATATATATATATATACATAACCTTAATGCAGAAGAATAAATTGATTTTCAAAGGTTGCTGTTACAGTTGCTATCCAATTATTTTGTTATTTTTACTGTTACATTCAAAGGCCAGCATCAACAACCACATTAGCTGATGCAGATCTGACACTTAAATCATATTATCAAAAGACTTAGTCTCGCTAAGCGAGTTATGGGTTTTTTCCCTTGGGTATGTCATGTGACACAGGTACAAACAAAGGCCGTTTCACATTTTCACTGGACAGTGAAACCTCGCAATAATGCGCCCCATGATAACACGAATTCGGACATAATGCAATCATGGCGTGGCTCCCAAAATTTCCTATATTCATTCGCACATGAAAAAAATTTTTTTTCAAAGTACGAGAAATAGTGTATAAAATGTGTATATTATCATTTTGGGGAAGAGATCACGTATGAATTCGAGAATAATACATTCGTGGCGTGGTTCCTGAAATTTTATATGCATGTATTTTTCTCGTACACGGAAAAAAAATATTTTTTTAAGTACGAGAAATAGTGTATAAAAAGTTTATTATCATTTTGGGGAAGAGATCATGTATAAATTCGATCGTGGCGTGGCTTCTGAAATTTAACAATTTCACCAATTTCTTGAAGTGTTATGCCAAAATAAACATTATCGGAAATGTTACTTATTACTGATCCATGAGTAAAGCCAGTAAGTCTTCTTTGTATTTGTCTTCAATTCATTCTGTATACAATCATTGCTCAAACAATAGTCGACATGTCTTTCTTCTTTAACTGCATATACAACCGAGCATCAGACAATGTGGTGGTTGATAAAAGATTCTCACGATTTAATAAACATCAAAAAACGTAAGCTGCCAACACGTGTACTGGGCTTCAATTCATCCTGTATACAATCATTGTGCAAACAATAGCCGACTTATGTTTCTTCTTTAACTGCATACACAACCAAGCACCAGACAATGCTTGGTTGATCAAATATTGTCATATGTGGGTGCTTATGTAGAGACTGAGCTTGGGCTCTGTAAAGTAACACTTTGATCATCAAATCTTTGAAATCTATTAAAGGATGCAACTGAACACATGTCAATTGTGCCGCAAGATCACAGGGAGTTCAAATAACCACTCTCTGTTACTTGGCACTGAACAAGTATCAAACTCATGGCTCAATCAAAGGGTTGTCATGTGAGAAAGCAAAGATAGCTTGATATCAGATAGTAAACGGTGTTGATACTCTATTCATACTATACATTATATGTGTATACGTTGTTCTCTGAATAAAGTAAAATACAGTAAGACCCCGCAATAACGCGACCCGCTTTTTCCGCAATCGAATTTTATGGACTCCAGTTATCGCGTTATTGTGGGATTTCACTGTACTATATGCAGCCTAATGCTCATGTTTGTAAGTCTTCATTCACTGACTAATGGGAAAATAAAAATACAAATTTGTTTTGAGTAGCATGACTGTTTTGAAGATCAGGTGTTTCAGTTATGCCACTTTGTCTTTCGCTGTGATTGAGGAAAATTGGATAGGGTTCCTGCCAAAATTGGATTCAGAATTGGCGTGGAAAGCTTAAATGAATATCACGTTAACATGTTTAATGAGAAGTTTCAAACACATGATTGGATCTTTCGTTATTCATCTCAGTTTATGAGATGGTTGATTTTTTTTTTCTTTAATTTTTATCCCGACTCCTTTTTAAAGTTAGGCATTCTAGGAAAATGCTGGATTGAAAAATTATTTCAAGATTGAGGAATACACCTAATGTCTAGATGGATTATTGTACTCCTGGTGTGTTCCGTTTTGTTTTTTTTTTAAAGATATGGAAGGTGCATTGCGCAGCTAAAATAAGCAAAGACTGATTCTGAGCTTAAATAAATGGATCAAGAATCAATCAATCAATCAGTCAGTCAGCCAATCAATTAATTGGGTTGTTATGATACAAATTGATGTCATGATACTCCATGAGAGATAAATAATGAAATGGTACTTATCAACATCATTATTAGTAACATATTTACTCGTTTATAAGTCGAGTCCAACTGCAAACTGCACAGACCCAGATCTGCCGTCACATAATACACCAGCTGATCTGGATCTCTGCAGTCTGTTAGGAGTAATCAGTAAAACAAACATAGACTCCGAACTGCCAGCGCATTATGCGACAGCAGTTCAGGGTCAATGTTGTTTGCTGTCGGACTTGATTTATACATGACTATATATGGTACCATTTTCATGACATAAAATAATTTACATCTTTAGAATACAATAAGCTGATAAGGTATTCATCTGAATTTAATGTCTCATATTTTCTGTTGGCATGCAAAATAATTGGCTGAAATATGTTCGATAGATAAATAGATAGAAATGCATGTTTACATACTTACATCGCCAACTTACCTTGAGAAACATTGAATACTACCAAAACAAAAGCATTTTGACTGACCAAATTGGTGACAGAATTGATAGGTTTAATTAAGGGACACCTCTTATACTTATCTTCCTACATGAATAACATAATTTTCGAAAAGTATGTATCATACAAGTAATTTTGGAACTGTACAAACCTTTGAACAGGCAAAATATCGGATGGTAGCTTGTCAGCATTAAAAGGGTGATGCGGACAGTTGCTAAGATTCATCTATATAATTAATATTTAAATTGTTCTATAATAGTATTTACCGTTTTAAAAAAAACACGCAGTGGTTCAATGTCATATGCTGAGCATGTTTACTTTCAACACTTCATGACTGTAGCACATTCAGTCATGTACAAACAAATCTGTTAGATCTTATAGTCATAAATGTACATATGCCCATTATTTGTACCATTGTCACATGATATTCATGAGGAGATTTGCAGTCTGCATGTTAACCAGAAAAGGTTACTATGGTAGCACAATGGAATCTGAGAGAGTATTTGTTGTATTCAGGGTGCTTTTTCACCTTTCTTTTTTGATATTATAACTTATTTGGGAAATCTAAGTAGCAAAAAACGTGCACTGCTTTGACATGATTACATCTTGCAATTTTTCAGTATGGAGGGTAGCACAGGGTAGTGGTTATTTATTACTTATCTTAAATGCTTTTTTTTTTTCTTCATATTCAGTACATACTCATGAGAGATAACCACAGCACTTGTAAATAGTGTGGCAAAAGTAAACCACCTGCTTGAGTTCTTTGATAGCACTTTGAGATTGGATATTTGGATCCAGTTACGTGTTATATGTTTATTTGTTTTATGTAATTTTATAAAGGGGAAGCCTTGGACATAGATTTACCACAAAAATAAAAATAGTTTGATATACCAGTAGTATTTTCAGGTTGTACAATGGGGAAAAATAATAGTTCAGTTTCATCTGGTGAAAATTTAAAGGAATATATTAAGACAATCACTGTTTATATTTGTTTGGTATTCTGGTATTCTGGGGTAGATATATTAAATGCTGATGACTAAATTATATATACATATATATATATACCACAGAATATATATGTTACTAACATCCCTCTAAGCTAAAATGATATTTTACAAAGTTAAAAACATATACATACAGTTTACTCTCATTTATCTGATGAAGTCCACTGCATCATTATTCGTTGGATTAACCAGACTGTTCAATAAAGAAATGTTAAGCCAAGACCCTGTAATGTAGAGTTATGTAAATATGTGTGTAAGCACACCAGAGATGTGCAAGTGCATTAGAGAGACTGCTAATCTGCTCGGATTAGAAAGTGTAAAGATTAGCAGCACAACATTCAAGAGACTGCTAATCAGCATGGATTAGAACGTGTAAAAATTAGTATCACAACTTTTGAGAGACTCTGATCTGCATGGATTCAAGAGACTGCTGATCTACCTGGATTAGAAAGTCTAAAGATTATCATAACAGCATTTGAGAGACTGCTAATCTGCATGGATTAGAAAGTGTACAGATTAGCATAACAATCCTTAACAAATTAGGTGGAGTACACATCCAGTTATTGTCGTAATCACAAGGCACAAAATAACAACTCACTGGGTGTTACATCAGTCAGTCAAGTATAGACTGAGGGCAGTTTACCATTGGATTAATTGAATTAATGAATGAATGATTTGTATATTTCCAGTATTTAGTATCAAAGAGAAGATATAGTACATGTAGTTTTAAGTAAGAAAAGAATTGTTTCTTAATATTTCAGAATATAAACATGATAAGATTAGTTAAAAGGAGGTCAGATAAAGTCAATTAGATTATATAATCTCTTTATAAGAATAGAGGTTTTGAATTTGAGAAATTTATTCTTCCAAGGAAATGGGAAAAACTCTTGTATGGTTACCATCCCAGACAGTGCCACTGTTAGACTAAATCTAAAACTGGGAATCAGTTCACTAAATGTCTCAACCAGTCTCCAAACAGTTACTTCAGAAGTTTTCTTATTTTTTAATTTTTAATTTTTATTTAGTTGATGATTTTTTAGAGACAAGGATAAAAAGTGAAGAATTTGAATAACTTGGAGTATAAATGTCTAAAGGGCACTTTTTGGGTGCATAATAAAGCACTTCTCCATTATAACACCCTTCATTATAATTTGATTCCAAATATAAAATGGTCACTCCATTGACTCCATTACCAAAATGAAGAAGAAAAAAATATCAGTATAATCTCTAGTTTAAAGATTTCTATAAGCACTTCATTCCAATTATCATTGGTCTCTTTTCAACTCCTATTTATGTATTCTGTGATTGTCAGCTATTGTATTTGCAAAGAGGATACAGGACACCCAAGATTACCATCAGCACAAAGATAATAATATTGTTACTGATATTCAGTCCAGTATAAGACTGTTTGCTGATGATACTTCATTATCAATTATTGCAAAAGACTCACCCCAGGCTGCTGGTGTTCTGAATGAAGACCTACATAAAATCAACTTGTGAGCTGATCAGTCATAAATTAATTTTAATTCAAACAAAACCTAATCAATGACCATGTCCACAAAATCACAAAAGGAACATCAGCAACAATTTTTAATGAATGAGACAATTATTAAGAATGTCACTTCTCATAAACAGTTGGGCCTAACACTGGATGAAACCCTATCTTCGTATAATCATATGCAGGAAATAACTACAAAAACATGGACAAGGTTAGATATACTGTGAAGTTTTAAACTTAAACTTGATAGAAAAGCATTGGAGCTCTATATTTCACCTTTGTAAGACCTCTTTTGGAGTATGGGGATATTATCTGGAATAACTGCTCCCAGTATGATATAGATGAAATAGAAAAAATTGAAGCTGAAACAGGTAGAATCATTTTGGGGGCAACGAAATCTACATCGTATGATAGAATTCTAGAGAAGACCAAATGGGTAAGACTCTCAAAAAAACACTACAAGCATAGAATGATAACATTTTTTAACATGCATCATGGTGAGGCTCCTGGATACATGCAGGCTTTGGTTCCGCCAAGTGTCCAGTAGATAAGTAATAGACGACCTCCTGATAGAACTAACCTCTTTACACCATTTACCAGGGCAAATCGATACCAAGTTCATTTTTACCAAAGTCTGTTGCTGAATGGAATTTTCTCCCTTTCAAAATTTGGAACAATCCATCATTATACTCATTTAAATCACACTTAAATAGGGACCTAGAAAAGGTTTTATTCTATTTCTATCAAGGTGAGAGATTAGCACAAATTATGCACACAAGAAGTTGACAAGGTTGTAGCTTATTAAACAACTGTCGTTTCAAAAACCACTTGTCACTTAGCAATATGTGTTCATAAAGTGAACCAGAAATCACAAAGCATTTTCTCTTAGAATGTACAAAATATCTAACTATCAGAAACCGAACAATGGGAACTTTGTCCCATAATATAGACATGATTTTGTTATTAACAGGTAATTCCTTGCAGTCGCTTGAGGTCAGCAAGGAGATTTTTTGGTCCAAAAGTACATTGTGGCATTTAAGAGATTTGTTCAATCACTAATTATATATTGACACCAACCTAATATATCTTTGGTGTGTATTTAGTTAGTTACTACATATGTATCACCTGGGCTGAAGTTAATAATCCTTTAGCTACCCCCCCCCCCCCAAACCACTTACACCAACATTTACATATTTTGGCTTTTATGTATACAGTAATATATTTCTGCTATAAATGCTTATCAGATACTGTTTGATATTATTACAATATTGTATGTACAGTCTTATTAGATACTGTTTGATATTTTTACACTATTGTATGTACAGATTTATTATTCAATGTTTTCGGTGTTTGCAATCCTCTGCCTTCATTACTCACATCAGTCACATTGTCAAAGTAAAAATTATTGTTAGTAAGGAAACAGCACAAAATAAGTTTAAGCTTGTTGCTCAGTCCTCTGTGTCTCTTGTTTGATATTTTCCATGATGACTTCTGCAAATAAATACTGTTTTAAATCAAAGCCAGCATGCCTTGAACTTGACATATATACCACTTCTGTGACATTGATATTTCTAAGCATGCAGTAATTAATCCTTCCTTCGATATGATATAGCACTTGTTTAAATAAACATTTGCCAATTTTATTTGCCTATTAAGACAAGTGATTGTAACCCTTAAATACATCCCTTTTTTTGACAATATATGTCAGAACACACTAAGAAGTTAACACGGACTAAGATATTTATGAAAACCAAGTGCCCGATTTCTTTTTAATAATCAATCATGAACTATAAACCCATCAAACACAGACAATATGGATTCAACGAAAATGTAATTCAAGTTTTCTGAAGGATATGATATTTCAATCAATGTAACTATCTAATAAGCTTGAAAACACTATTACTGTATATACCCGTGTATAATTCCATACCAACTACAAACTGCATAGACCCAGATCTGCCATCGCATAATGCACCGGCAGATCTGGGTCTATGTAGTTTGGAAGGACTAATCAGTAGAACAAACAAACAACATAGACCCTGATCTGCCGCCACATTATGCGACAGCAAATTAGGGTCTATGTTGTTTGCGTTTGGACCTGGCCTATACACGAGTATATACGGTACTATGAAGTGAAAAGTAAGTATATTTTATATAGATAAATAATATTAATATTCTTTTGGATCAGCATTTTCTGATTCCAATCCTATACCCACCCACTCCCCCCATACACACATTTTTCCCCCATGCACATATTCATTCACAAGCTTTCATGTTATACTGCAGTTGAGTACATAATGCGATCAGCAGTTATTGACCCCAATTAGTGTGTGATAATGAGGGAGTGCTGTATTGGTGATTATCTAATATCTTATTTGTAATGAATCTGTAATAATATGATTCCAGATTAATTCATTTATAATCTTTGATCATTGTTTTTTACAGAAAACAACAACTGGATGAGGAATCCCGAAAACATGAAACACAGATGAGGTAAATCATGTAAATCAATCATTCATAGAGAATCTTACAGAAGTGTACATTAGATATCAAAGTTAAACTGTGATATAAATATTGTGTAAATATGACATTTCTGCGAAAGTGATTGCATGTATTGTCAGAGCAAGAAAATATATTGTTAACTGAAGCAAGCCTAATGTTGATGATGATTTTTGAGGGATGACAATTATCACCCTTTCAGAATATCATTTTACTTTGTTATACATAAGGTGTGTTGACAATCACTCTATTTACTGTGACACACCATTGGATTTATAAAGAACTAAACTAAACCACGCATGCATCTTTTAAGGCCTGTAATATTTTTGTATTGTTATTGGTTGCTAGGGATCTAAATGCATTATTGCCTGTTGATTTAGATATTATATATGTGTGTTTAAATCAGGGTTACACTGAACATTGTTTAGTTCTTATGAAAATAAAAACATTATATACCACAAGCTACCTGTAGTGAATTACATAAAGGTGTTATGACACAAAGTTTCATAAGTTTTTTTCACATAAACATGAGCTTGAGATTCTGAGTGTCCTGTAAGTTCATTGGCTTTTGTGCCTAATGATGCTATTATATGCACACCCCTATGTGTTCTGCCACAGCTTGTGGCTCTGCTGCATAATGGTGCTATTACATGCACATCCCTAGATGTTACATTTAATATGTGAAAGAAGATAAAGAATTATGACTAATCCATCTTGTCTAAAAATGGCTGAACATGTATAATCGTCAGTTGTTTAAACTTGAACTTATGTAGTACACTTTGTTAAAATTTTCATGAATATTAGCAGTGAAGTAATGTCATTCTAATTGTTCATGAATAGTAGCAATGCAGTGATGCCATACTAATTGTTCATGAATATTAGCAATGCATGGATGCCATACTAATTGTTCATGAATATTAGCAGTGAAGTAATGTCATTCTAATTGTTCATGAATAGTAGCAATGCAGTGATGCCATACTAATTGTTCATGAATATTAGCAGTGAAGTAATGTCATTCTAATTGTTCATGAATAGTAGCAATGCAGTGATGCCATACTAATTGTTCATGAATATTAGCAATGCATGGATGCCATACTAATTGTTCATGAATATTAGCAGTGAAGTAATGCCATTCTAATTGTTCGTGAATATTAGCAATGCATGGATTCCATACTAATTGTTCATGAATATTAGCAGTGAAGTAATGCCATTCTAATTGTTCATGAATAGTAGCAATGCAGTGATGCCATACTAATTGTTCATGAATAGTAGCAATGCAGTGATGCTATACTAATTGTTCATGAATAGTAGCAATGCAGTGATGCCATACTAATTGTTTATGAATATTAGCAATGCATGGATGCCATACTAATTGTTCATGAATATTAGCAGTGAAGTAATGCCATTCTAATTGTTCATGAATATTAGCCATGCATGGATTCCATACTAATTGTTCATGAATATTAGCAGTGAAGTAATGCCATTCTAATTGTTCTTGAATATTAGCAATGCAGTGATGCCATACTAATTGTTCATGAATATTAGCAATGCAGTGATGCCATACTAATTGTTCATGAATATTAGCAATGCAGTGATGCCATACTAATTGTTCATGAATATTAGCAATGCAGTGATGCCATACTAATTGTTCATGAATATTAGCAATGCAGTGATGCCATACTAATTGTTCATGAATATTAGCAATGCAGTGATGCCATACTAATTGTTCATGAATAGTAGCAATGCAGTAATGCCATACTAATTGTTCATGAATAGTAGCAATGCAGTGATGCCATACTAATTGTTCATGAACAATTTAAACTGATTCTTTTTATGCTACTTTTTTTCATAGGCATAACACAGTGGTTATGATGGAAATGCAAGATACAATAAATGAGCTGCAGAGAGAGTTATCTACCCTTGGCAAATCAGCACGGCGGCCCCCTTCAGACATAGCTTCCACACCTGGTGCTGGGCAGGTGATTGTTCCCATGATTCAAAAACATAACAATTTCAGTGGTGTTATTAAATTTTTTAGCAATTGTTGCATTTGTTATGTTTATCCTTTTCGATCTTCATCTTCTTCTATCATCATCATCATCACCATCATCATCATCATCATCATCATTTTCCTTTTTATGCTTACACCCTATCTATGGAGGGGACAAATAGTGTTACCCATGTATGTTCATCACATCACATCACATCACATCCTATTGTGTCTCATTTGCTCTGTTGTGAATTTTCATTTCCTCTTAATAACTTTAGAAGGAATGCTTGGATTTAAACCAAATTGTTGTAAGGCTTATGAAGAAAGGTTATGTCAGGTTCTGTTTTCACCATTTTTCAGACAACATTTAATGGAGTTATGGACAGTTCATGTTTGACTTATAATTTTGCCCTTCAATTGCATCATATTAGTAGAGACATTTGGATCATATTGACACATTTCTGATTCTGTCTTCTTCTTCCTCTGTTTCTACTTCTTCTTCTTCAGACCTGATTTCATTTTGTCATCATGTCATACAAAATTTAAACTTCTGCAATAACCTGTTTTCTTACAGCCCCAAGCAGAATCTGGGGTGATGTTCACTCGCCTTGACTCAGATAGGAATGCCAAAATTATGAAGAAAGCTGTGATGGATCAGAAATTGGATCCAGATAAGTACAAGGTAATAAGTGCTTTGAAGCTAGAAATACAGGATAATAAAAGTTTTGGTGCTGTGTTTTTCTTGTATACAGTGATATCTAATTATAACATGATTCATGGGAGCTATACAATTAGTGATATAGTTTTTTCTTGTATACAGTGATATCTGATTATAACACGATTCATGGGAGCTATACAATTAGTGATATAATTTGTTCTTATTAAGGGGTGGAGGCTTTATAATGAGGTAGGTCACAAGCAAGGCTGTATAATAATTGAGCATGTAAGTTCATACACAAGCAAGGCTGTATAATAATTGACCATGTAAGTTCATACACAAGCAAGGCTGTATAATAATTGAGCATGTAAGTTCATACACAAGCAAGGCTGTATAATAATTGACCACGTAAGTTCATAAATGCACCTCATTTTTATAAGGTCCTGATTCTTTTTATTTGATTATCAAGTTTATTGCCTATCATCCTCTGTTGTTATAGACCCACCATAAGGCTGAGTATATTATGTTATTATGTTGTCCATCTGTAAGTTACCAATTTCATTTGGGCACAATAACTTAAGGTGTCCACCATCTACAGCTCCCAAGCTTTGCAGATGGCTTGCACTTGGGGTAAGGAAGAACCCTATCATTTTGAGGTCAAAGGTCAAGTTCAGTGTGACTGAAGGAAGAAAAAAGGTTTCTACACAATAATTCTAATCTCAACCATCTACAGTTACCAAGCTTTATGGATGGCTTGCACTTGTGGCAAGGATGAACCCTGTTGATTTCAAGGTCACAAGATTTAATGTGTAGGTCACTGTGACTAAAAGAATAAAAATGGTTTCCACACAATAACATTAGTTCTACAAAGATTGTCAATTTAGGGATAAAAGGTCAGTGGTCAAGGTCACTGTAACTGAAAAAAGAAAAATGGTGCAGTTATTGACCATGTACTAGTCATGGATGACTGGTACATTGGGTAAGAAAGAAGCTTCTTGATTTTGAGGTCAAAGGTTAAAGGTAAATTTGACTGAAAGAAGATAAATAGTTTTTGAATGATAACTTTAGTTTTTGACCACCTTTACCAAAGTTTGTGGCTGGCTTGCACTTAATGTATGGACGAGGTCTATTGATTTTTTAGTCAGAATTTCAAAGGTCATGGCCATTGTGGCTCAAAGAAATGTGGGTTTTGCAAACTAACTTTACTTGAGACACATACCTTTACCAAAGGTAAAGCAGAGGTCTATTGATTTGGGGGTTCAAAGGTAGAAAGTCATGGTCATTGTGACTCAGAAATGGGTTTTGCACAATAACTTACTCTAGACTAAGTTCCTTGACCACACTTTGCAAGTGGCTTGCACTTAGGGTAAGAAAAAAAACCTATAGATTTCTAGGTCCAAGGTTAAGGTCAGTCTGAAACAAAATAATGGTTTCTGCAGAATTTATTTAGTTCAAGACCACATACCTTGATCAAAGGTCATGGCCATTGAATCCCATTGGTCAGTAATCTCCAGAGTCAACCATATCCTACTAGTACCTACATAGAGGGTTATTAAACATGGAGCAGGTGTATAGAATTATACTGAGTTTTATGATCTCCAGGCCAGGTCTGGGTCTGTGATGCAGGCAGGTGTATAGAATTATACTGAGTTTTATGATCTCCAGGCCAGATCTGGGTCTGTGATGCAGGCAGGTGTATAGAATTATACTGAGTTTTATGATCTCCAGGCCAGATCTGGGTCTGTGATGCAGGCAGGTGTATAGAATTATACTGAGTTTTATGATCTCCAGGCCAGATCTGGGTCTGTGATGCAGGCAGGTGTATAGAATTATACTGAGTTTTATGATCTCCAGGCCAGATCTAGGTCTGCGATGTGAGCATTTGGGAGAGAATTGTACAGTGTTGTATTATCTCCATGTCTGTTCTGGGTCTGTGATGTTTGCTGATGTTTTGAGAATTATACTGATTTTTATTATCTCTGTACCAGATCTGGGTTGGTGATGTGGGTGAGAATCATACAGAGTTGTATGATCTCCATGCCTGATCTGGGTCTGTGATGTGGGCACTTGTGAGAATTATGCGGAGTTTTATGATCTCCAGGCCTGGTCTGGGCCTGTGATGTGGGCAGTTGTGTTGAGAATTATACAGAGTTTTATGATCTCCATGCCTGATCTGGGTCTGTGATCTGGGCAGTTGTGGTGAGACTTATACAGAGTTTTATGATCTCCGGGTCTGTGATGCAGGCAGTTGTAGTGAGACTTATACAGGGTTTTATGATCTCCAGGCATGTTCTGGGTCTGTAATGTGGGTGGTTGTAATGAGAATTGTACAGTGTTGTATGATCTCCAGGCCTGATCTGGGTCTGTAATGGGGGCAGTTGTAGTGAGAATAATGCATGAACTAATATGGTCTGTACAGTACCAGTATGTACGTTTGTATGAATGGAATTCTTGTCACCAGATCTTTGTCAAGAGGAGACTGCTTGTTATAGGTGCAAATATACTATTATGCATGTTTCAAGTTTTTCTTTTTCTGAATAATGTACCTTTTTACCATCTTGCTCATAATTTGCTTTATTCGGTGATTTTTTTTCTTCTGTGCCCCCGTTTTCATTTTTGGTACTTGTGTTTCAGGAGGTAGTTAACCAGATGGATGAATACGTCAGCCTTCCTGCAAAGAGACTGGCCCATCTGGTCAGAAAATATGTCCATCACTGCCGTATGAAGGATATTGAAGGTAGGGAAATAATCTGTATATGAGTTGATTAATCTGTATATGAGTTGATTATGAGTTGAAATAATCTGTATATGAGTTGATTGATGAGTTGAAATAATCTGTATATGAGTTGATTGATGAGTTGAAATAATCTGTATATGAGTTGATTATGAGTTGAAATAATCTGTATATGAGTTGATTATGAGTTGAAATAATCTTTATATGGGTTGATTGATGAGTTGAAATAATCTGTATATGAGTTGATTGATGAGTTGAAATAATCTGTATATGAGTTGATTGATGAGTTGAAATAATCTGTATATGAGTTGATTATGAGTTGAAATAATCTGTATATGAGTTGATTGATGAGTTGAAATAATCTGTATATGAGTTGATTACTGGAGGGGAAAGAACTTGTACCTCTTCTAATTTAAACAAAAAGTGTAAAATAGACCCATATCACAATCTTGTGTAAGAATTGTCCCTGTATTGAGAGTATATTCAGAATGAGGCTAATGACATATTTGGACAGCAGTGAATTGGGAGTGTCACATTGTAGGTTGTACTCATATATTTGAATGCATTAAACTTGAAATGATCATCCATTTAGTCCATCAAGTCATATTGTTCATTTTTTCCTCTTTTTTTTTAATCAATTGTGTTTGTTGAGGAGGGTGTGTCCACACCCAGGTCCACACAAAATATTGCCAGTTGCATCTGAGATCATGATTGCTCTGTATTATTCATGGTTTTTTTTTAAGCAATAACTTTTACTTTCACAAAACTTCATTTCCAAATCCTGTATTTATTCCATACACCAACTGACTAGAACAGATTTTCAGTAAAGATCTGCTTCATTTTTGCCATTTTTTGTACAATATTTGTATGTGTACATTAATTTTCAAACACATTGATCTTTCGATTTTAGACTTCATTTGTACGAATAATTAAAAATGTGCATTATAAAACAAACTTCTAAGTACACAAAATTTTAGTACAAAAAATAATTATGACTTTAATAGAAAAAGGGAATGAAACGTTTCAAGAAATATGGTAGTTTATGTATTCCTGTCGAAAGAATTGATAGAAAATCTCAATTTCTCATGACAAACTCCTGGGATTTGTCCTTGACCATAGTTCTGTGTCTGTAATTAGTCAAACAGATGAAGAATCAATTTACAGTACTTAGATAATGTAAATATCAACCTTTAAGGGTCATTATAGCTCAGTTTTTTATCGAGAAATCTAACTGGCGTAGCATGTTTGATATGCTGTGTCAGACTCGCTCGAGTTGTTGACATCAGGAATGGGATCAAGAGCATAATACCTGTCAGTTATAATGTATTTATCCTTTGACCTATTTTTATCCCCCACCCAAGGAAGTTGGTGGGGTATATAGAAATGAATTCCATTCATCTGACACACTTTATTTCTGGGGCATAACTCCAAAACCATTCAAGATATCTCAGCAAAACTTGGTATACATATTTGACTAGTGGTCCAGATGTGCCAATTTACTATTCACAGTGTTTCAGTTTCAATACTTTTTATGTTTTTGACCATATGTCCATCCATCCCGCTATTATTCTCACATCGATTTCCAGTGCAAAACTCCAAAACTATTGGTCCATATATTTGACTAGTTGTGTAGCCTTGCCTTTTGCTATTCACGAATCTTCAGTTTAAATATTATTAAATGTTTTTCATCCATTTGTCTGTTCATCCATCTATCCATCATTCACTCATTCATTTCTGGAGCTTAACTCATAAAACCATTCAAGATATATCTATGCAACTCAGTATACATATTAGACTTGTGGTCCAGATTTACCTTTTGCCATTCACAATTCTTCAGTTCAATATTTTTCACAGTTTTCATTTCTGACTATCCATTCATCATTCACATTTTTCTTTGCGGACAGAACTCAAAAATTGTTCAATATATCCCCATGAAACTTTATAGACATATTAGACTAGTGAACTTAAAGTGCCTTTTGCTGTATTGAGTTCTTCAATTATAATATTTTTTACATTATTGCCCAGTGGTCTGTCCATCCATCCAACATTCACGCATTGTTTCTGAAGCAAAACTCCAAAACTATTTAGTATATCCCTATGACACTTAGTATATATATATGAGAATATGTCGGGGTTTTTTTTCTATCCATCTGTCCATCCATCTGTTCATCCATCTGTCTATCCACATTATACACCCTTTCAAAATACCATGTGTACTCGCATATAAGTCAAATCCAACTGCAAACTGCATAGACCCATATCTGCTGTTGTTTAATGAGCTGGCATATCTGAGTCTGTGCAGGTTGTTACATGTAATCAGTAAAACAAACTGCTTAAAACCTTATCTACTGGTGCATTATGTAACAGCAGATCATGGTTTGTGTTGTTGGCAGTTGGACTCTGACTTATAAGCGAGTAAATACAGTACATATTAGATACATGATCAAGCTGTACCTTTTACTTTTTGGAATTCCTCAGTGTAAATAATACACAGAAAAATACATGCTGACTCCTGCTTTTGTTGTTTTTCATCTACATGTTACCAAATAAATTACCAGTAATGAATTTGATCCAGATTAAACAAGTGCACATGACATGTCACATGAAAACTCTAATTTTTACTCCCAAATTCCACCCATCCACACGATTTTCAGTAATCTTAGCAACAAATTTTTAAAAAAATAGAGATAGAGAGATATCTTTACCACCATAATATGTACAGTAAGCTATAGTCTGTATAAACAGTATGCAGTCCTGCTTAGTGCTCATGTAAAACTGTCATCGGGGCAGTTCATACAGTTGATTGTCAACGAGGTAATTTAAAAAAAAGGCATTCAGAGATAAACAACCACCATTTACAGATTACTTCATTGCTAACAATAGCTACAATAAGTTTTTTGTCCTTTGAGCACTGCTGTGGGAGAGCCCATTAGGCTAATTTGCATAGGTAGAATAAACTAAGTGGAAGAACCCAATTTGTTTTATGTTAGGTAAATCAAAGAGATGTGTGTTGAAGAACAAAAGTTATTACACATCATTACCTTGAATGAGAATGTTTAAGCCATCTTTATGAAAGATTATTGACACATTCATGATCAGCGGCAACATTCCTTTGAAGTCGGATTTGAATTCATTATATAAAACGCAAAACATGATTATTTTGCTAGTCAGAATAGTGTACAAGTGTGATTCATTTTTCAAGGCAAAATGTTGAAATGCAGCTGTTATTCATTGAAGGGTAAGTCATCTGCGAAGCAAGCAAAGTCCAGCAAAACTAAATTTCAGAACACCTGGTTGATGGAGTTTTACCTTGTGAATCACAGCAACAGGGGGGGGGGGGGTCATTTTATTCTTTGCACATACTGCAAACACCAAAAAGACATAAGTCATTCAGTAGTGTTCGACATCTATCAACATAGCAACACCACCCAGCATTGGGATAATGCATGAATGCAGAGCTCAATCCCAAAAGTAACTAAGGGACCAACTATTTAATTTTTGGACGAAGGATGGGGGGGGGGGGAGCACGCCTAGATTTTTTTAGAAAAAATATTCCAGCTCTTAAATAGTTTGAAACAAATAATCTTGCTCTGATTTATGACCAAAAAACCCAATTAAATCCATTCTGTTAGTTGAACAAAATAATCTTTAGGTAACAGAAAAAAAAATATCTTGCCTAAAAAGAAAATCCCAGTTGTAAGACATCAGTTTTTGGGAATCATGCACACTGACCACTCTTGGGACCTAAGAACACATTTTTGAGTAAAAAAAAACCCAAAACAACATGACTGTCTGTGATGTTGGCAGGTATGATGAGTCTTAGATGAATTCTTTCCATCTCCTAACAAACATTTTGGTGGTATGACTCCATCTTGCTGCAATTTTGTATCCATATATTTATAAAGGTTTCCTCTTAATTTAGAACAATTCCAACACTGTAACAGGTCTAAAGAGACTTCAGCAATGAAATTACCATATATACACACTTATAAGTCAGGTCCAACTGTAAACAACATAGATTCTGATCTGCCATTGCATAATGCACTAGCAGATCAGGGTATGTGTTGTTTGTTCTACTGATTACTGCTAAGAAACTGCATAGACCCAGATCTGCCAGCACATTATGTGACAGCAGATCTGGGTTTATGAAGTTTGCAGTTGGATCCAACTTATAAGTTAGTATATATAAGTAGTTGACTATTTTCTGTGGTACTTATAATACCTAAATCAGCCTTGGAATTTGATAAGAATACAGTTGATTATACCTATGCATTACACTCGATGGAGAGATTAACAATTTAGATATGTCTGAGTCCTATCTATATTTCTCCTAAAATTTGTCTGTTTTACGCTCAACAACCACTACCCACTAAAGTTACAATTGCTTTTCCTAAATGAAACAAATGTCTTATCATCTTTTCAGAAAATGTGAAGAAAAGTAAAAGCTTGAATGAAAATGTGTTTGAAATCCTTGACAAGATGGAAGCCCTGCAAAATCAGGTAATTAGTACACAAAATCCTTGACAAAATGGAAGTCCTCCAAAATCAGGTAATTTGTACACAAAATCCTTGACAAGATGGAAGCCCTCCAAAATCAGGTACCAGTAATTTGTACACAAAATCCTTGACAAGATGGAAGCCCTCCAAAATCAGGTAATTTGTACACAAAGATTTCACTTAAAACGCAAAACAAGGCTTAAATTTGAGACATTAGTTCATCAATGCCATTTAAACACAAGTAATAATGTCGACATTATGTATATTAAATTTGTAAGGAGTGAGGATATGAAGAGAAGAGGTAGCATCCTGCCTGGTTGGTCAGGCACATGAACTTTTTCTGTATTTTATGGACATTATAAAGTCCAAAACACAAAGAAAGAAATGGCATACATTTTTCACATATTGAACCTCCACGACTTTTTCATTTTAATTTACATGTACCTGGAAGAAGGGAAATGCACATTTTTTTTTCTTTTGTAGGGGTGGGTCTAAATCTGTTGTGGAGTTGGGGGAGAGTTTGACTGTACACCTATAAATTTTAATTATTTTCTAATGGTGGTACCCACCCACCAACCCCCAAAGAGCGACAATCCCCATACTCTAGATAGATTTAAATGAAACAGCCATTAGGTTTTCACATACTGAAATAAAGTTTATAATTCTTGCTACCACATTAAATAAGAAGCTCATTTTTAGCTCACCAAGTCATAAGGTAATGTGAACTTATGGTATGGTCCTTTGTCCATTGTGCATACTCAGTTTTCCATTGTCTGTTTTCCATTGTCTGTTTTCCATTGTCAGTTTTCCATTGTCTGTTCACAATTGCTATTTACAGCAACTTTTAATAAAAACTGTTCTAACACAATTTGACCAAATTTAAAAGAAAGAATCCAGATATGAACTTTAAAAAAATTTAAAATTATGCCAATCTGCCATTAAATATAGCCACCATTACTAAAAATAGACAAATCTTTAATTGACTTCTTCTCAAAAACCACTCGACTGAATTTGACTAAATTTGCCAGAAAGCATCTTGGCATAAAATTCTTTCAAATTTTTTTTCATATGATGCCTATACACCATCAAGTATGGACACTGTTGCTAAAAGCAGACAAACCTTTAAACGACTTCTCAAAAACTGGTCTCCTGAACTTGACCAGTTGTGACAGAAAACATCCTGGCATTGATCATTTTTAATTTTGTATGTATGATGCTGATCCAACATCAGATAGGCTGCCATTACTAAAAATGAAAACCTAAAAACGACTTCTTCTCAAATACCACTTGACAGAATTTAACCTGGCATAAAGAGCTTTCATATTTGTACAAATGATGCCAATATGGCTACCATTACTGAAAATAGCAAAACTTTATATGGCTTCTTAGAAACTTCTCAGCAGAAATTTTTTTGAAAAATTGATAAAAAGCATTCTGGTAATAAGGGCTTTCAGATTTATACAAATGGTGCCAATTAGCCATCACTGCCTTTACTAAAAATGGAAAATCCTTTAACTGACTTGTTTTCAAAACTACGCAAGATTTGCCCAATTTTTACTGAAATCATTCTGGCATGAAGGCTTTAAAGTTTATACAAATGATGCCAATCTGCCATCAAATATGGCTTCTGTTACAGAAATAGAAAAACCTGTTACAACTGCTTCTAAAACAACGCTTAACAGACTGTCATCAAATTTGGCAATAAAGTATCCAAGCTTGGAATGCCTTTCACATTTTTACAACTGATGCTGTTCCACCATCAAATATGGCTGCTGTTAGTAAAATCAGAAAAGCATTTACACAACTTTATCCAAAAACAATGGTCAACAGAATGAACTTAAGCACCCTGACATAAGGACCTTTAAATATTGGACATCAAATATGGATGATAGATACAAAAACTAGAGAAACTTTGAAACATTTGTGTTCATGACATATGCAATCAACAGCGTTGGAAGGAATTTCAACTATGCATTCCACAGACCCCGATTTCTTGCTAGAGTAAAGCAAGGGAAGTAATCGATAGGAAGGAATATTTAGAATCTTGGGTTCGTGGTTATGCAGAATTCTTCTGCTTGCAGGAAAAAGTGTAAAACTGATCAAAAATTATTTTTATAATACCAAATGCTTAAATTTCAATAGAACAAGTTGTAAAAAAAAAAGTAACAAAATAATACATGTTAGGGATTATAAAAAATGGTTTATTTAAGTGTGTGTTTCATTGGAACTCTTTGCATGCGAAAAAGAAATTAAAGAGTAATACTGTAAAATCGAGATCAAAAGCGCATACATGAAGAAAAAAAATGTATAGAAAATAATCACACATGGGCCATCGGGTATTTCTTTTAGCAAAAATAAGCACGTGTGCTTGTAAAACAAAAACAAATTTCAAGTCATTATATTTGCTCATTGGACAATGAATTTGTTCCTGATTAAGTAATCAGCATGGTTATTTATTTACTTAAGGTGAAGCATATACCAGACATAGGGATGAATTTTCTGATGGTGTTGCTGATGTTGTAGGCATCAATGTACATGTAAAAAGTGTTTGCCTTTAGCTCAGTTTTTCTGATACCGTTGTATGTACAGTAATGAAATGTAATGTGTATATTCAGCGTGGAGGGTACTATTTATCACAGGCAAAAGTAGGTCACAGTGATCAACATTTTACACTCTAGCAATTGTGTTAAGTTTTTGAAGTTAACTCAGATCCTCAGACACTGCTGCATGTACAGTCATGAAATTTGATGAGTGTATTTATAATATTAATCTGAATTTTTGTATTCAAAATTTGCCTTTTCTTTTTCATTAATTAATGTTTAGTAACATGCTGTACAATATGGTTGATTAGTGTAAATACCTAAACTTTACAGATTGTCGCATGTGTGTGTGTGTGTGTATATATATATATATATATATAGATAGATAGTTAGATAGATAGATAGTTAGATAGATAGATAGATATAGATAGATAGATAGATATCACGATCTAGACTATAAGCACATGTGAAAATAGTTGATACAACCTTCACCAATTAAAAAAAAGGAATATATGCTTAATATTATCCTGATTGTACAATATACAATTCTGTATTCTTACAGAGAGCCAAAAAATGGGCAGACAAGATGGATGAAATGGGGATAGAACGACTGAGGTTGGCTAACCTGTTGATGGAGACATTGGACAATATAGAGCAGGAATCTGGCATCTTCCTTATCAAGCCTATGTACTCCTACAGGGGAAGGTAAATACAGTGCCATCTTCATATAATGCTGCTCCTGGAAGCCTTAAAAGTGACCCACATCATAAATGAAAAAAGGCTGTTTCTTATTAATACATAATAAAACACAGCAATAGGGGATTTAATGATGATTTATCATATTATAACATTATATTGCAGCGATTTATAGTTAGGGAACACTGTATTGTATAAATGTAGTATTGATAAAAGAGGAAACATTATACTGAGAGGATTTATAGTTAGGGAACACTGTATTGTATAATGTAGTTTTGATAAAAGGGGAAACATTATATTAATGTACTTAAAGTTAGGGAACACTGTATTATATATTGTAGTATTGATAAAAGGGGCAACATACTGGTGCATCAGAACACAATAGAAATATTTATTTTACATAGAAAATATTCAGGAAATATGAAATATGATAATTTTCAGTTGCACACAAATTATCTGGACATTGAGAAAAGTAATTGATGTTTTTTTAATGTTCAAAAACCTGGATGAATGACAGTTGTGAAAATTTAACAGAGGATTGACCAAGTACATGTACATTGACATAAAGTTGTGTTCATCACATAATTTTGGTAGAATATGCTAATGGAGTTTCCAGTTTTCATTGTTCCTGACACTTGAACCTTCATCATTCTGTCTTTTTGTGGTTTGTGGTGGCATAGTTTTCCATACACCACCCATGCAGTCCGTTACAGCTCCTGTATTTAATTTGGATTTTTCTGTACCAGAGTTTTTCATTCTTGAAGAAACTTAACTTTTTCATGAATCTATGTTTCACAAAAGTTTTCATGAAATAGGAGTGTTTTCACCAGTTAAATATTACAAAATTGTATTCCAGATTTAAATTAAATAATTAATAATAGATGTTTCTATTATGATTATTCATAAGTCAGTCATAACATAGTATGTTGTGAGAGCCTGCATTCAGAATTATTGGGTAAAACAATACATGGAAGATTTTCTGCCTGATTAATTTTCTTAAATAAAACACATTATTTTATTGTAATTTTATAGGCATTTATACATTAGTATGTTGTAATAGAAGTATATTCACTGAATTGTTGCTTTCATACATGAAAATAGGTGACTTTTACTAAAACCTCAAAATCCAAGGTGACTTCTTTGTCGCCTTAGGCATATTATAAGGTGAAGTCATGCAATTTTAGGCAACTATTCATCCGCTTCACCTGATAGCATGACTGCTGAGATATATGGATGTAATGTTTAATTATCTTCAATAAATTAGTCTAATTTTCAGTGCTCTTTATAGCAGTAAAGGGATACATGTAAGTCCTATTAAGGAGGTTAGACAGGTGTTTACAGGTACAAGTGTGACTGATAATGGTATAATATTGGAAGAAAGGAAGTATAAACTAATTACCTTATTTATTTTACATGTTTTTCTGATTTCTTCAGGGATCCAAAACCTCCACATGCAGGAAAATTGAGTCGACCATACCGTCCCCATAGAGTTATCTCCCCTAGCAGAGAGATCCCGAGTGCCTATGCTCCTGCCCCCACTCCAGCCTCCAATATACGACCAGTGGTTAAACACATTCAGCAGGTGAACATGAAAACATTGAGTCTTCTGAATATGATGATATTGAATTAATTGCAGGAAATCCACAATGCACTTGTACTTGCAGCATATTACTGTATATACTCAAGTATATTCCAGGTCCAAATGCAAACAACATAGACCCTGATCTGCCATCGCATAATGAGTCGGCAGATTAGGGTCTATGTTGTTCTACTGATTAGTCCTTTCAAACTGCATAGACCCAGATCTGCATGCACATTATGCGACGGCAGATCTGGGTCTGTGCAGTTTGCAGTTGGTCTTGGTCTATACACGAGTATATATGGTATTGTTTACAGATAGGAAAGTGAAGATGAGGCTTTTATTTTTTTTGCTCTATGTACAGTCTTTTTCCTGTGTTTTCAGATGCCTTAATAATCATGATCTATTTTTATGTCTAAAAAATTAGGGATACAAAAAATTGTTCACATCAAAACTGTTTGAAAACTTAGGGTTGGGGTTTAATTTACTGCTAAAATTGCTTCCCTTATTAAATTTCCTGTATAATTGTCCAGAGTAAGGCCAGTTGTGAAGTACTCTGCCATTTTGATATAGACAGAGCTACGTAGCCAATCAGGGCTTGTGTAATTGAACGTTGAAGATGTAGTATGTGGTGTTGATATGAAGTACAAATATTATTGCAATGAGTCCTTATTACAGTTTAGACTTAATGCTGACACCTGAATATGTTGGTTAGTATTCAGTAGGGTGAAGATTATTCATGTTTGAGCATCATGGTCTACAGCTCTCTGTCTCTCTCTCTCTCTTTCTCTTGCTTGAATTTGAATATATAAAAACAGCTTTCAGTAACAAATATTTAAGACTAACATCATTCACCTAAATGGGAAAAGCAATATATTAGTCTGACAGATTAGAATGGGAAAGCAATATATTAATTTGACAGATTCGAATGGGAAAGCAATATATTAATTTGACAGATTCGAATGGGAAAGCAATATATTAATTTGACAGATTCGAATGGGAAAGCAATATATTAATTTGACAGATTCGAATGGGAAAGCAATATATTAATCTGACAGATTAGAATGGGAAAGCAATATATTAGTTTGACAGATTCGAATGGGAAAGCAATATATTAATTTGATACATTAGAATGGGAAAGCAATATATTAATTTGACAGATTAGAATGGCACTTTAAAAATTTCAAAATGCCAGGCATCTGTAAAGCTAAATGTTATGTCAAATTGGTAATCTACTAAAACAAGGTCTCTTTTGGTTCACAAAGCGTATTAGATACAGGGTCAAATACATCGAATGTTTGGCTTTTTAAATGTATGGCATTTTATGAATTGGATAGGACATCAACAGTGTGACTTATTAGGGATTTACCATCTTATATTGACTATTTCAAGTGGTTTTCAACATTTAATTAAATGATATTAAGAATTACAGTTTATGCATATCAGCTTCATCAATTTATTATTTACCTTTTAGTGAATGTTCTGCTTTTACACCAGGAAAATATCTGATTTCATAAATGAATTTCATACTGTAATGAATACAGATTTCCCTTTTGTCATGTCCATTGATTAGTGTTAACTTGCAAATAATTATATATATATATATATTCATAAAATTTAAAACTCAAGAAATCTTTTTTTTTATACATTTTTCCACAAGATATACATTTAAAATTATGGTTAATGGTCTTAAAATGGCAACTATTGACAGTTTTTTATATGCAGCTTATTTCACTGTTGCTTTCTTTCCAAATATCAAGTGCTGACTTCAATTTAATTACCTTAATTCATGCAAACTGCAACTGACTTTTTTTAGTGTCCAAAAATTAGGGTCAGGAATATAGTTACTGACCATAACCATCTAAAAACTTTGGGTTCATGAAAAGCTTGTTCAGAGAAAACTTCAGATGTCCAAAAAAACTTGACACATGTACTCTCTTATAAGTCGACTCCAACAGCAAACAACATAAACACTGATCAACCATCACATAATGCACTGGCAGATCAGGGTCTATGTTGTTTGTTCTTCTGATTACTCCTAACAAACTGCATAGACTCAGATCTTCCAGCACATTACACTATGGCAGATCTGGATCTATGCAGTTTGCAGTTGGACTTGAAGCGTGTATACACAGTAAGTGGATGGTAGTGGAATGGTCTCAAATGCATGTCATTGATAGAAAAATATTTTGTCAAACAGCTCAAGGCAAGATGAAAACTTTTATTGAGCAAGTAAAATTTCCTCAATAAAGTTCATACATCAACATGCGAAACGTCCCCGGGTCCATGATATCATTGCTGAGCAACCGCCGACAAATCGATGCGGCCGCGTCATGGCTTTAATCTTCTTAGCTTCAATTCATTTGTTGAGAGACAACTGAACATTTTGTCTTGGCAGGCATACAATTTCTAGATTGTCTGGTTTCACGTTTGTTATGTTTAATTTCTATTTACATTGAATATTTCTAGATTGTCTGGTTTCACATTTGTCATGTTTAATTACTATTTACATTGAATATTCCTAGATTGTTTGGTTTCACATTTGTCATGTTTAATTTCTATTTACATTGAATATTCCTCTTTTACAGCCTCTAGAGTATGTAGGTAATCATCATCAGCAGGTACCTCTCCGGCCTCTTGAGGGGGACCTCACAGGAGTGACAGGATCCTCTGTCAACTGGGTCGGAACACCCCCCAAACAGACATGGAGTGTAAGTGATCAAGTTCCTATTCCTTGTGCCCCTACTACTTTACACAAATTTTAAACACAGTTATATTCAACCCGAAGGGTGTTGAAATAATCGTTGAGATATCAGAACCAAAGTGTGGAAGGAAACCACATTATTTAGTGACCACTGAGTCACAAGTGACAGAATTGGGAACCAAACATTGGACAGACTTAAGATATATGAAATTAACATTTTATCCACTGGCACATGGTGTCTGTAAATTTTGTTGTCCATTTCAGTCCAATTTAATTTTCATACTGCTTTTGATGTGCATCTTTTCTTCAAGAGTATGAGAGAACTTTCTGTCTGCTGTAATATCTCAGTTTTAAGTAGATATTCAACTTGAATATCAGATCGCACAAAGATACTTGAAACATTGCTTGAAATCTAGGTATAAACTTACAGTGGTCATATTTGGTAATAACACACAAAGTGTAAATGATTTATCAATTTTCTCAACTTACTGAACTCGACTTTTTCCCAATTTACTCCCTATATTTCCTCTTTTTGGATATTAAACACTAAATACTGTGAAAGATTTTGATTCATTATTTTTTTGTACTGTACTCTTTATTGTAGATTTTGTGGTTGCCTCAAGATTTCAAAACCCAATGAAAGGCATTTGACCTTTCAAAATAACAAACATGTCAGGCACATTTACAAATTCAAGTGCCCAAGAATAAAATCATCTTTAGAAATTCACAAATATACATGAATTCAGAGTTGTTGTTCAGATTTAGCGAGAGTTTTGCGAATGGTTTTTTAAGATAGAAAGTTTGAATGTTTTTCAAAGTTGGCTGCAAAGGACCTTGAATCATATTTCCATATACAGTGTTTACTCGCTTACAAGTGAAGTCCAACCAAAAACTGCACATACCCAGATCTGCCATTACATAATGCACTGGCAGATCTGTGTCTATGCAGTTTGTTAAAAGTAATCAGTAGAACAAACAGCATAGACTCTAATCTGCCTGCACATTATGCGAAGGCAGATCAGGATCAATGTTGTTTGCAGATTGAGACAACTTATAAGCAAGTATATATGGTAAATCAGTATAATATCACTATCACAAACATTGTTTAGGAATGAATGTACACATAGACTGTAACATGTGTACACATAGACTGGAAAACATGTACACATAGACTGGAAGACATGTACACATAGACTGGAACACATGTACACATAGACTGGAACACATGTGTACATAGATGGGAACACATGTACACAGACTGAAACATAATTACACAGACTGGAACATATGTACACATAGACTAGAACACATGTACACATAGACTGGAAGACATGCACATAGACTGATACACATGTACACATAGACTGGAACATATGTACATCTAGACTGGAACACCTGTACACAGACTGGAACATGTGTACACCTAACTGGAACACATGTACACATAGACTGGAACACATGTACACAGGCTGAAACACATGTACACATAGACTGAAACACATGAACCCTGATTAGTTATCAAAGAATGTTTAAAACAAATAAAAATAACGTTTTTTTTTTTTGTTTCTTCAGTTTTCTGCTTCCCATCCTCGAATAGATGAATCTCTCTTATATGGTAACTTCAATACTCCCAGGATGTTGGAACTGGACATCAACAGAATGCTGATCGGGCAAAATACAATTAGGTTGGCACTATTTGATCAAGTAATCTGTTGTACAGAATCTTTTTTTCTTCTTTTTTCCAAAGAAGACTGCTGATAGGATGTAACTATTAACGTAAAAGATACATGTATCAGCAGATGTTTTTTGTTCGTTTTTTTTTTTAAATAAAAAAATTAGTGACATCCATTCGGGTGCATATGTGGTGTGTATGCAATAATCCTCCTTTTCATAAACTAATTCTTCTTTCTGTTGGCATACCTTTGAAAAACTGCCATTATTATCAACCAAATATTCTAATTTCTCTTTAGGTAGGTTTAATTCTTGAAATTTGAGCACATCTTTATTTTCCAAAATTGTGTATCTTTTACATTTATTTACAGACCTAATTATTGACATTGAAGTTAAACAGTCTGCATATATACAGTATAGCCCACTTAAATGTACACTGATTGTTTGCATATATACAGTATAGCCCACTTAAATGCACACTGATTAATTGTATATTCTGTATTTATGCATAAAATTTCAATACAAAAATCCTTTTCTTATTTATCAACAAATTTGATTACTTACATGCATAGGGCTGTTCCATATAAACATACATGGTACCCAGGGAAGGTACTTTTTAAAAAATATATGCCAGAGTACTCTGATTATTCAAAGAGTTCATATGAAAATGATACAAAATTCTACATTGCATATATGGATGACTACTGCATATTGAAAGTGCCTGTCCTGGGTCCCATGTATGTTTTACTGGAACAGTCCTTTACCTGTTATTTGCATATCCTGTATATTTGCATATCCTGTATATTTGCATGCCAAATTCCTTAGAAATGTTCACCATTCTGCAATATAAATAGCACACTAAAGTGCATCAGATGCAACCAGAGAGACATATTTACACTGACTTTAAGGAAGTTAATTCATTAGAAGATCTTGGAGAGAAAAACAATCACTACCATCTATACTTGCTTATAAGTCAAGTCCAACTACAAACTGCACAGACCCAAATCTGCCATCGCATAATGTGCCAGCAGATCTGGATCTATGCAGTTTGTTAGGAGTAATTTGTAGAACAAACGACATAGAAACTAATCTGCTGACACATTATGCAAAAGCAGATTAGGGTCTGTGTTGTTTGCATTTGGACTCGACTTATGAGTGAATATACACAGTAACCATTGGAAACAGACAAAAAAATTGGCAAGTATAGCTGTACGTGATGCAGTTTGTTTGTTTAATTTGACCAGGATTTCTGTATCATTTGTATTCAGTGGTCTCAAAATTCCACAAAGTTTTAGTGCTAACTAGAGTAATCTCGCACACTCCTATTGTATTTATTCGTATCTTAGATTATATATTTCAATAAAAGTATCAAAGCTAATTTATGAATAAACATCCTCATATTCCTAACACCATCAGGTTCAATTTATTCAGCAGTTGTGTATTAAATGTTGCTACTGACCATGCACATCTCTGATTACATTGTAAAATCTTAATAATTTTCATTGGTTTGACCATACACATCTCTGATTACATTGTAAAATCTTCATAATTTTCTTTGGTTTGACCATGCACATCTCTGATTACATTGTAAAATCTTAATAATTTTCATTGGTTTGACCATGCACATCTCTGATTACATTGTAAAATCTTGATAATTTTCATTGGTTTGACCATACACATCTCTGATTACATTGTAAAATCTTGATAATTTTCATTGGTTTGACCATGCACATCTCTGATTACATTGTAAAATCTTGATAATTTTCATTGTTTTGACCATGCACATCTCTGATTACATCATAAAATCTTAATAATTTTCATTGGTTTGACCATGCACATCTCTGATTACATCATAAAATCTTAATAATTTTCATTGGTTTGACCATGCACATCTCTGATTACATCATAAAATCTTAATAATTTTCATTGGTTTGACCATGCACATCTCTGATTACATCGTAAAATCTTAATAATTTTCATTGGTTTGACCATGCACATCTCTGATTACATTGTAAAATCTTAATAATTTTCTTTGGTTTGACCATGCACATCTCTGGTTACATTGTAAAATCTTAATAATTTTCATTGGTTTGACAATGCACATCTCTGATTACATTGTAAAATCTTGATAATTTGCATTGGTTTGACCATGCACATCTCTGATTACATTGTAAAGTCTTGATAATTTTCATTGGTTTGACCATGCACATCTCTGATTACATTGTAAAATCTTAATAATTTTCATTGGTTTGACCATGCACATCTCTGATTACATCGTAAAATCTTCATAATTTTCATTGGTTTGACCATGCACATCTCTGATTACATTGTAAAATCTTAATAATTTTCATTGGTTTGACCATGCACATCTCTGATTACATTGTAAAATCTTAATAATTTTCATTGGTTTGACCATACACATCTCTGATTACATTGTAAAATCTTAATAATTTTCATTGGTTTGACCATGCACATCTCTGATTACATTGTAAAATCTTAATAATTTTCTTTGGTTTTGGACTTTGCACTTTTATAAGCATAGCCCAGTTATTTGCATAAAATTTCGTGGCAAAATCTTTATGCAAATAAGTGGTATCCCTATTATTGTATTATTATTATCACAGTTTTTTTCCTAAAAATGAAAGTTGCTCTTGCCATATTCACTGCAATAAAATAATTCTAAACGACACAAATTTATGATTTATAATATGTATTCAATTCTTTTCCAGTGCTAGAATTCTACCAGATTACAGACTTATAAACACCTCACAAAATTTACGATCATATATGACAGTGAGAAGACCTACGGCACCACCAGGTCATGTAAAATCAGATCATTCTAGGGGATATCTTGGTAGGTACCAACCTCTGTTACATGATGGTATGAACTTGACATTTCATACATTGGTATAATATTTTTGATATTTCATACATACATACATGTAACGGAACAGACAGGTCAGCTTAGTTCAGATCAGGAGATTTGCAAAATTTGGTCAGGAGTTTTGACTTCAAAAGAGGGAGGATTTTTACTATGCAAATGGACAAAAATTACAACTATTGAACAAATTTCCATTTTTTTAATATTAAAATATGCACATCACATCAGTCTTTTGACAGTAACTTGTTGCCATTCATACTCTCTCCTATATGTACCTCAAGCATTTTTAGTATCTCATAGGAGATTATTGTCTGGATTATATTCGTGGCAGTCCTCATCATTGTTCATCTTAACACCTAGGAGATTATGTATTGTTACTCGATTTAGTTTTCCTCTGAAGTCAGCCTGAATTTTCCTCAAAATGGAAAATGCACTTTTCAGTGTCTGCATTAAGATGTGACAATGTTAATACAACTCAACTGAGTCCACCAAGAAGTTTAATTGTTTCCTGCCTTATGGGTAGATTCAAGTTCCTGACTGCAAGCCAGAACTTCTCAAACTTGGTGCTTTTCTGGACCAAATTTGGGAAGTTCCTCTTAAAATATACTTCTGAGGAATGGCAGAATGCATATTCATGTCCCTTTGAACTTGATTCCAACCACTGAAGTTCCTGTTTCCATCCATTATGTAATTTTGTGTGATATTTCGGTTGTTATGATTCTGGTGTTTTAGCATTGAGAAATCATGCATGCTTAGATATCGACAGACGTTAAATACCGATATCAAACCAACCTGTTTTATGCCACCTGAACTCTTTGGTAATTTCTAATCCAACCATAATCCAATAACATCTTTAATCCTTTCTGAATTACTATTGATCACACATAATATATTTCAATAATTAATTTTAGGTTATTGTCTGTCGAAGTAGCAATTAAAGTGTCATGCTCACACTCACGTGATTATAGGAGATCTTTACCTAAAATATACTACACTGGATGCAAGGTATAAACAAAATCCGGAAAAATGTCTGTTCGGAATCTTTTTAATAATAAATTTGAGTATGCAGGAGATTTCAATGAGTGACGGGAGGAATGGAAGACACCCATCATCTCAAATTAAGTTTTGATTTTTAAAAAAAATAGTATGTACCATACATAATCACTTATAAGTTGAGTCCAAATGCAAACTGCACAAACCCAGATCTGCCATCACATAATGTGCTGGGAGATCTGGATCAATGCAATTTGTTGGGAGTAATCAGTAGAACAAACAACATAAACCCTGATCTGCCGGTGCATTATGCTATGGCAGATCAGGATCTGTGTTGTTTGCAGTTTACTCAACTTACAAGAAGGTATATACAGTATTTGATTTGCATAGCCATTCGCTTTCAATAATGTTATGATATTTTATTTTATGTATTTTACTTAATAATAGTCAAGTTCTCTATATCACTTTGTCAGCCAGTTACAAATTCATGAGCAGTTTTTTTTAGCAAAATTAATATATTGTGTCTGGTGGTAAATACAGTGGAACCCCACAATAACGCGATAATTGGGGTCCATACAATTCGATCGCAGAAAAAGCGGGGTCATGTTATTGTGGGGTTTTACTGTATGTTACTTTATTCAGAGAACAACATATACACGTCTAATGTATAGAATGAATAGGGTATCAACACCGTTTACTATCTGATATTGAGCCGTCATTGCTTTCCCAAATGACAACCCATTGATTGAGCCGCAGATTTGATACTTGTTCAGTGCCAAGTAACAGAGAGTGGTTTTTTGAACTCCCTGTGATCTTGCCACACAATTGACATGGGTTCAGTTGCATCCTTTAATAGATTTCACAGACTTAATGATCAAAGTGTTACTTTACAGAGCCCAAGCTCAGTCTCTACATAAGCACCCACATATGACAATCTTTTATCAACCACCGCATTGTCTGGTGCTTGATTGTGTATGCAGTTAAAGAAGAAACATAAGTCAGTTATTGTTTGCACAATGATTGTATACAGGATGAATTGAAGTCCAGTACACGTGTTAGCGGCTTACGTTTTTTTGTTTATTAAATCGTGAGAATCTTTGATCAAACACCACATTGTCTGATGATCGGTTGTATATGCAGTTAAAGAAGAAACACATGTCAGCTATTGTTTGAGCAATGATTGTATACAGAATGAATTGAAGACAAACTCAAAGAAGACTTACTGGCTTTACTCATGGATCAGTAATAAGTAACATTTCCGATAATGTTTATTTTGGCATAACACTTCAAGAAATTGGTGAAATTGTTAAATTTCAGAAGCCACGCCATGATCGAATTCATACATGATCTCTTTCCCAAAATGATAACAAACTTTTTATACACTATTTCTCGTACTTTTAAAAAAAAAAAAATTTTCCGTGTATGAGAAAATACATGTTTATAAAATTTCAGGAACCACGCCACAAACGTATTATACTCGAATTCATACGCGATCTCTTCCCCAAAATGATAATATATGCATTTTATACACTATTTCTCGTACTTTGAAACAAAAAAAATTCATGTGCGAATGAATAAAGGAAATTTGGGGAGCCATGCCACGATCATGTTATATCCGAATATGTGTTATTGCGGGGCAGTTTATTGCGGGGTTTCATTGTATGTTTTCACATTTTTACCCATTTGATTATGAAACTTGTTTGATCACTGGTAATACATTCTACAGAACTGTTCTCAAAACTGGTAATACATTCTACAGGACTGTTCCCTGAACTGATAATATGTTCTACAGGACTGTTCTATGAACTGTAATACATTCTACAGGACTGTTCTCTGAAAACAAGTTAGAAATTAATCTGGCTGTTTTTGTTTCATCCTTGTTTTCAATGTATAACTTTTTCTTTTCATTAAGCAAGTAATCAGTTCATTTATTTATTCATTTCTATATTCATGCATTTGCTTAATTCATTACTTGTTTTGCAAACATATATTAATTTTTGGTTGGTTGACTGATTAATTAATTTGTTGTTTGATTGATATTGATTTCAGAATCTAGAGACAGCCCCGCTCCTCCATCTTCTCCCGCTACAGGCCCATTCAGTGCTGGTGTGGGTCAGAAGCGAGTTCGACTCGCACTGTCTGATCATGAATCTCCCAGAATTCCAGGCACACCTCCACTTCCCCCTATAGGACGTAGTAAATCTAAATCGCCTACTAAGGGTAAGTTTGCTGCCACATGGTTGCATTTGAAGTTTTTCTGTAAGCTTGAATTTAGGACATTTTGCATTTATTTGAAAATGTATTCGAAAATACAGACAGTATATACTCACTTGTAAGTAAAGTCCAACAGTAAACTGCACAGACCCAGATCTGCCATTGCATAATGCACCAGATCTTTGTCTATGCAGTTTGTTAGGAGTAATCAGTAGAACAAACAACATCAACCCTGATCTGCCTGCGCATTATGTGATGGCCGATCTGGGTCTATGTTGTTTGCAGTTGGATTCGACTAATAAGCGAGTATAGATGGTAATAATTAATATAAACAGTGACCTCTCACTGTAAAGTGCCTCATTATAACACCTCACTGTAAAGTGCTTCATTATAACACCTCACTGTCAAGTGCCTCATTATAACCTCATTGTCAAGTGCCTCATTATAATACCTCAGTCAAGTGCCTCATTATAACCTCACTGTAAAGTGGCTCATTATAACACCTCACTGTAAAATGCTTCATTATAACACCTCAATGTCAAGTGCCTCATTATAACCTCGCTGTAAAGTGCCTCATTATAGCACCTCACTGTCAAGTGCCTAATTATAACACTTCACTGTAAAGTGGCTCATTATAACACCTCACTGTAAAGTGCTTCATTATAACACCTCACTGTAAAGTGCTTCATTATAACACCTCACTGTAAAGTGCCTCATTATAACACTCACTGTAAAGTGCCTCATTATAACACCTGTCATACAATGTGGATTTTATTTTAGAGATATTTTACATGTGTAGTTATTATCATATTGAACCAACCACAGAATAAGATGACCTTACTTATAACAGAACAAATAAAATTGAATATTTGTGTTCATTGCACTGTGAATGGTAGCTCCAAATATTTCAATTGGACCGCTCCAGTCCCTGGTTTACACTTTGGTCTAGGCATTTTTAAAGTAAAGTTATCACCCACCAAAGGTCTCCCACTGGTTTTGCCAGCTTCCATGTTTGGATTTAAAGACAAGTCAATGCCAGAATCTTGTGAGTACTTTAAAATATTGAAAAGTATTTGCAGCACAATTGATGTAAAAATGAATGAAGTTAAATTAATTAATATTTCAACAAAATGTTTTTCAGAATCCCCAGGAAGTCAGTCAGGATCCTCTTTAACACAGAGTCCATCTCCACATCGAGAAGTAGAAATTATCTCTCCTGTTAAGTAAGAATTACCTCCCTTGGAAAGTAAAATGGAAAAATGTGGTTTTTTTTGTATCTTCAGTTGAGCAGCTGGTTAGGTTGTTTGCTCTTTACATGACTAGTATTTTATGTATCTTCCTAATGAGTGTTTGAGTCTCCGCAGTTGTTTTATGAATATTTAGACAATTGCACAGTACAATAAAAGCCATCTTTTTTAAAACAATGTAAACGATTTGAATATTAACTTTGAGGAATTTCATAAATTGCGAGTAGAAAATAAATCTGTTATTGGTAATGCAGATTTTTTTTGTATCATATTCCTGCTATCCTTCACCATCTCTTTCTCTCCCCCTTCCCCCCCCCCCCCCCTCCGTTTCAATATCAGGATGTTCTTGGAAAAATAAAAGTACAGCTGAACATGTGTAATCTGGCCAGAAAGTGGACACAAAAATGAAAATTTTGACCATATCTGGCAGTACCATGAGCTGGATTATTCAGTGTCCAAACCACCATTAGGAGCCTAAAATGGACTAAATTTCTTTACCACAATTGGCAAGGATCTGGCATGAATTTACTAAGAGAACTTAAGTCTGGACTTAAACTTTAAGTCATGAATCCAGCAATTTGATTCTGAAATTTAAGTCGGACTTAAAATTGACCAGTCAGTCGTCTTAAGTCTAGTCTTTTTTTTTGACTGTAATATTAAGGAACCAGTCTAGATGAGTTCCAGTGTATATATTTTTGTGAGACCTGTAAATAAGACATCTCACAAGACTAAGTTATATACTAAAATTCAGAACTGCAATAATAATTAATAATAATTAATCGTAAGTAAAATGTTTATGATAAGGTTCAGATATTAAAAATTTTCAAAATGGGAAAATCCTGGGACAGTTTCAATCCAAACTATGTCATGTATGTTGTTTGGCTCAAACCACAGGGATGCAGTCGAGCATCACAAGGACTTTGAGCACAGGGTGCAGTCAAGCATCACAAGGACTTTGAACACAGGGATGCAGTCATGCATCACAAGGACTTTGAGCACAGGGTTGGGGGTGGGTGGGTGGATTGAAAACACCAGGATTCTCTTTTCCATTTTGGAAGAGGCCTGCTATTTCAAGAAGTGCATTTAAAATTATATGGAGTTGCATATATTTTTGCTGAGTTTCATATTTTTATTATGATATGAATATCACTGGATCTGATTATGCATTATTGATCTGAGGAAATAATTGTTACATTTTATAGGTATCCATGCTGGCTATCTTTAACTTCTGTTTCACATGATGAAAATCTACATTTTATTTTTAAAAATTGGGGGGTGGGACAATGTTCAATCATTTTATTTTACTGTCCATCCTCAATTTGTTCCTTTTTTTAATTGCTAAAAGATTAAAGAGTACATAATTTAGTCATCTTCAAAGACAATAATCTTCAGATAAAAACTTTTTTTTCATAATTTAGTAATACAAATAAATACTTTTTTCCAAAACTTCAAACTAGAGTGTGAAGATTTACTGCAAAATTGCCAGAATATAGCTTCATGGATGTTGATATATCAATTTAGTGTTGATGTTATCAAATGAAATTATACTGCCATTGAATACATTCACTGGGAGCAACTCTGTGGCCATCTTGTGTTCCAGGCAACTTTATAGGAATATTGGGAAGTCTTAAATATTGTAATTTTATAAACATTGTACAAGTTTCTTAAGTAAATATGCAGAATAAGTGTCAAAATTGTCAAGTCAAAACTACCGTATTTACTCACCTATAAATCAGATCCAACCACAAACTGCACAGACTCAGATGTGCCATTGCATAATGCACCAGCAGATCTGGGTCTGTCCAGTTTGTTATAACTCCTCAGTAGAACAATATAGACCCTGATCTGTTGGCACATTATGCACAGGCAGATCAGGGTCTGTGTTGTTTACAGTTGGAATTGACTTATAATTGAGTATATAAGGTAATTGTACAAGACAAATATGCATTTTATTTTATGAAATATTTTATTTATGTATCCGAATGTGCATGCAGTTTAGCATTTATTCATTAAATACTTAATTGCTGGGAATCGTTACAAAATGCAAATAATTTACATGTATTTATCACATTTTGTACCAGACTAGAGATGAAACTGTGATATTTATGTTCTTTCTGTAGTTTATTATAGATGTGTATCGTAAATGTTTCTTATACATCGTTTGATACCTCACCTGTTTTTTAGTGTGGTCACTTGCTGTTAATGAACTCAAAATGAAAATAATATCAATAAATAATAAAAATAAAAAATTTGCTGTCATAAAATACAACTGTTTTAGTCACAAAGCAATATATAGATTAGAAATTTTGCTTTTTTTGTTGCTTTACTTTTGCAGTAGAAGAGAAATCCATTTTTCAATTTAGAGTTGTGTTCTAATTAAAAAATAATGCTGAATTATTATGGAAATTTGAAATTTTGTCCTGACTGTGTTATAGAAATATCATGGAAAAGTACTTGCTGATTCTCTTGACACCCGTCAAACACTAGTCTAGCCATACCATTAGGCATAATTGTGTTATATTTTATATAGAGTGTAAGTCACATTCATAACACATTGTTTAGAGAAGAAAAATTTATGTCCTATCAAATTTTTAGCAAAATTATAAGTTTGCAGATCTGATGTTAGACTTGCTTTGTAATGTATGTAACTCTTAATCCTCAGACATTTCCAGGGTTTAATATCAATTAATAATTTCCAGTAGTAGAAAAAATTTAAAACCACAGATATTGCTCCATATCTGGTATACCCTATTAAAATGACAAAGGCATAAATTAGGTAAAGAGAAAAAGAGTTGAACATTTTCATTTACTTCATATTTTCCTAATATTGATGCTAACCTGAATACCTCGGTGTTCCATTATAATATTTAGGTTGTGTTTCAGTTGTTTGAACATACTGACAATAAAATTACAACGATTTATGTTTTTAAGCTTCTTGATGTATCCAAAAATCTGATCACATTATTTATTATTTGAATAAAACAATTCTATCTCATTTTCATCTCTTTTGGTGCTGTTTGTATTGCTTGCATCTCCTGTATGCCAATGTTGTTAACCTGGCCTCTCTCTCTCTCTCTCTCTCTCTCTCTCTCTCTCTCTCTCTCTCTCAAGTTTCAAGATTAGATTCTGAGAGAAAGAAAATAACTAACTAATAGTTCATAATGTAAAATTTATATTCTTCTTCAACAAAACCCCATCTCTTTGTGAATAGAAAAAACAACACATATGTACCAGCCTTTTTTGCAAAGAAGAAAAAAGAAAGTAAAAGAAAAGTGTAAACCATTTTCCAGACTATGTTGAAATGTATTTTAAAGTTGAATTACATTTAGGAATTTTAATCCATCCTCTTCACACTTGGGAGTGAATGTTAAAGTGATTAGATTGGAAGAAGAGATGGATGACCAAGACATGCATGAGGACATGCTGCTCTCAACATAGTTATGATTCACAAGCGTTCGGTTCTTTCTGAAACAAACCAATAAAAGATAATTAAACAGGAATATATTTCCAGAATAATGATCCAAATTTATCTTCAAGTGCCCAATTTTTTAGCCATATCAAGAATCAATATTGCCAAATATTAATTTCAATAATGCTTCAAAATATTCTCCACAAATTCACAGAATGATACTGAAAACTATGTATGTGTGTATATATTTCATTGCATGTCAGCACAGTAATGGCTATATGGTGCTGAACAAGGAAAAAGTTCTAAATATGTAAATATAAAAATTGCACAACACATTTTAGGAAGATAAACCCTTCTAAATAAATGTAAACATGAACAAGATAAAAGGTAAGGAATTTATAATTCTGCAAAATATATACATAAAATAAAAAGACACAGGTAAATAATATAAAATCCTTAAAATTTAGGGTATAAAATTCTTATATAAACCACATTTCCTCAAAAAGCCTCCGTTTTTAATGCAGAAGTTAACAGCCACACTCAAATCATTCATCTACATTTAAACTTCTCAGGAAACATATTTAATCCTGTTTTCAGATTCACTTTTTAAACTGAAAACCATACAAAACCTAAAATTTGATATCCTGTTGTCATCCAAAGTTTTTTTTGCAATATTTTATATTTACATTTTTAGAACTTTACCTTTTTACTGTCCTGATGTGCTGTTAAACTCTAAAACAAAGATACATTCATACATATACATACATACATCAAATTTTCAAAATCTAAAATGGTATGCACTTCTGCCGATCACAGAGAATTCATGATGACACAAAGCTCTATCTTCATGTTTTCTCATCTCTGTTGCAGAGGAGACCAAAAGATTTTATTTTGACCCTAAACCAACATTCCTTCAGCATATTACATAGCTCGGGGACAACTGTCAAAAAGCACTAGATTTAATTTGAATTCTGTCAAACAAAGACTGCAGAGCAGATCAAAAGGTCTAGATTTGGTTACACAGGTCTTTAGTAAGATCTAAACTTGATTATGGCTTGATTGCTACGGATTAGCATGTAAATTTTAGATGCAGATGCTTGATTGCTATGGATTAGCATGTAAATTTTACATGCAGATGCTATGGATTAGCATGTAAATCCTACATGCAGATCTTGATTGCTATGGATTAGCATGTAAATCTTACATGCAGATGCTATGGATTAGCATGTAAATCCTACATGCAGATGCTTGATTGCTATGGATTAGCATGTAAATCTTACATGCAGATGCTTGATTGCTATGGATTAGCATGTAAATTTTACATGCAGATCTTGATTGCTATGGATTAGCATGTAAATTTTACATGCAGATGCTTGATTGCTATGGATTAGCATGTAAATCGTACATGCTTGTGGCTTGATTGCTATGGATTAGCATGTAAATCTTACATTATTATGGCTTGATTGCTATGGATTGGCATGTAAATCGTACATGCTTGTGGCTTGATTGCAATGGATTAGCATGTAAATCGTACATGCTTGTGGCTTGATTGCTATGGATTAGCATGTAAATCTTACATTATTATGGCTTGATTGCTATGGATTAGCATGTAAATCGTACATGCTTGTGGCTTTATAGCTGTGGATTAGCATGTAAATCGTACATGCTTGTGGCTTGATTGCTATGGATTAGCATGTAAATCATACATGCTTATGGCTTGATTGCTATGGATTAGCATGTAAATCGTACATGCTTGTGGCTTGATTGATATGGATTAGGATGTAAATCTTACATGCAGATGCTTGATCCAACAGACAGAGACTTCGACTTTGTCTTGGAGCATTTAGAATTCCCCCTTCAGAATACTTCTATATTGAGGCAACTTATTATGTAGTATGTTGTATGTTTCATGACACCTCAGCACAAAAGTGGCTATGTAGTGCCGTCTAAAGGTAAAGTTCGAAAAATTTAAAATAATGAATTGCTAAAAATTTTAGGGAGATAAAACCATCCAAATATATGTTTTGGTTTAATTTGGTGCTTTACGGCACAGCAAAAGAAGTTACCTTTCATATTCCTGTTCAATATCTCCTCAAAAATGTAATGTAAAGGGATATTCTAAATTCATGGCAAGTCTTTCTCCAAAAGATAAGGAATGTTACTGCAAGTAAGCAAATAAAACTCCTTACACTGGATTTCAACTAGCATTCAACCTTATATTTTCAAAGAATTTTTACATATTTATAACATACAAACTATTAAATTTTAATATACCATTGTTATGTATATTGAATTAATAATATGTGTCAGTGAGGTAAGTTGTACTTCAGTGGTCATTTTGTAAACAACATATTTACTGCATTTGAGTTCAAGGTCAGTCTTGTTTGCATAGCATTTAACAGTTAGATTGGAATTTTCCATGTCTTTATGTGAGAAAAGTCAGGTACGCACTGAAAATTTCCATTAGAGTTACTCATATTCTAGAATTTTCTGTCAGGTGGCTTATCTTTATATTTATACAGGTTTGGTAAACAAGATTTTATTTCTATGCTAAACTTCATGTTATTAAGATCAGCCTATTAAGGAATTTCTTTTAGTAATCAGATGTTACAATTATGAAAATCAGAGCAAATTCAGAGAGATGAATTATTTATTTGAAATGTTCATTGGAATTACTAAAGGTGCTCATTCTAATTTTGGATTAATACTTGACTTTGGGATTTATGTGAATTCATTCAAAGATATTCTGGATTACATAATTCAAGCATATCAGAACATTCAAGACTACAGTCACATCAGGACATTCAAGGCTACTTGAATTCATTTGGAACATTCTATATTTAGGACTTGTGATTAGGACACTTAGGATTATTGGATTATTTGGACTTTAATTCACATTACTATAAGTGTCCTTTGAATTTTCACTTTAATTGTTTAGAAATAAATTGCTTCTTGATTTTATTTACATTGTTGGTTTCACTTTCTTTCTGTTACATTATTTTAAGACCTAGAGTCATAATAGAAATTGGGAGTTCGTCCGGAATCTGAATTTCTTTCAATTACAATTTAAATTGACTTTGTCTTGGAATTTTTTTTGTCCCTGGTAAAGATTTTTATTTTACCCATTTGAGAAATCTTTAGTGAAACCAGCAAGCATTCAGAATGTCATTTAAGGTTGAGAGGGTTAGAGTCTATGAAAAAGGATGAATTGCTTGAGCTTGCCACACATTGTGATCTTTCTGAAGCGAAAGCATCTTTGACAAAGCAAGAGATAAAGAATATTTTAATTCCATATTTGGTGGCAAAGGAAATTTTGGGTAATAGTGCTTTGGGTTTAACTGATAAGTCTGTATCTGGTTTTGATTGGAAATTAAGGGAATTACAGCTAAAAAAAAACCCAGATGTAATTAGAATTAAGAAAGTTTCAGCTTCAGAAAAAAATGATGGAACTACAAATTCAGAAAGAGGAAAAGGAGAGGGAAATGAAGGAAAGGGAAATGCTGATGCCGACAGAGAGAGAGAAAGAGGAAAGGGAAATACAGATGCAGAGAAAGAAAGAGGAAAGAGAAATACAGATGCAGGGAGAGGTAGAAAGAGGAGAGGGAAATGAAAGAAAAGGAAATGCAAATGCAGAGAGAGAGAAAGAGGAGAGACAGATGTGAAGAGAAGAAAGGGAATCGCAACATAGATTAAAAGAACTAGAACTGGCAAGCGGAGCACTCCCCCCCCCCCCCCCACCTTTACACACCAGTTCAGGTTTTGATGTTACCAGATATATATGGTTAGTACCCCCTTTTGGGGAAAAAAAAGTAGATAAATACTTTCTTCACTTTGAGAAAATTGCTGGAAACTTGAAATGGCCAAGAGAGCATTGGACTTTGTTATTACAAAGTGTACTTATTGGCAAATCTCGTGAAGTGTACACTTCACTGTCAACAAAGCACTGATTACGATGTGATTAAGGAATACATCTTGAAGGATTATGAGTTGGTATCCAAGGCATATCAACAGAATTTTAGGAATTGAAAAGAAAAGAAACTGGACTAACTAGTGTTGAATTTGCAAGGGTAAAAGAACAGCTATTTGATAGGTGGTGTACAACCAATAGGGTTGATCAAGATTATGATAACCTCAAACAGCGCGTATTAATTGAGGAGTTCAAGAGATGCATCCATAGTGACCTGTCTTGATGAGCAGAAAGTGGAAACTTTGGAAAATGCTGCTCGTATGGCTGATGATTATTCCTCGACTCACAAGGTTTCATTTGTCAATAAGTCTTCCTCTCAGCAGTTTTCTGGTAAAAAAAACCATTTCAGTCTCAAATGGGTACTTCTAAATTTCAAACAGCACAACTGTTAGGAATCAAACAGCTGATAAGACTGATCAGAAATCCTTATCTCTTCCTACGTGCACTTATTGTAAAAGGAAAGGGCACATAATTTCTAATTGCTTCAGGTTGAAAAGTAAGCAACAGAATAAAGATAGAGCTATTCCAAATGCTCTTATTTCAAAGAGGTCAAGGTCATGGTCTTGTATTGAAAGCAATACATATGTTAGGTCAAACAAACCCCAGTCTAATTCTATTTTGGAGACTTATGAACCATTCATGTCAGAAGGTTCTATATCACTTATTGGTGATTCTGCCAAATCCCTATTAAAATAGTAAGGGACACAGGAGCTTCTCAGAGTCTTTTATTATCAGGTACTTCGCCTTTGTCTGAGGAGTCTTCTAATAGTGAAAGTGTACTTATTCAGTGAATTGAGTGTGGCTTTGTAAATATTGATCTCCATTGTGTTAATTTGGCATCAGACTTAGTTTCTGGACCTGTGACTGTTGGGGCAGTGACTTCTTTACTTATAGAAGGTATCCATTTGTTACTAGGCAATGACCTAGCTGGAGATAAGGTCATGGTCAATCCACTTGTAACTGACAAGCCTTGTTTGGATCAAAAAGTTGATCCTATTGAGATTGAAATCCCTGATTTGTATCCTCCTTGTGCAGTTACCAGAGCTATGGCGAAAAGAACTCTTGATGATGTTGATCAGGAAAGTATTCCTTTAGCTGACACATTTATTGGTCAGTCTTTTGATGAGGTCACTTTCTCTTCTGATATTGGGCAATCAGAAGGTATTGATCCCAGTGATCCTCTTTTTACAAATCATTCTCTCTATTCTAATCAGGGTGACAAAAGACAACCACTTGTTGTCTTACGGGAAGAAGATCCTGAGATCTCTTGTTTGTTTCAGAGGGCTATTAGTGAAACTGTAGCCACACAAGTTCCAGTGTGTTACTTTGTGAAAAATTAGGACCTTATGAGAAAATGGAGACCACCTGAGGCACCCGCTCGTGACGAGTGGTCAGTGAGCTATCAAATTGTCATTCCTAAGTCATATCGACAGGACGTTCTTAGTCTAGCCCATGAAACTCCCTTGGCAGGTCATTTAGGAGTCAATAAGACTTATCACAAGATCTTGAATCATCTTTATTGGCTGCAACTTAAAAGTAATGTTTCTAAATACTGCAGATCTTGTCACACTTGTCAAATGGTAGGAAAATCCAATCATCAGATACCCAAGGCTCATCTGCAACCTATTCCTGCATTTGACGAACCATTTAGTAGAATAATGGTGGATTGTGTCTGTCCCTTACCCAAGACCAAGTCAGACAATACTTGTCGACCATCATGTGTGCATCGACAAGATTTCCAGAGGCAATTCCTCTGGTTTTTTACACTTGTTGGCCTTCCCAAATCTTTCCAGTCGGATAAAGAGTCAAAATTTTATGTCTGGAATTTTCCAACAAGTTATGCATGAATTAGGCATCCAGCAATTTAAATCTTCCGCCGATCACCCTGAAAGTCAAGGGGCTTTGGAAAGATTTCATCAAACTTTGAAGAATATGATTCGGTCACATTGCTTTGATACAGGAAAGGATTGGGATGAGGGTGTTCATTTGTTGTTGTTTGCTGTTAGGGAATCAGTTCAAGAGTCATTGGGTTTTAGTCCCTTTGAACTGGTTTTTGGACATATTGTTCGTGGATCATTGAAATTATTGAAAGAGAAACTTCTTCCAAATTAAGATTCAAAGATTAATCTTCTTGACTATGTCTCTGATTTCAAATACAAGTTGTCAAAGGCCTGTGAAGTAGCAAGAACTAATCTTCACACTGACTATAGAAAAGTCAACAGTGTCACCAAAACAGATTCATTTCCAATGCCATGAATGGATGATTGTATTGATAAAATTGGAAATGTGAAATATATCACAAAGTTTAACCTTTAAAAGAATTCCGGCGAATTCCACTCACAGAAAGGGCAAAAGAAATTTCAGCATTTGTAACTCCAGGTGGACTTTATCAATATAAAGTCATGCCATTTGGAATGAAAAATTCTCCAGCAACGTTTCAACATCTGATGAACATGATAACATCTGGTTTAGATAATTGTGACGCGTACATCGATGATGTCAGTATCTACAACGACACCTGGGAAGATCACTTGGAAACCATTTAGAAATTCTTCGATCGATTCAGCAATACAAATCTAATGATTAATTTGAGCAAAAGTGAGTTTTGCCATGCTTGTGTCACATTTTTTAGGATATATTGTGGGACAAGGTCAAGTTAAACCTGTAGAAGCTAAGGTCAAGGCTATCTCTTTGTAAAAAGCAACTGATGTGATTTTTAGGTATAGCTGGATATTATCGGAAATTTTGTTCAAATTTTTCCATAATTGCCAAACTTTTGACAAATTTGTTGAGTAAGAAATCCAAGTTTCATTGGTCTGATCAGTGTCATGAATCCTTTGATAAATTAAAGGACATGCTTAAGAATGCACCAGTTCTTTCAGCACCAAATTTCAGCCAATTATTTAAAATGAATGTTGATGCAAGTGATGTAGGGGTTGGTGGAGTATTGATTCAGGAAGACAAAAATGGTGTGGATCATCCATTGTGCTATTTTTCTAAAAACACTAAACAAGCACCAGAAAAATTATTCCACAATTGAGAAGGAATGTTTGGCTTTAATATTGGCTTTACAACATTGGGAGAAAAAGACAATGTCATCGCGGATGCACTTTCACGTGTATAGACTATATTGCTTTATTTTGTGTAATTTAACTGAGTGACATTTATAAGACATCTTCCTATGAAATTTTGATTATGCATGTTTAAAAGAAAGCTATATTGCATAAATCTTTCTTTTTCTTTATGAGGGGAGGTGTTATGTATATTGAATTTATAATATGTGTCCATGAGGTAAGTTGTACTTTAGTGGCCATTTTGTAAACAACATATTTACTGCATTTTAGTTCAAGGTCAGTCTTGTTTGTATAGCATTTAACAATCAGATTTGGAATTTTCCATGTCTTTATGTGAGAAAAGTCAGGTGCACACAAGAAATTTCCATTAGAGTTACTCATATTCTAGAATATTCTGTCAGGTGACTTATCCTTATATTTATACAAGTTTGGTAAATAAGATTTCATTCCTATGTTAAACTTCATGTCATAAAGATTAGTCTATTAAGGAATTTATTTTAGTAATCAGATGCTACAGTTGTGAAAATCAGAGCAAATTCAGAGAGATGAATTATTTATTTGAAATATTCATTGGAATTACTAAAAGTGCTCATTCTCATATTGGATTAATACTTTACTTTGGGATTTATGTGAACTCATTCAAAGATATTCTGGATTACATCGTTCAGGCATATCAGAATATTCAAGACTACTGACACATCAGGACATTCAAGGCTACTTGAATTCATTTGGAACATTCTATATTTAGGACTTGTGATTAGGACACTTAGGATTATTGGATTATTTGGATTTTAATTCACGTTACTGTAAGTGTCTTTTGAATTTTCACTTAAATTGTCTAAAAATTAATTGCTTGTTGATTTTATTTACATTGTTGGTTTCACTTTTTCTGTTACATTATTTTAAGACCTAGAGTAGCAACAGTAATGATATTGCTTGCACGCCTTATTAGGAACTATACTGTAGGATCTAGCAGTGGGTGTTAACATACGCCTATAGTCTGTCCCCGTTATGTAGCAGTGGCCTTCGTGTGACGTTACGGATCACTACCTCATACCTCATATCTGGTGGCGCTCTACATATATTGTGGACTTCTGAGACAGTGACATGTGTAAGGTGAAGTTGTTTGCTTTGCAACATGCACAATGGAGAGAATGTTGGCATACCTCTATGCTACTTTCATGTACTGTGGGGGGAAATTTCTTTACATATTGTACTTGTGGAAATTGTACATGATGTAAGCACACAGCTGACCAAAATGGCTGCTCCCATGTGCTCGAAAAATCAGCCTAAATTAGTCCAAAGTACACTAACTTTAGCAGTTATTAAAATAGGGAAAAAGAATTTTGCCAGGCAATACCAGCTTTTGAAAATGCAATGAATGAATTATAAAATATATCAAAAGTAAAAAAAGTTATGGGCTTTTTTTTACAATTTACCTTTGAAGTCCAGGAAGTGAAAAATGACCAAGTGGAGTTAGCAGTTTTTTTTATATATGCACATCTGAAGTAAGGCCAAGCTGTATACTCTATAACCCAAATTACACCCATCAGTCACACACCAAAATAAAGGGAATTAAAAGTTTCTTTTAACAATGCCTAAGATATGCAAGGTCATTTTTAAATAGCCAGGATAATCAGTGAAGAAAACCTGGGAAATTATTTTTCTTTAAAAATCTAACCTATGCAAAATACGAAACTGTAGAGTGCCACTATCTAAAAATAGAATCTAGCCCAGCTTCAGACAAACAGATTATAATATGGCAGGCCAGTTCCATTATTCAAATTATAAAATACCGTACTTAGAGAAAAAGAATAAAGCAAATTACTTTTTATCAAAATAATGAAGCATTAATTAGAATAATAATTAAGTGATAATTCTAGTGGTATATGTTCTAGTTAAAACATTATCAAAGAATGTGTGAAATTAAATTATAAAAACATCTTCTGAAATTGCCGGATAAAAATCCCCGTTATGAAACGACTTATGCTTTAATAGAAAATCACTCTCTGCAACTGAAACGATGTTTAGCGTGCGTAGAGATCTCAAAACGAGTGGAAATCGAAGCGATTTGATCAAAAGGTAAGTAAAATTCAGTGTGTATACTACTTGCAAATTCGATGCTTCCATTGAAATGGTAAAGTTGAACATACATCATGCCTATATAATGTTGCCCCCCCCCCACACACAACAACAACAACAACATCAACAAAAAAGAAGTAAATATACTACCAACGCAATCTTACCTTTTGTCTCTAAGTTTAGGAGCTGAATTTTTTTTTTTTTTTTTTTTCAATTCACTTATTTTGAAAACCAGAGCGGGCGACGCTGGACGAATGTCAGTCATTTTGTAACCTGGTTGTTTCGTAACTGGGATTTGTATCCGGCAATTTCAAAAGTTGTTTTTATAACATTATTTCACAGTGTCTGGTAATGTTTTACCAAGAACATATACTACTATAATGGTCAATTCATTATGATTCTGATTACTGCTTCAAATTTTTTATTAAAAATTAATTTGCTTTATTCTTTTTCTCTAAGTACGGTATTTATAATTTACATCTGATTGATCGCTTTGTAAATACTTTTCTTGCTGCTACCAATCTGTACATAAGGCTGTTGTGTTCTATTCGGACATGTCTTAAACACTATTTATAAACTTATTCTTGTCTACAAACCGTTATTTTAAGATCCATTTTAGAAACATTATATATTTTTCTTATTTTATTGTGTTACTGTATTTTTAACAATTGTAAAATTTGACTTCTTTTTCATTTTTAATAAGAAAACTACTTAATTAAAGACGTCAGTAATTCTTTTCTATTAAATGCAACCAATGGTAATGGAAAGTACAATACCATGTGTAGAAATAATGGGTACGAAACATCCCGTTACGAAACAACGTGCACCCCGCTGGACTTCCTCCCGCCTGAATTCCAGTTCATTTCCTTATAACATACATAGAGGATCTCAAATGGATAATGATTTGATCATATTGAATTTATGAAACGAGTTGAATAATGTCCAGCTTTTGCGAGCCTTGGCAAGCTTTGGCTCGCAAAAGCTCGAAATTATTTCAACTCGTTTCATAAACTCAATATTAAATCATTACCCATTTGAGATTCAGTTTATCACAGATTTTATTTTAGTGGAAAGAGTTCGATAGAAAGAAGAACATACTAATTTTGGCATTCATTAAATTCTGGTTCAGACGACACACCTGCACATGAAAAAATAGCACCAGACGTGACTTGAATAAAATAATGCACAATTCGATAACCAGTAACATTTAGAAATATATTATTTTTTTAAAATAAATTATAATTCAACGAGAAACTGCCCTTCAAAATCAATAGAACATTTGACACGGACAGCATCATTTTTCAACACTGGATCTCCAACGGAAATTCTTGTGTGATGTCGCATAGATTGCTCGCTTTGAAAAGTTGGCGCGCCATATGGATCTCGATGACACTGTTTACAACGTTTCCACCTAAAGTGTGTCAATTTCACTAAATTTGCATTCCAGTTCTTTGATATTCATGTGAAGGGATTATGACTGGGTGCAGACATTTTACTAAATCTAGACTATACAGGCGTTACTGCGTATATCGTCCAAGAGCCCGATGTCGTTACCTCCTTCAATCGTGCGCCATGTTTCTCACGATCTAACGCGCTTGTTGCGAGATAATGACATCATCAGCTGTCACCAGCGTTCTTCAAGAGCGACATAATTTAATTAGCCTCGCGTAACCACCTTTCGTTTACTTAACGTGAATTTTAATGTGTTGGTTATAATATTACGATAATCTATTCATATAAACAGTAAAAAGTGTTCAACTATATCTACTTCATTTAATCAGAATGAACAATTTTATAGCATTCACGTGAATATTAGCTAATAATTACCGTTTTACCGAGCGTGTGTATGTTTACATATTTCCAGAAGTGACATCCATGGTTCGTGACAGTGACAAAAAAGTCACGTGGCATATGACCGGACCGTGCCAGTTAGACCAAGGTATGGATAGTATTCGTTTATAGCGTCTCCGTGTTTTTGAAATTAAAAAATTAAATTTAAAAATGATTCATTTTTTCCTTTAATTCTATATGCAGTTTGTGCACTTACATTACTGCTTGCTTGTTCTTTACCATATAGATACACGACTCAACAGACTGAGAGATAGACAGACAGACATACAGAGGGAGAGAGAAATTTAAAAATAGACACTGGTGAATGGATACAAATTTTATTATAATAGATTCAATGTCTTTTGATGTAGAATATATGTTTATTATGAAATAATACTGAAACGTAAAAGTCTGTAGTGAATATACATTTCGAGTGTAATTTTTTCTTACGTTGTATAAGAACCTCAAATGATTTTTTAAAAATATTGACATTGGCTATCTAGTTGTATTAATCCCAAAGTTGGTTTTCCAGTTCAAAAGATGTAAACAAAGTCATCATGTGATCGGCGGCGCTATCTTTAGCAAATAATAGAAAATTCAAGGCCAAAATGACTGACACAAAAAAGGCATTAGTGAAAACATAGATTTTCATTATGATTATTTTTAAATTATATGAAATTACCTTTTTGAATCTCATTTTGTTTGATTTGACTATATAATTAAATTCTGTCGCTCTTTAAGAACGCTGGTGACACAGCTGATGACGTCTTATATCGCAACAAGCGCGTTATATCGCGAGAAACATGGCGTACGATTGAAGGAGACTTACGACAACTGACCGTTGGACGATATATAGTAAAATCAAACAAAATGAGATTCAAAAAGGTAATTTCATGGGAGACAGGCATTTGTACACATTCTTCTCTAAAAAGAGGTGAGTTTATTTACTCCTATAGGTTAACATTTAAATCATGCTTGTCCTGGGAGCGGGTAGCTACGACGTCGTAGCCTCGACATGATCTATGAGCCTATCCTCTCCCGCCATATTCTGGACAAGCACAAGTTGGGACAGTGCGGAGTAGTGGTAGGCTCATGACGGAGTGGCCGGATCTGACAATCTTCATAGCGTAACATCTTTAAACTGAAGTCAAGATTGTAATAATTGTATGTTTACCGTACCTGTTATGATTTTTTCTAGTTATTTAGTTAATTTCTGCATTCCAACGTTAATTATGAGGCTTTGGCAAGCTTGTAGTCTGTAGATCGGACATCGGTAGCAGATACTACTCCCAACTTTAGTCACTGAATTTCGGTTTGGAATCAGCACTCGCCCATCCCACATTTCTCCATTGTTACCAAACAAGAGCCCATTGCCTATCGAAAAGTTGGAATTTGCCGCCGACATGCAGTGGCGGCATATGGTAGCCACTCACTACCAGGTCTAGCAAACTTAACCTTACATTAAGCATTACCTAAATGAAATCAATAGATACAGTAGATGATTTATCTTCTCAGAAATTGCAAGAATAATCATGGGTCATGCCATACTTAATTCTTAGGGAGAAGTGATTTCTCCTTTTGGACTGAATAGGGAGAAGTGAGAGCAATGTATTCATAATTGAAAGTGTGGTTATATTGTTTTGATGGAGAGACATTATGCGATGCATTTTGGCAATGTGACTTCAAAAAAGTTCAGCAGAAACTATCCATTTTAATTAATTTTAACGGACAAGAGTACCTAGATTACAGTATTGTAATTACAAATAGATATAAATACTCAATCAACTGCCACTTAATATATTTTTATTTTTTTTTTAGTTTCTAAAACTTCACCAGAAAATGACACTCAAGAGCATTTCTAAACTACTTTGAAACAACCCCAATAACATGTACATGAGAGCACATGCACGTGCATCTTCACACCACTGTTCATCCGTTAAAACCACAGTTGTCACTAATGTTACAGATGAGTAACCTGAACTTTACAACTGCATGTTTTGGGAGTTAATTCAAAATTAAATGTAAATCTCTTGGACTGACAGTGTTTGGTGAGGTTTTGAAAAGTATAAAAATTACCTAGCTAGGTCTAGTGGCAGTTGATTAACTATTTATACCTATTTTTGTAATTACAATGATGTAATCTAGATACTCCTATAAATTAGAATTTATTACAATATATTGTTTCTAATGTGCTCATGCAAAATCATTTGGCCAAAACACATGGTGTAGAGACCAAGGACACATACACATTAGGTGAGGGACAGACCATTTAATAACATCAAAACTTTGACGTTAATTAGGGCTAAATATGGAAATACACCATACATAAAGGTATCATATTTAGCTGTGTATAATGCATAATTTTTTCACCTAATTTTATTATCTTCAGTCAGGGCTGCACGTTTTATAGAAGAACTAAATAAAAGTTTTTTTCCAGGTTGATCTGACGAAAGGATGAAGGCACTATAACTGCCTACATGTGTCACATTCAATCCGTTGCACGTTGCATTGTAATTAAATTGTTTACCCGTACTAGCCTTATTATTGATATAAATAATGCTTACAAACCTTGATAGTCTTGTTCTTTTATTGCTTATGTTAATAAACTCATTTCATTTCCCATCACCGTGTAGTGTTTTGCTCTGTGCCTCGACCAGAAATACATGTACATAATGACTGGTAACTTGTTGCTCTAAAGCTGTGCAAGGCACCACATTGCAGCGGAACGAATATGATTACGGTAACTGTACCATTAATGTTCAGTATTCCATAACTGTGGATCTAATACATTTTGTCTTCATTTATTCTTGGTTGAACTAAAATATAATTCAAGCAGTGTTAATGTTCTCATCCGAGGCACCTTTTTAGGTGACATTTTTTTCCCCGACTACGGTTTGTCTGTTACAGTAACACTGACATATTGTGAAATAAAATAATATATGAAGTTGGAAAACGTTCTTTTTTTTTTTCATTTGGAAAATAAATTTAGTTCTTAGTTTTATTTCTCATCTTGAATGAAAGTATTTTATATTTCTTTGTGACTATACAGTGATCAATGCTTCACTGACTCGGTGTGGTCTTTTCAAAGTTTTCAGTGGAGCTAATATATGATTACCGTACCGGTAAATGTTCAATATTCGATAACTGTTGATCAAATTATTGTTTTCATCATTTATTCTTGTTTGAATTTAAAAATAATGTTTAGAATTAAAGCAGTGTTAATTTTCTCATCAGAGGCACATTTAGGGTACATATTTTCCTGACTATGGTTAGTCTGTTACTGTAACACTGACACATCGTGAAACAAAATAATCAATTATTGTATGAAGTCAGAAAACATTCTTTTTTTCTATTTTCCTTTGGAAAATAAGCTTGGTTTGTAGTTTTATTTCTCGTCTTAAATTATAGCATTTGATATATTTTTGTAACTATACAGTGATCAATGCTTCATTGATCAGGTGTCTTTTCACGGTAATCAGCGCCGGCTAAGCATTGATGTGCTGAACATAGTTGCAATGCTTTTTCTTGGTAAACTTCCAATTTATTTACTTTTCTTCGGAAAATAACCTTGGTTCTTTGTTTTATTTCTCATCTTAAATCATAGTATTTGATATATCTTTGCGACTATACAGTGATCAATGCTTCATTGACTCAGTGTGATCTTTTCACAGGAATCAGCGCCAGCTTAGCTTTGATGTGCTGAACATAGTTACAATGCTTTGTCTAGGTAAACTTGCAATTTATTTCCTTTTCTTCTGAAAATAAGCTTTGTTCTTTGTTTTATTTCTAATCTTAAACCACAGCATTTGATCCTTCTTTGTTACAATAGAGTGAGTAATATTTAATTGACTCAGCATGGTGTTTTTAAAGGTAATCAGTGCTGGCTAAAGTTTTGATGTGCGAAACATAATTATGAAGTATTGTCTTGGTAAATTCTATCTAGGGCACTGAGATATATTTTAGAAGTGTCATGATAGTCCAGATAAGTGTAAATACTGGACCTGAACTTTCACATAGCATCTTGTATTCAATCAAACGTCAGGAATGATGACAGACAAGGACATACGGCGACTTTTCGAGAGTGATGACGATGAAGAGGAATTTGGGGGATTTGATGCAATAGACTGAACTCCATCAACAAAGCGAACCTTAAAACGGCCCTTTTAAGGGCCAACCATAAAATCGGAAAGATATACTTTAAAGTTTGCCACCTTTTCATTCTTTCTCTTACGATATCAGTATTTTAAACAAGTATTGGCTATAATCGGGTGCTGCGTACCGACAGAAAAGACCAGAGAAACAGTCAGTCGCTAGTTTATTGTAAAGAGTTCAAACGTTGTGTAACAAATGATGATCTGTGCACTATTCAGAATGGCCGACTGTTGCATTGAAACGGAGCGAAATTATTATGATTTTAAAATATATTAAATCACATGCATGTTATATGGCAGAACTACGTTTTCCCCCTTATTCTGGGTCAAAATTTGGGGTGCGCATTATACACACCAAAATATGATAGATGTGTTTCCTAAATACACAAAAAACAGTAGATACAGAAGCAGTATCAGTTTTTCTCACAATGACACATTTCAGAATATCATTATGAAATATATAATAAACCTAACAATGACATACATGTCCATTTTAAATGTGATATAAATGGAATTATGACCTGACAAATGTTGTTGAAGACATGCCATTGTTGAAGTGCATGGGTCAGTTAGAGGTCATGCTTAATCCATCCAAGCAGTACTCTAGAGACAAAACCATATACCTGTCAAAACATTTATTGCAATAAAAGTATATTAAAAAAACTGACATGAACTTTCTTTTCTATCACATAGTACCTCAAAGAGCAATCATCTATTTGCCTACATACTTTAACTCTTTAACTAATAGTGCTACTGTAGTGACTCACTACTCTGCCTAGCTGCTGGGGTCACTACTGCAGCTGATTTGGGGGCTGACTAACAGAGCCTGATGCTGCTGCAGCCAAATGATAACTTTTTAGCTGATGATTTGGGGTTATGGGATAATTGTTTTAGTTATTTTCTGTATAATAGACCGATTTATGGACTAAAACCATGCATATATAAAAGCTACAACTACCTTATGTCTATTTGATTCTTTTATCCTGCTGATATCCTCAAGATTGGTGTAAAATCCATGAATAGAACACAAAATACTATTTTTAAACACAAAAATGTATCTGTTGTGTTTTATACAAAGTTATTGGTTATATATATATATGTAATTACTTAAAAATGTTTAACTAGTCACTATGTTCTACTACTTCTTAAGTTGCTCTTCGTGGTATTTATAGAAGCAGTTATGCTTTGTACACAGACGGACATTGCACTGTTTGTCATTTTCTTTCTTCCCCTCATCTAAAACGAAAGTTGGGCTGACACTTTTGGTAAACACTGAAAGCATGTGGCTCTCTTGTCCACACTTTGCTGTCTTCATCATCAGATTCTGTCTCAATTTCTGACAGACTTGACAAAGAAGATAGTTCAATGTCACTGCCAACACTTCTTAATTCAATATTGTCAAGTTCGTCTTCGGAAAAACCTGAAAATATGGATTCTCAATTGCTAGCGTAAGCAAAAACCGTTGTTTCCACTGTCAACTACAAATGCATGTATTTACTAACATGTACAAAATTGCACCAAAAAAACGGATTTAGTACGAACAATCATTTGTTAAATGTTTTGATTGGTTGAATATCCTTTTACTTCCAATTATTGACCAATAAGACCAATTGTAACATGAACATACATTGCGGATCTATCCGTTACTGCGGTATAGGGAGCATTACCAGCAAGTGGACATATCAGTCACTTGGGGGTAGTAGTGCTTTGTTTAGAAGCGGATTTATCAGTCACTGGGGCATTTATGCAGCGGATATACACATCAATCAAAGTTAAAGAGCAATCATATCTTTGCCTACGACCATGCATTTCGTTATGATTAATATTGCATACACGTAGATCTGATATCAAGTTGCACTGATGTCGGAGGAAAGCTTAAAACAGCCCCAATTAACTTGTGATGAAAAATAGCTACTTTTTAAAATCCGATCTTTTCAGACATCAAGATTTTTTTCCCAGTAACAAAACTATTGGCATATTAAATTTATTTGACTTAATTGTCTTTATTAAAGAATTGTGGGGCTTTTGTGGAATAAGAGAGATAACTCGACTTACAATGGCACAAAGCCTGGTGCATTTAAAATTATCATACCTATAGTCTTCTTGTGCAATGTGCATGCATACTGCCATTTCCACCCTCTTTCATTTGGAATCAAGCAAGGCAGATGCACATGAATTTGCAGGCTCAATTTGACAAGTTTTCAGCTTGTTAAATTGAAAAGATAATTATGAGCTTGGTGATACGTATGCATGTCATACCAGACACTGCAATTTCAAGTGGTTATTTGGGTTCTTAATCTTCTTCTTATTGATTATATTTTCCAGAATTGTGATGCCTTATGGTAAACCAAAAACCAAAATTTGTTTGCATCAGATGTTGACTAGCCCCTATTCACTACACGAAGTACTGCTGTGCAGTCCTGTAGTATCGGCACCCCACTAGGAAGTTGACCAGCCTGTAAGGGCCTGTCAAGGGGACTGGGCTGGATCGCTGTATAATGATTGATTTGTCTATAGTTAACCTTGCTGTGGGAGCAAACGTTTCTAGGGCTATGCCGGGCACGGCGTTGAATGCAAATCATAGAATTACAGGCGAGTGTGTGGCAACTGTTTAAGTTCCACCACAGGCTAATGTAAATTCATCTAGTTCATTCAAAAATTGGAATGTGATTCAGATTCTTAGCAGCATCTGGCAAAGTTTAAATCACAATTGGAGTATTAATGCGAGTGTGGTGTCAAATTCAGTTTGCATAACTCAATTGCAGCATTAGCTCCATCATATACGTAAAACATAATACCTTGTGCTGCTGATGACATCAGTACACATGTACCACTTTCAGTTGAGAACATTTGTAGATGCGAGTGCTCAAGTTTAGGTCTGATGTTGAAGTGCATGTTGTTAATGTGAGCACTCAAGTTTAGGTCTGATGTTGAAGTGCATGTTGTTAATGCAAGTACTCAAGTTAAGGTCTGATGTTGAAGTGCATGTTGTTAATGCAAGTTCTCAAGTTTAGGTCTGACGTTGAAGTGCATGTTGTTAATGCGAGCACTCAAGTTTAGGTCTGATGTTGAAGTGCATGTTGTTAATGCGAGCACTCAAGTTTAGGTCTGACATTGAAGTGCATGTTGTTAATCCGAGCACTCAAGTTTAGGTCTGATGTTGAAGTGCGTGTTTGAGGTAGAGCAGTACAGCAGCACCGCCAGCATTCAAACCAATTTGTCAACATTGAAACTGAAATCCAAAAGTTGTCAAAAGATGTGATTATGACTATTGAGCAATTAGCATTTATGGTATATACTTATTAAAACACCATTAAAGTATTTTTTACTTGGTGCAAAATATGTCAACTATGAAGCAGGCAGCATCTAGAAACCCGTCAAGCCTTGCATAAGACAAACAGTTTAAAATCCTCATTCTCAGACCCTTCAATATCCTGGGCAAAAATCAATCCCAACTTTGGGCTCATGACAATAGGGCACCCAGCATTTAGATGCCAGCCAGGACACCCAGGGGAAAGTTGGATTTCAAGCACAGAGCAATTAACACATACTCCGGTAATTTTACTTCAAAATTAGAAAATCGAGAGGCAGCACAATTTTTGGTTTCAGATATGGTTTTCCACTGCATTACACAGGTCCAAGGATTCCTTATGAGGCACCTAATGTACGGTCTGTTGAAGAAAATAAGTTAATAGTCATTGAAAAATCAATAAAGAAAGAAGTTTCTTTAGGTAGAGTAGCAGGCCCTTATTCATCCACTCCTTTAGCAACCCTTTTTTGTTTTGCCTTCAGGTCTTGGTTCTAAGAAAGAAACGGGAGAATATAAAATAAAATGTCTTTCTTTTTCTGAATGGGATAGATCAAAAGCTGTGCTCATTACAATATTCCAGATTTAATTATCCACTGGGCATACAGAAAAGGTTGTGAGGACAGAGTGCAGAAACCTTAATCTAGAGAGAATGGGAGGAACCATTCATTGGATTGGCAGAGCAGACTTGCAGTGGGAAGGTGTAAAAAATAGAACTGGCATCTTCTAATTTGTTTATTATAAATGCAGGTGGTAGCAGTTTGGTTCATAAAAATAGAGTGGATTTAAGTAACTATCACTCAAAACATTTTTGTTTTATTTCCACCTTTACAGTGTACAGTCCTTATAGAGAAAGAAACAGAAGAGGAGCAAATCAGAAAAGAAAGAGAACAAAATGAAGTAGAGGAAGTAAGTAAAGAAGAGGAGCAAATCAGAAAAGAAAGAGAACAAAATGAAGTAGAGGAAGTAAGTAAAGAAGAGGAGCAAATCAGAAAAGAAAGAGAACAAAATGAAGTAGAGGAAGTAAGTAAAGAAGAGGAGCAAATCAGAAAAGAAAGAGAACAAAATGAAGTAGAGGAAGTAAGTAAAGAAGAGGAAGAAAAAAAAGCAATATAGAGAGCAAGAATCAGAAGATATAGTGACGGTATTCAGCGAATGTAATGCAAGAAAGGTAGTTCTGTGTGAGAGACCTTCATCTGGTAGCTCTTGGGAGGTATCAAGGATGAATGATGATTGGGAGTGTGACCATGAATTTTCTTAGTTTAAAGAGTAAACGGCAATGCATCATTGAAAACCATGGGCAATAATCTGTTACGCTTCTTATCACCCATGACCGCCTGTGCTGAGATTTCCTCATTTTTCAGGAGTACACATCATCAAAAAGAATGTAACAATTCCCTACAAATCAGTGAAAGTGCCTGTTTTATTGATTGATAAGTGACTGTGTGTGGAAGAGAAACTTTGATTGACTCATTCAAACCACATGAAAGATCTTGTATGGTCACAAAGGTGAGTAAAAATTTACTCTTGCTCGCAGTGATTGGTTGAGCATGTTTATGCATATTCATGAGAAATGATGAAATCTCTGCACAGATGATAAAGGAGCATAGCGGATTATTGCCTATTACATGTGATGATGATGGTAATGAGAAAAAAAACGAGAAAATTTTTTTATATTTCTATTTTTATGATATACATAATGAAACAAACAAATATTTTAATGTTGAGTACAATTTTTATTCAAATTAAAAACAAAATATATAAACATCAGACTTAATGTTATCTTAAAATATATATAGTTCAACTTCTGCAAAATGTTATTAACCTGTCTATTAACAAAAAATAAATCACCATGACTCCTGGGGTGTGCGATAATTATAGATAATATAATCTATGATGAATCGAATCTGCTTAAAAGGAAAAAAATACACAATGTAAAAGAAGATATCACAGTGTATGCATATCGTTTTTTTTTATTTACTTCCTATGTATGGGATTATATATATAAAAAAATTGAATCTAGTCTACTGTAAAGAAAGGCTGATAAGACGAACCCATCTGCGAACAACAGAACAGATCTAATGTATTATGCATGAACACTGTTCATCAAACATGAACAGCAGAAAGAATAGTATAGATTTGATTCTGCTAAGACCTTATACATTGTGGGATCTGATGCAAATTGTTTGTAGAAAAACTGGCCTTCAGACCTAGGAAATATGCTAAGCTTCCGAGTTGGCAGTCAATTGGATCAAAATATATGTAGAACACTTTTCTGAGATACAATTAAAATCTATCCTATTTAAAATCTGCTTTGCTTAAAATTATATTCTACTTAAAAAGGGGGGTCATGGATCTGTTGAGATATTACAAAATGTTATTAATTTCAAAAAGTATCGACTAATGCATGAAATGTTGTAAATATAATGCAGTGTTAACAATATACTTTTGTAAGGGAGGTAATCACACTTGGATCTGAATGAGACTGTACAAAATGTTATTAATTTCAAAAAGTATCGACTAATGCATGAAATGTTGTAAATATAATGGTGTTAACAATATACTTTTGAAAGGGAGGTAATCACACTTGGATCTGAATGAGACGGTACAAAATGATCAGCTTAACAGAAAAGTTGCTGTTGTATGTATAAATAGGATGTAGTAGTAATAATATACTGGTGCAAGGGAGGTAATCTCAGTAGATTAGCATATTTCCTAGGTCACAAGACCAGTTCTACAGACAAGTTGCATCAGATCTGACAATGTATAATGTCTTGGCAGAATGAAGTCTATACTGTTCTTTCTGCAATTCATGTTTGATGAACAGTGTTGATGCATAATACATGATTAGATCTGTTCTGCATGGTGGTATCAGTTTTACTTTCTGATGTGGTTTTATCTCACTGCATGGTACTCTGTATGGTAGTGTTTTACTCTAGATATAGTTGTATCACAGTGCATGGTACATTGCATGGTGGTGTCAGTTTTAATCTTTGATGTGGTTTTATCCTACTGTATAGTACTTTGCATCATGGTGTCAGTTTTAATCCTTGATGTTGTTTTATCCCACCGCGTGGTACTCTGTATGGCATGACAAGAACTGAGAGTGAGCTGGTACTCTGCATGTTAGTGTTGTATTCTAAATGTAGTTGTATCCTATTGTATGGTACACTGCATAGTAGTGTCAGCATCAGTCTTGAGTGTAGTCTTGTTCAACTGCATGGTAGTACCAGCATTACTGTTGGATGTAGCAATAATTAGTCATAGATATAGTTATGATTGACTGCATGGTGGTATCAGAATTATTCTTGAATTCACTATTGTCAATGGTTGTGATCCAAGGTAGTGGCCAAGAGATCTGATCTCAAGTAATGATTAGAAAATGTCACATATCATATCAAGATGGTGTTCAAGATATGAAAAAAGATATATAATTAACAGAAAAGTTGCAATCAAAGATGAGGACTAAGTTATATGTATATGAAAAAGACACGGTTAGGAAAGACCATGACTCTGGTATATGTATATGAAAAAGACACGGTTAGGAAAGACCATGACTGGTATATGTATATGAAAAAGACACGGTTAGGAAAGACCATGACTGGTATATGTATATGAAAAAGACACGGTTAGGAAAGACCATGACTGGTATATGTATATGAAAAAGACACGGTTAGGAAAGACCATGACTCTGGTATATGTATATGAAAAAGACTCAGTTAGGAAAGACCATGACTGGTATATATATATGAAAAAGACATGGTTAGGAAAGACCATGACTGGTATATGTATATGAAAAAGACATGGTTAGGAAAGTCCATGACTCTGGTATATGTATATGAAAAAGACACGGTTAGGAAAGACCATGACTGGTATATGTATATGAAAAAGACACGGTTAGGAAAGACCATGACTGGTATATGTATATGAAAAAGACACGGTTAGGAAAGACCATGACTCTGGTATATGTATATGAAAAAGACACGTTTAGGAAAGACCATGACTGGTATATGTATATGAAAAAGACACATTTAGGAAAGACCATGACTGGTATATGTATATGAAAAAGACACGTTTAGGAAAGACCATGACTCTGGTATATGTATATGAAAAAGATACGGTTAGGAAAGACCATGACTGGTATATGTATATGAAAAAGATACATTTAGGAAAGACCATGACTGGTATATGTATATGAAAAAGACACGGTTAGGAAAGACCATGACTGGTATATGTATATGAAAAAGACATGATAAGGAAGGACCATGACTGGTATATGTATATGAAAAAGACACGGTTAGGAAAGACCATGACTCTGGTATATGTATATGAAAAAGACACATTTAGGGAAGACCATGACTGGTATATGTATATGAAAAAGACACGGTTAGGAAAGACCATGACTCTGGTATATGTATATGAAAAAGACACGGTTAGGAAAGACCATGACTGGTATATGTATATGAAAAGACATAAGGAAGGACCATGACTGGTATATGTATATGAAAAAGACACGGTTAGGAAAGACCATGACTGGTATATGTATATGAAAAAGACACGGTTAGGAAAGACCATGACTGGTATATGTATATGAAAAAGACACGGTTAAGAAAGACCATGACTCTGGTATATGTAATTGAAAAAGACATTGTTAGGAAAGACCATGACTGGTATATGTATATGAAAAAGACACGGTTAGGAAAGACCATGACTATTGTACATGTATATGAAAAAGACATGGTTAGGAAAGACCATGACTATTGTACATGTATATGAAAAAGACATGATAAGGAAGGACCATTTTTCATACACGTGTAATTGTAAAAATAAAAATAAAAATTTTTAAAAAATGTTGGATTGAAATTCTTATTTTTTTTTTATGTATCACTTATGCTACAGTTTGATAAGCACTATCAACAAGCAGGCCTTTAACATGGGAGTTTAATTCATTGATAGTCAATAATTTCGTCTGTTTATTTTCTTTATGTTAGTTCCATCAGCTGCTGAACTATTAGACATGAGAGCTTGACGTTTACTGAACTATTAGACATGAGAGCTTGACGTTTACTGAACTATTAGACATGAGAGCTTGACGTTTACTGAACTATTAGACATGAGAGCTTGACGTTTACTGAACTATTAGACATGAGAGCTTGACGTTTACTGAACTATTAGACATGAGAGCTTGACGTTTACTGAACTATTAGACATGAGAGCTTGACGTTTACTGAACTATTAGACATGGGAGCTTGACGTTTACTGAACTATTAGACATGAGAGCTTGACGTTTACTGAACTATTAGACGAGAGCTTGACGTTTACTGAACTATTAGACATGAGAGCTTGACGTTTACTGAACTATTAGACATGAGAGCTTGACGTTTACTGAACTATTAGACATGAGAGCTTGACATTTACTGAACTATTAGACATGAGGGCTTGACGTTTACTGAACTATTAGACATGAGAGCTTGACGTTTACTGAACTATTAGACATGAGAGCTTGACGTTTACTGAGCTATTAGACATGAGAGCTTGACGTTTACTGAACTATTAGACATGAGAGCTTGATGTTTACTGAAAAAAATCAATGTTAGCCTTTGTGCCCTGACAAATCATGACTGCTCTGTAAATGCATTTTTAAACATAGTTTTTTTTCTTCTTCTGTTTTTGTTTTTTTTGTTCATACCATGAAATATAGGATATTCAACCATATTTTTTGAAGGTATTTTGTGATGAAAACTGACAATAAATGTACACTCGACTTGTTGGACTCCATCATCAACAGGGATGCTTTTCATCTGATCCTGAATGTGCTTCAGGGATGATTGTGCAGTATTAATTAGGACTGCCATGTGGCCTAAATTTCCATTGGTGGCCCCAGAATTTTATTTTGAAATATCCCAATCGAAAGTTAGAAAATCTTGCTTGCCAGAATGTTTCCCTCATTCCATTCACATCTGTAACATACGTTACTGGATCATAACCAAAATTTTACCTTTTTTCTTACCGGAAGTCATCTTGATCATACAAAAGATTGCCACTGCTTTTAAATGCATTTAGAAATAATAAGGTCTCGCTAGATTTTTTGTATTTTGACAACCCCGAATTTTTAAGGTAGAGGACATGACCCTAGTGTTTATAAATTCACACAAAAACTAAACCTGTAATTTGATTTACATTTTGAGTTAGGCGTGAAAATGGACTGGCTTATTTGGCAACTGCTATATCTTTGGCTTCATATGAATGGCAAACATGGTTTATGTCTTTATGTATGTCTGCTGTAGAGGCAAATTTAGGAAAATCTAGATGGTTGGGGGCTAATGAGAAGCATACCAATTTGTTATAATAACAGTAAATTTTAATTAAGGACAAGGTTCATGTTGTTTGTTTGTGCCACCTTGTCACAGGAAAATATTCAAAATTGCCCTTGACAGTTAGAAATGAACACTATAAAAGGGGTTAAGGGTAATGTCAGTTCAGTATAAAAGTGATAATTTGTACAAGAAATTACCGTATTTACCATATATCTGGGACAAGATAAAATAAATGATTTTTTTCCTGTCCCATAACTTATGGTTAAACTTTTTTTCAACTAGATCATATGTCCCAAAACTTAAGAACCAACACAAATAGTGTTGAATTTGCCACCCTCCCCCCCCCCCCCCCCCCCCAGCACTTCATGTTACAATAAGGTAGGTAAATCAAACGTTTATTTGATAATAAACTGAAAGAAACTAACCTTGTACTGTTCTCATTTATTCTTCTTTTTTTGTTCTTCATAAGCAATTTATGCATAAAAGACACAAACATATCCACTAACACCACATGGTCCAGTAATGCAGAGTACCGGTTGTCTGTATTGCTTATGTCAGGTCTTTGACACCTTGTTTTATTGACGTGAATATAGATAAATGAATCATGTTTGGTTGTCCTCAGAAGTTGAATACCGGTATATTATCAAACTGAAAATTGGATCCAGCAATATCACAAACAATAGAAAGAGAGAGACAGAGAAATAACGACCGACTGCTTGAAGGCACCAGCAATTCACGCATGATCCTGTGTATGGTGCAAAGTAACCAAGAGTGTATTATATCCAGGTTAACAATATAAAAATATTTCGCAAATAAAAATCATTATTAGGAAATACATTCACCGTCAGAGCAAATGACAATATTTTCACACACAAAAAACTGTCCAGTAAGAACTTGTGAAGTGGTTTAATTTTTTCAATATTGTCAAATCTTGTTCACAGTGCCAAAAATAATTTCTTCATTACCTCTCTCTTGATTCTGACATAGTAAGGTGTTCTAAACACACACATCTTCAGATTTTTTAGTAATAAATCATGGTGCAAGTCTGTGTTGCAATGCATGTTGTTACTGTTGTTGTTATTATTATTATTATTATTATTATTATTATTATTATTATTATTATAGTGGAACAAGGGAGCTAACTCCACATTGTCAGAGTCATGTTGTGTGAGTTCTCACCCATTCTGCTAATGTACCTCCAAAACCTTTCAAGTTTCATACAAGGTGCTTTAATTGAAGTAATTTACTTGGTCATACAGTGTCTCAATATTTACAGTACATGCTTTCGATATTTCATCATTTTTTGATGATTAACTTCTTTTTCAAGCCTTGACATTTTTATCTACACAGGCTGCAATATTTAAATATATAGATTTCATCCAATGTAAAGAAATTAAAGTTATAATGGAATATATATATATTTATATATATATATATATATATATATATATATATATATACATACGCACACATACCACCATCAGTCTAACACTTTATGAAAAGCAGCAATTGCATCGAATTTTCAAGTAAGAAAACAGTCAAATTGGGCACGCATACAATTGGCTCAAAACAGAAAAATTCAGTAAGACACAAATAAAATTTACTGTTTTACTTGTGCCATCCCAATGTGTTCATCTCAAAACGTCAATATATTTCCATGTTTGCCGCAATAAAATGTGCACAGTCCCATTAAAGTCTGAAAAATACTACGTCTTGGAACATTACACATGGAGTTAAAAGCCACAGACAATTCCAATATTTTCCTAATTTATTTAAAAGTTAATACTAACATTTTTCATGGATTCTTCTAGTGTCGGGCTGCCTTTTTCTTGAAGTTCTCTTTTTCTTTTCTTGAAGGTCTCAAGGTGTTGAATAACACACCTGCCAGAGTCTTGCTGTTAGTTGCAAAGAACAACTTAGATTTCCTCAGGATTCAGCCGCAACAGTTACTCTGGAGCTTTTCCAGGTCGAGACATATACGCATCAACTACACACGAGTCTTAAACAGTGAGTTATGATGGATATCCCTTTTTCAATTGTATTCATGATGGCGGTGAATGATTGCTGATAAGTGCTTCATGTATACTTTTTAAGCACTCCAAGACACATATCTTGTACAATTACTAAGAAATAACTAAACTCCTGTTACATGTTTTATTCACTACATTTTGAGATTGCTCAAGAAATTTTGCTACTTGTATTGCACTATGTAATTAATAGCAGGAGGCATTAGCACTCTAAGGTTTATACTCTGTGTAATTACAGCACCAGGCACTAACAGGGTTTATAAACTTTGAAACTTTATGAAACTGACATGTTAGAAAGGTAATTTTAGGTTTAAGTGGGAAAAGTACAAGATGAAGTGTCACATAGATGTTGCTCTATATGATAACTTCTGGATCATTGGGGAATGTCATCAAACAAACCATTTAGAATTTGTAACTATTTAAGATTACATTTTATTCAGAATTGCCCAAAGTTTTGGATCTAAGACCTGCTGGGTAGTTTAGTATTTTGACACCCCTTCATTTTTATGGTAGAGGGCATGAGCCCAGTAAGCATGAGCCTGGTGTTTATAAATCATACAGAAACAAAGTCTTTAATTTGTTTTACATTTACTTTGAGTTAACCTTGAAAATGGATTGGCTTGTTTGGTAACTGCCATTCACATTTAGACAAGCACAGAAGATCAAATGTGTAACCTGGGCTTTAAATGAATTGCCAACTTAGTTTACGTATTCATGTATGTCTGCTACAGAAGTAAATACCTAAAAATCGTGATGGTTGAGAACTAATGAGAAACATACCATTTTGTTATAATAACTTGGAACTTTAATTATGCATAATGCCTATATTGTTTGTTTGAGCCACCAGGTCACATTAAAATATTAAATATAACCCTCGACTGTTGGAAATGAACACTGTAACTGAGGGGTTGAGTGATACTGGTGGTTCAGTATAACAGCTATCATCTGTACAAGGAATTAACCTGAATATCTCGAGTCGAAATCATATAAGCATATTTTCCACAAAAATCATTGTTTACTTTGGGAGGGTTTGGTATCATTAATGTAGAATTCTAATTTTTCCGCATTCTGTCATCATCTCGTGAAAATTAACCCAAAAAAACTGCCCAATGAGACCAAAGTGTTCTGAGTGAGCTGACAGCTCCTCCATTTTTACAGCGGTGGATAAATATTCATTCCTGAAGTAGAACACTTTTTTTTACTAGCTGTTTGGATAGTTGAGAGTACATACTAGTAATGACCATAGCACACATTTTGTGCTTTGAATTGCTTAAATTAACCACAGGACCCCAGATTCATCTGCCAAAGTATGCTTGGAGACAAGTGGTTTAGTATTAAATGCTCCACAAATTTTTCAATAACTTTAATGCCAATGAATTGAATCATATTTTTATGACATTCTCGGACCTGCCAACCCTTTCAATTTTAACACAAGTCTTACTGAATGACCCGAAAATTATGAATGTGTAGAATAATAGCAACAAATGTGACAAGACAATCGTTGCAGTCAATTCCGAATATTGGCTTGTCATGGTTCAGTCCAGATCCAGGTTTTCATATTAGACTCGGTGGAGTACATCAGATACCAGACTAGCTATACAGATGTGGCTCAGACGCTTTAATCTACCTATGTTGTGAATACAAAACACCCACTTGATCAAGATTTTGCTTTTATGTTTAAGCATCCAATTTTCTGAGAAATGTTTTCCAAACAAAAATGCATTTAATGCACAAAGGACAAACAGCCTCATAAAAAGTTGCAACATTGGTAAAAAAAATAAGAAAAAAGATTATTCAGATACTTGATCATGCTTTATAAAAGGTAGGAAAGGCAGCCATTAAATTTATTGCACATTATGTCGTGTTGACTTGAACATTGCCCATGGTGGGTGATATGATTGTCACTGCCGTGTGAATTCCAAAGAACATAAAGATAATGTTACATTGAAATATAGCCCTAAGTCATTGACCTCCAGTGCATTAAGACCTGTAGTTTCAAAAACTGAACTGGGGGTTATTAAGGCAAAAGTCTATTTACAAATGTTTTAGTTGAACCTAATGTTGCAATTGCTGCATCCGACCATGATTCAACTATTCAGATGCATGTTTCCTATTTTGCTAATAGCAAACAGTTATCAGTTGGGTAGAACAAAAACTACTGCCATTGTATTACAATACTAAGTCAATTCTGGAAGACATTGTGAATAATATTTCATCCCTGCCTGTGAGTTTTGATGACTTGTTAGTGGACATATCATATTATTTGGATACAAATGTGAATAGACAAAAAGTATTCAGAGTCCGTGTGGAAAAGAACAGAAAAAAACACAGAAGCATTGTGTAACAAGATGGTTTTCTCTTGTTTAAGGTATAAAGAGATTGCCGGAACAATGGGAGCCTTTACAAGTGTGTTTTGAGAAAAGAAACCAAGTAACAAAAGGCTTGGGGCAAAAAGGCTGAAACCCAAAGTGGCACGTTTAAGAGGGAGTTCAAAACTGTACAAAGGATAAAGTTGATCATGTGTCCAGTAACAAAGAAGGAAAAAAAAAAGTCAAAGTACTTGCAGCAAAATTTTGAACTGAGATAAACCTGAAAGTTGATCTTAAGGACTACCCTCAAGACTGTCACAGCAGGGAATTCTATAAAACTATGAAGTTGGTAATCTCTAATTAAGTAGTATGATTTCACATTTGTTTTCATGTGTAATTTTAGATATAGAATGTTGTTTTGATGTAATAAAGCATAATTGTCTCTGCAATGCTGCAAGTTATCTTCTTTCATTACAGATAGTATCGAACCCTGACACCTCACATCCCCACAAAAAGTAACAACCTGTTTATTTCCCTTGATGGAATGACACATCTCAAGTTGCTACGATGAAGAGAAAATTGACATGCTGTCATGAACTCTCACCTTTTAGGTCTGTGGAGTGTCCACAAAAAAACCTTGTCCTTGAAATCGTGGTGGGAACATAACTTTCATGCTCAATCGACAACGGGACATGAATTGTCCATACTAGTAATTTCATCGTATTAATATTTAGCATTTTTCGAGTTCATAACATCGGATGAATTTAAAGAAATTGTTCTACTACCATATATTTATTTTGAGAGAAATTTGATACATTAAGATGACTTTAAAGGAATTCTGCTTCCTTTTTATTTAGTTCCAGAGAAAATGTATACAAACTGCTTTCGATAGAACAACAAAATTGCACAAAAGAGCTTGTGCTTTCGACTGGTGTACAATCGAAATGAATCAGTCTGTAATACAGTAAGAACTAGGAACTATCTGTGACCTAATTTAAGAGGATACTTATTTTAATTTGAGCATGAATATATTTAAATTAGATATCCAGATTTATCATGTATTTCATAACGAGATACTGAAATGCATCAGTTGGAGAAATAGTTTTTCTTCTCTCTCCATCACGATGAATAGATCGTAAAATGTCAAGACTGTAGTAAACATTTATGTAATCAAATCAATGAGAAGGTGCCATAAAAAAAATGCCTAAAAACGAACTCCAAACAAACAAAAAAAAATGACTTTTTTTTTTAATGGTTTTCACACAAATCGTGCAAATTGTGTGACTAAACTTACATTCAGCATGACACATACAGTACCTGTTACACTTGATGACAAACTGTGGAAACTTTTAGGGAAAAATTCTTGATTGAATATAGTGATAAAATTGTTTAAGTTGTGATTTCAGCTTGCATTACAATCATAATCATGTTTGAAAAAGAAATCGGACATAAGTGTTGATTGCAAACCTAAATTAATTGGCAATCAAAATTTGGGTGCAGCATCTGTTATTGAATTAGGCTGCAAACTTGCCAAGTCCACAAATTTCACATTTGAATGCAGAAATAAACAAAATAAAGAACCAAAATCCTTAATAGGGGGTAAAGTCATAATGATTAAAATCTTTTATTTTAAGACATTGCACTTTGTGTCTGTTGGATACAACCACTGTTATGCTCCTACAGTACCCCCACCCCAACAATGTTCACTCTATCAATCCTTGCAAGAAATGAGTGAATAAAATAAAAATCTATTCATTTTCTTATGAAAAGTATTTGATTTGACAAGATACATTACATGAAGCATTATATGTAGGAACTAAATTTGTAAAAAGTCAGTCCTAAACATTTTTAGATTACGGAACTTATTTTTATCAATGTAATAATGCAGCCCTTAATTGCATTTGCATAAATGGAGGGAAAAAGATCCATGCTAATGGACTGGTTTTGCTTACAAAATATATAATAAAAAGAAAATTAAGGGGTTTTTTTTAGAAGATATTGGGGAAATATTTAACTAGTAAAGTGGAAACATTTTGAATTGTCACACATGGCTTTGCCACTTGTGACAATGCAATGTTTCCACTTGACTCGTAAAATACCTATCTATATATCTTTTAAAAATGTAGATAATTATTTTCAGTGCCTTTGTAAAAGGATGGTGATAAGTATATACACTTGCAGGTATATTTATTCCAAAATCTTGATTAAAATGATTAAGATAGATTCCTTCACTTGAAATTTTTTGAAGGATTGGGCTTTTCCATGCAAAATATTTGGATTTTCAGACTACGCCCTTGCATACATGGTTGACTAAAGAGAAAGAAAATATAGACAGTGCCAGATGTTGAAGTTCTTTGAGATTTTTCAATGGCAAGGTTTGTTTGAATTATAATGGATGTTTAATATTTGAGTCTTAGTTTTCACAAAGAAAGGCAGTCACTTCAAAAAGGAGCAACCAGTAACAAAAAGTAGCCGGAATCCACTGTCAAAAAGTTGATACAATCGTGGAGTTGGTTACGTCTCTGATATAAAGGAAAGAAACAACATCACCGGGAGGGACTAACCATCGGGTTTGTAGATGGTTTCCTGTATGTAAACATTTCATGCATCAGGAGTGAAGAGTTTGAATATGAGGCCAAAGTCTTGACAGAATACACTGGCAAATGTTTACACACAGCAGGAACCAACTGTTATTTACATTCCTGCACACAGTAAACCACGTATAATCGCTAATCTCTATACGATCAATCAATAAGTTAATATATTGCATACCCAATACCTGCAAAAAGTACATTTGTTTTTAAACACTAAAATACCTGTACGCAAGCAACACGTGTAATTATGATGTTCATTTGCTGCTGACATCTCAATATCCTCAAGTCAAACCAGCTAAACCGGCCTGACCATATAAGACACTACCCTTCCGTGCATTGGACGCAACACTTGCGATCGTAAGGGGAAGTGTCGGTAGATTTTTCATTATATGTATATATATGTTCAGCACAGTACTCTGATACCAAACCTTATCACGTCGGAACATGTATGAAAGGCAACTTTAAGTGAAATAGTAGTAGATTGTAAACAGGACCTGCTCTGCGTAAATTGTGCAGCTAAAAGGGAAGTTCGAAAAAAGTAAAAATAAATTGAAAAAAAAATAAACCCTTCCACATAAATGTAAACATGAAGTACAACAAGATGAAATGTAAATCATTAATATGTTAAAGCTCAGCAAAATGTATATAAAATAAAAATAAAGATGAAGGTAACATATAAATGCCTTGAAACTTATGGTCAAAATATGATATACACCCAGAGTTGAGTGTGGAAACAACCGGAATGTTTTCCTTGAGTAAGTTTTCTTTATGGTTAGATGGTAAAAATTATGCCCAGGAAACACTTAATGCAGGAGCTTCCAGGGACTTTCCCATCCGAGTCACCACCATGGTTTCCATCCCACAGATCCCTTCCCAACTTGTTTACTCCTTCACCCACCCCACATACAGAATATTCCTGGATCCACCAATGATATAAACCACATTCCTTCAAAAAGTCCACCATGAAATTCCAATGTTTTAATACAGCGAACATCACAAAAGCTTGTACGTTAAACCAGTCTGATTTGGCCCAATCATGTAAGAATGAATGAAAATACTGCATCTTTCGCCAAAAGAATTGCACTGAAAAATGCACCAACTACCATACCAAAACCCATCTCAATTTTTGCCTATTTAAGAAAATACAAAAAGACTTGTTGAAACTGGACGTTTTTTTTTTTTTTATATGTAGTAATTTTTAGTTTTCTTAAGATTCTGGCTTTTTGTTTTAAATGACGCAAAGACCAAATTCTCTACACTTCTTGAAAGAGCAAACTCACACTAACATGGATACAACCGTATTTGTGTATGAGAATTTGACTCCTTATAGAATGCTGCTTGGTTTTATGGCAGTTGCGATGCTTATGTTAACCTCTGAATAACGACTGATATGATATATACTCCCGTCACTTAAGAACCCATGGTAAATCATTGTTTCTTATGTACTGCAATGTTACAACAGCTGCTTGTTATTCTTAGCCTTCCATGGGGGTAGTCTGTCACTCATGCAAAGTATAAATTGTAAGTTTGCTTAGACCAAAAAGAATGGGAAGTGAAGATCAGTGATATGATACATACATGCATACATACATAAATGTGAGTAATATTGCATTTCCCACTCTATGCACACTTCGATTTCAAAAATTTGCTGTCTTTCTATCTAATGGTCTTTCCAGACCTAGGTTTCAGTTCGTCAGTCTGTCAATGTTAATGTCCCTTCTAAAGGGGGTTATTTCAATGGAATGAACCAAATCATCATCATCATCACCACCACCATCATCATCATCTTTATTTATAGAAGGTAACTTGGTGAATAGAGTTATCTCAATTGAAGCCTCTGTTAGAAACTATCTTTAAAAGCTAGCAAAAGAAAAACAAGCATACAAAACAAAAAAATCATTTATCTATTGACACAACTATCTGTTCTTGGATACAATTCATCCTTTATTCAAGAGATTTTAGCATCAAAACGTCATCCATGCTGGCAGACTTTTCTACAACTTCCAGTATTTTAATATATAGGAACCCTCTTGCAAGAGGGTGGAAACGAGGTTTATTTTGACCTTACAAATTTGAACATTTTTTTTTAAAATACACAACATTGACTATAATTACAAATTTTCATTTATTAAGTACAATAGTAGCTACTATTTTGATTTTTTTAAAACTTTTTTTCCACAGTTGTAAACTTTGGTCAAGCAAGCAGACTAGCTGACATTACTGGGATAAGATTAAAAATGTCATAAATTACATATCTACTTGGAACAATACTATTTTAGTCCTGTTTATACTTTATACATACATCTGAAATACTGCATAGAATATATTGATTTATAAATATGTATTAATCTTTCGTTAAATAAAGACGTTGCAAGAGCTTTCAGTACGTATGAACTTTGATCTATATATGTCCAGTTTCTACACCTTTTCTCAGTTTATCCACTTTGTCCACTTGTAAGCCTTTGTCCACTTGTAAGCCTTTGTCCACTTGTAAGCCTTTGTCCACTTGTAAGCCTTTGTAGACTTGTCAACACCTTTAATCATGTGCGCGCTTTCTAAAATTACCTTTCTGTCAAAATACCTACTCTACTATAATTCTGAATAATTACAATGACCCAAACAGCTTTGAATTGTAAGGGGGGGAAAAAAAAAAACCTATATTGTGCTTTGCCTTTATGTGTCACTAACATATGAACACTTTCAAATAGAGATGCGTCAAAAGTATTTTTATTTCTATAAAATAATCTTCTACAAGGCTAAGCATAATTGTTTTTACACTCAAAAGTCACTTTTGATTTTATTTTTCAAAGAAATGGAAAAAACTTCAACATGTTTTAAGTCTGATGCCTTTCGAGATGTAGAACTTAATATGTATGCTTAATTTTCTCGACATCTCAGACAAGCTCGTTGTAGGATACCTTTCACAAAGTCAAAATATTCACCAACACATTATGAAACAATTCTAATGTTTTTGATTTGGTCAGTAATCTGCTACGGTTATCGTTGCATTAATTTCTTATAAAATGAGAGAATACTGGCAAAATGATGCTACAAAATGATAATGCCTAAAACTTTATTCTCGAATCTTCATGGAGATCTACTAACTGGTGATTTTATATATTTATATATATATATATATATATATATATATAGTTTGATATGCAATATTTAATAGAATGTTGGAAATAAGGAGGAGATTATTATTATTATTATTATACCACCTGGGGTAAAAAATAACATTGCATCAATCAAAATAATATTCATGGACACTTAAGGTTGCTGACAATGCTTTATCATACTTGACACATGAAACTTGTTGGTAATTTGTTTTGCTTTACTTTAATTTCTTTTTGTTTTTAGTTTTTGTTTTTGGCATCAGTGTAGTAAAGGTGCATGCTGGGCGCCTAGTCTAAAATAGGTGTATCCTGGAACACAATCTCCTCTCCCACTTTATGTTGCTCAAATACAAGAATCTGGAAAGATACACCAAAACAAATGTTTTAGAAGTCTATAGCTAATGAGCCTATGTGAGTTTTCCATACAATTATACGCTACAATCATCATTTAACATGATGAGATTTTTCACCTTGAGACTGTTACATGATATGCTTCCAAAGAATTTTGTTTGTTTTTCTTTTTAATTATGCACTCGGCAATAAAGTAGAAAATTTTCAAACCAAATTTCTGATATATCTTTCATACATTCTTCTTTAAAATTATCAGCAGATTTAAACAACATTTGTAAGAAAATGTCAATGTACTTTATTGTGTTAAAGGTAAAAACTACTCACTGTATTGTTTCCCTGTTTCAAAATGGGTCCAGGAACATACAGTGTATGCTGGGGTCCAATCGCCCAGTACCGGCCCAGATTAAAATTGTTCACATACACTGTCCCTTTACTCCAACCCTTAAAAAAATAAAATGGATACAACTTATCACGAGTAAAGAGCACATGTACACGAATATTTACAAATTGTTATTTGTAATAAATACTAAATTACACGAACATAGCTCAAAAGAAATATAAGTACATGACAATAGCTCAGAAGAAATGTCCTGGTAGTTCAACCTCTAAATAGAATATTTATTTGGACTAAGTTCAACTCTCCATATATATACGGAGAAATAATATTATTATACAGGTTAGAGAATTTTTAATTCGTACACTACTAAGATTCGAACAAGAATTCACAGGTTATGGCACCTGTCGCCTTGCCTGCACGCACTGACCCCCATACTCCTTCGACCAACCACACATCCCCAAAAAAGGATGCTAAAAGGTCGCTGTTATAGGCATTCGCGGGTTACGGGACCCATCGCCTTACCTGCACACACCAACCCCCATACCCCTTCAACCATGCATATATATATATATATATATATATATATATATATATATATATATGAGATAATTCATTCATACTATGTGTGCAATACACATGTATAGCAAATTTTTCATTCGTATTAATTTCTAGAGTAGACTAGGCCTAATAAATATTCCACTAAAAGGTAAGTATGCAAAGTCTCTTTGGTGGTCATCTTTAATATTCAGTGCTAAAAACGCTACTTGTGGTTCTGTCGATGCTTCCAAAAACTTGGGGATACAGTAGACAAAGTTTGGATACTTCGCACATACAAGCCAATTTATTAAGGATAGGATCGAGCAGCTTCCAATAAATAAAGCAAACTAATTATTTAATAAAACTTAGGACATTTACTGGCAATTTTATAAATGTATCCTTGGGTCTTTCTGTGTTGGACAAATGGAGACTGGCAATACAGAGCATGGGAGATTCGGCTTTTGGCTTGTTGGATTTCCATGTCTTGGTCTCTACTGCTCTGTAATCAGATTAAAATATATTTAGACATACAAAATATAAAGGGAAGACACTAGAAAATGTGACTTCGTGAAACATATACAATTATCAACCTTTCAAAAGAGCATTATAAAATATTAAGATTATTTCCAAGACTTGAATATCTCAACCAAATGATCCAATAATTATAGGGAATAAAATCTGCACAAATTTCGTTCAATCACTAGCACAAATAATAAAATTACACAGTAATAATATAACAAATTAAAATTACACAGTAATAATATAACAAATATTAAAATTACACAGTAATAATATAACAAATATTAAAATTACACAGTAATGAAGAACAAATATTAAAATTACACAGCAATGAATAACAAATATTAAAATTACACAGTAATGAATAACACATACTAAAATTACATAGTAATGAATAACAGCGCCATTATTACGCTTGTCTTTGAGTTCAGATTCAAGTAATATCTCACCCTTAATATAATTATACAACTTTGTGAGGTTTCGATCCGAGATTATACTTGTGTTGTAACTGATGTTTTCTTGCTCAAGACAATTGTTAAATACTAACATGCATTGAACACGTGAAAATCAAGAATTTAAATTTGAAATAAAATTATATTTACTTCTATTTGTTGTCCCTCTAGTCAGCTTATGATGTACATTTTATGAAAACTTTTCCACCAAATCGAAAATCCATAATGTCGAAATTAAACTTGATCGCGGATATAAAACATCAAGATCTGCGGCATGTTAATAAGCTGCCTGACCATACCCAATGCTATCTTCAGGTCAGTATTTTACACTTTCATTCATGTACTATACCTACATTTCATGTTTATCTTTCAAGTTTATTTTACCTTTGTAAAAGGTTCTGCTTCATTTCCAGTGGAAAGATAGTCCAGTTCTTCAATGGGTTCCCGTTCAGATGTACGTCTCCATTAACACCTTAATATTTGAATAATAAACATTAAGTATGAGAAATAATTCCCCTGGGAGGTAACATCTAATACAACGATGCTAATTCATGACGAACTCTGATTTTGCAAATCACTGGATTTCACAAAATATGAACAGAGTTCCGAAAGTTAGCACAAACTATGTACATGTTGTTATTTATGTTGTTTATTATTCGTTTGAAGTTATGACTAGAATTCATCAGTCTTTAGGAGTTACTTATAAATGGGTACCAGAGTATATAACTCAGATTATATTTTTGATAATGTACATTTAACTCCAACTTTATTGGTGCATTTATACATTACAGAGAAAACTCTGTCACGTTGGTGTTTCAGTTCTACGATCATTGGTAGAATATGAATGATCCTGAACAAAAAGTAGTATCATGAATGTAAATAATGCTACGGGGGAATCGAGTCCCAGGTAATAAGTTGGCATATGATGATAAAAGTTAGGTTCGTTCATAAACTATTAAAAGAAAGTTCATTATTTCCCCCGTGCTTTTCTATGAAAGGAGAGGATTAACATAATCTTTCATATGCATCTGTATAGGATAGGAAAACTCCAACCAAGGGTCAGAATTTTGCATTAGACATGAGCCTTTACAAAATTCTGATCACGAGGGTGGACTTTTTCTATCCAACACCGATGGATAACAAAGGATTATTTTTCTCACATTCCTGAATGAAAAATGAGGGTAGAAGTCAAAATGGCATATTTGAGAATACTGATGTAACATTCAATCAACAAAACACTTATTGAAAACCTCCTCAATTTAAGATATTCAGTGTAAACTTTAATTGACCTTTAAACACGTTTTAGCGTTCAAAGAACAGAGTTTGCTATAGCTAAGGTAATGGCATTACATAGCGTCCAAATTGTGTACTACAGATAGCTTACGCAATGATACAAATGTGAACAGGTAAAACAAATCAAATGCTCTCTTATCCATAAGAATTTTTTTAAGAGACAAATTTTTTTTTTTTAAATAATAATTATATAGTCCTCGATACAACTTTGATATAGTATTGATTCACCCTTCATAAATAATGAGAATGCTAACAGTAACAGAATAATAACTACAACAGCGGCTTTTTCAACTCAAAATCGGACTACAGAAGATACAAGCCTACGCGAAGCTACAGTACTGTAGGTCGATCTATAATAATAACTATATTTTCTGAGGATTATACATTTAGTTCTGGATCATTAAACCAATCTTACATTTAGTCCTCAATTATAGAATATTAAACTATCTAGGTAGGCAACATATATGTACAGATATAACTCTACTTACTACAGTGTCTGACACTCACATGTATTCATACATACATTAGATTAAAACATACGTAAGGTATACATGTAGATTTGGGATATAGGAAAGTGGGGGGGGGGGGGACGGCAATTTGGTAAGAGTACCGTATATATCATAAATAATACGAATGGAGTGGGGGGGGGGGGGGCGTAATTTTGATAGTTGGCCCTGGGCGGCACTTTGCCTCGCTACGCCACTGCTGGGGGTATCCAAGCTAGGCATCTCAATTTATTTGAGATTTGGTATAATCAGAAAGAAGAAATTTGAAAAGCGCGCTCTTAAAAGAATAGAGCGAAAAGTTTTTTTGTTATTGTTGTTTTGTTTTTTTGTGGGACGCTTAACTTCAACCGATGCCCTGTTTAGTACGTAAACTGTGTAGCAAGTAATGTTTATTTTATTACTGTGCACTAGACTCGTTGTTGAAGGTCAAAATAGTCCCTGAGTCAGAATAAAGGTCACGTGTGAAGTAGAATAAGGATTTTCTGCATTGGCGTCCGCATTGAAAATGTCTATCCATACTGATAGAGAATGTGGGAAAATGTGATCCTGCCCGTCCGGACAAGCGTGCGTGCGTTATTCCGCACAACTCCTCCACCATTCCAAAGAGAGACCTGAAACCTTGAGATATGATTAAGGATGACCTACATGTGCACAACTGTTTTACATTTTTCATCCATCCCCCGCGGGCGTGAGGACACTTTTGCACACAGATATAATATAAAAAATGGTAGTAATTTCAGGTGTTTCGATTATCACACAACGTCATTCAAGATAAATACTTGAAACCTTGGGATATAATTGAGTGTAGTCTCAAGATATGCACAACGGTCTTATATATTTGTTCTACTCCCTGTGGGTCATAACTCACACACTTTTGAGATCTCCACTCTTTACTATACATGTACTTACTAGGCATGAAAAGATTAATTCAGATATGCGGTTGATATTGTCCTTTTGTGTATCCTTGTCGCTCCCGGGGGGTGGGGATCTATATAGGTTTATTACAACTCAAAATTATTTCCACCCAAGACATTTCTTTCTTCTTGAAATTCTGGATATTGAATTCTGTATAACTTTAATAATGACGGATTAAATTGGCTTATTTGGAGTTTTGATGTGGGTACAATGGCAAAAGTAGAACTTGCAAAGAAATTTATACTGATAAGAAAGTATAAATCATAAGCGTGTCCACCTTTAATATGATCTTTAAACCTTCAGAATCAAAGCTCCATATATATTAATTTCTTACCTTTTCTTTCCTCATTGAAATAATTGTATTCTGCTTGGACATAGTTCACTCGTCCGTGATTCTCAACAAGAATATCAAGTCTGTTCTCTTGCTGTGTATAATCAAAAGAATGAAGACAAAAATGCTCTACCAACAAATTTATTAATTTAAAATTAAATACTGTAGATAAAAGAAAATAAACTAATAAATGACAAACTCCACGTACAAGAAATTTTTTCGAAGCCAAAGGGGGTCAGATCCAGTTAACCTACTGAACAAGACTATTAAACACATTTTAGACAGTAAGTATCGTGTCACTACAGGAACACATTTTAGGCAGTAAGTATCGAGGCAATACAGAACACATTTTAAGCAGTATGTATCATATTACTAGAGGAACACATTTTAGGCAATACGTATCATGTCACTACAGGAACACATTTTAGTTAGTACGTATCGTGTTACTACAGGAACACATTTAGGCAGTACGTATCGTGTCACTACAGAAACAGGCGCAGATTTAGAAGAGTTCGGTCGGTCGGACTGTATCCCCATTTCCAGCAAAAGTATTATTTGTTTCGATATTAAAAACAGAGTAATGTGAACGTTTTAAGCACACACAAAACAAACACCACCACCACTCCGCCCTCTTTTTAAATTTGAACTCCCGTACAAAAGGTACTGCATCCGTACGTAGGAATAAATATATTTGGAATAAGTTTGAAATCTGTCGCTTAAAGTTAAAATTTCAAAAATGTCCTTCGTCTTTTACACCTTGTGAAACATACTATGGTGAAAACGAAAGATAACCAATGTGCAATAAAAAAAAAAGTTCAGTAAACAGCTAAAGAAAGATTTCTGCAAACAAGCTTTTAAAAAACAAGAAGAAGCAAAGGAGAGACCAGTAACATTGCCAAAATTACTTTTAAATCTTCAAAAGCAACTGTGATATGAATACAAAATCAGATTTACCGCATGCACGAATAAAGAAGATGATAAAGAAAGCGAGAAAGGACTTAAGTCATAGATATATATATATATATATATATATATATATATATATATATATATATATATATATGTGTGTGTGTGTGTGTGTGTGTGTGTGTGTGTGTGTGTGTGTAAGAATCAAAATTTCATTTGAGTTTGATACCTATAATGTAAAAGCAAATATTCAACATGACAGAAGCCTATGACTAGTCGAGGGACATCTGAAGTTTCAAGGATATTCGAAGGTAAGTTAACATACAAGCCATAACCACTGTACAAAAATATTGACGTACCGTTGAAATTAGATGGTCACGTAACTTTTCAAATGAGACTCAACTTTATATTCGAAAAACAATTGAGATGAGGTATTCATTTAAATCACTAAATTATATAACATAACTGTAGATTATGGATTTTTATTTACTTATCCATGTTGTGTTAAGAAGCTTATATTGGCCTCAGCACCCACAATATGTTGACCAACGCAAGTTTGTCACCGCATCATTGATATGCAAAACAAAATTCAACAACGTCAAGACCATTTGTAATTTACTCATCGCACAGACTCAATTAAAATGTGACATTTAAAGTGGATTTAATCACCGTAACGAAGAGTGTGAATAACTGGAACATGTAGAAATATCTATTTTAAGATAAGAAAAGAATTGCTCCGCAACAAGATTTCAAATACCTGATTGAGAGATGCCTCTGTCAGTGTCACTGAAAGATTCGTATTTTTCCAATCCAAAGTAGATACTAACTTCCCGTTGATGAAAACCTGTTTTAAAAATAATTTAAATGTTTCATATCAGTCAGCTTATTTATTATTCACCTCTTCATCCCTTTGCTGAAAATTAAACTAAAGCTTTAATTTAGTGAAAAACGTTTACTATTCTAATGGAAACAAATAAGGTTATATTTAACTACCCAGCATATTTTTTTTACATTTATTTTATAAAAATAGTTTTCCTTGCTTATATTTATTGATGTTTGAAACACAAAAATGTATAGTTTTTTTTTTGTTTTGTTTTTTTTTGTTTTTGTTTTCTTTGTAACCTTGGCAAAATGCATGAACTTTCTTTTAAATAAAATGATTAGAAAAAGACAATACTTACGCAAATATGGTTAACCGGGTGTTTTATCTAATGGTGAAAATTCATAAATGTTTTTTTTTTTTTTTTTTTTTTTATGGACTCTGCTCGTATGATACAGAATAATTCCTACCCGTCTTATTTTCGGAGTACGTCCGGAATCGAATATCCTCGTTCTTTTGCCATACTCTTTTTCTTCCAGCCCGCAAAATTATCGCTTTTCTCCCAACCCCACACCAGCCCGCAGAATGATCGCTTACTTGACAGTGTGTATTATAATATCCAAAATACTATTTATTAAATCGATAAAAGACTCTAGATTGTTTCTTACCTGCGCCCTGTCAACAGGTTTCGATGTAAATGTGAGCGTATGATTTCCAGTGTGAATTGTCTGGTTGCAGCGGTACATAACATAGCCAAAATTCTGACCGTAACCCTTGTGGATATGTAACATCTCCATGGCAACTGGTATTTCCATAGTAACCGGATTCTGGATGGTATAAAAAGATTCTGATTTACTGTACTTTGTTGTCCAAAAGCAGTACGCGACTTCTACTCTATCAGAGAACATACCTCAAAATGCCAATTACTAAGCATCGACAAAAACTTGTATGTGTGGGGAATAAAATATATATTTCATTGGTGTTTCGTGTGGTGCTTTAGAATTACATTAAGATAAATAAGTTATTTGTGGTACTCATTCGGTGGGAAAACATAATATTTGCTACTTAAAAAGATCGAGTCATTAGCTAAAAGTACTACAAAAAAGCATCTATGAAAATAGTTTAAAAACAAATAAAAAGATATTTTTCATTTCAAAATGCTTAAATCTAGTTATAATAAATATATTATATTCTGAAAAGCTTCGTACTTGTGTTGATAATATACCCTCTCATTAACGCAAAAATTTCTTAAAATATGTTATTACCTCAACAAGTCCAAGGATATCTTCGATATCCAGATAACCTGATACATTCACAGAACCTTAAACAGAAAAGAGCAAACTACTACCAAAAGATATTAGCCATTACGGTTTATTGTGTGACAGAAATCAGTACATACTAGTCACTGAAAATTATAAAGTTAAACTCTATTGCTTCACTTTTTCAGAGACGTAAAACTCATCAACTCAAGAATAATGGAGAGTCTCCATTGGAACTACTTTTACAGCAGTACAATTATCATGACAAACACCATGTTTTAAAGAATGGCAAAAATATCAGAAGAATATTTAATATAGAAAATTATAATTTTTATGCAATATTGAAATTTTAAACCTTTTATTCCTGAAATAAATTCCTTTTTCAAACAGTAGAAACAGACAATTGGCAATTGTTCGTAAATGAAAAACATATATGCAGTATGAGGTTCTATGCCTCAAAACTTCCGTGACTTTTTTTAAAAACAAAATCCTAACACGGTATAAGAACTGTCTTGAATAGATGGAAAATTTAAACCTACTGTTCAGATGAAGCTAGAGTGATTGAATTACCTCTTTGCTTACCAGAAGCATTAAAAATCATTTAATCTTGCAAGGATAAGCAGGTCGTAATACTGCTATATCACTTAAAGACAGGAATACAACCTTTTTTGTCGTCATATGAGTTAAAGTCTGATTTTCTTCTGGCACCAAAATGTCGACTTTTCTAATCAGTAACACATTTCATTCATATAGATATATTACCATATTATCACTTAAAGTTATTTTGTTTACAAATAAGTATTTACGATGAAATGCTAATAAATACACGGTAATTCCAGGAAGGTTCCGATTATTTTAGTATTATGTATTGTATGTAATAAGGATAGGGCAATGATTTGCAAAACCACATTTTTTTGCGCATTTCAGAATTTTTGTACGTTTAGTTTAGATCTTACACTATATTGTATTAATGTGAGGCATATATATATATATATATATATATATATATATATATATATATATATATATATATATATATATTGTTACGACTAGGGGTAATGTAACAAAAGAAAAAACTCAAACAAGCTTTCAAGATTTAAAATACAACTCTTTAATTTCCTAAAATATTAAAATATTTCAACAAACAATTAAAGTGAAAGAATTAAATATAACTTACAATATAGAATATCCTTAAAAGTCCTAAATTGTTCTAAAGTTCACTGATCCGGAAGTCAATCCAAATATTCTGAATGAGGTATTCCGAATGAAGTAACCTTCACTGTACTAATGTGTTAATAAGAATAAGTTATATCCAAGTAATCCTCGCGAATATGGAATATCACAAGTTCTAGAAATGTTTCCGATAATTCCACGGAGCTGTATAATTATTAAAGTTACTAATCCAGAATGCACTGTATTTATAATAAATAGATCTCCAAAGAAGAATATCCCATAAACAAAATGAAGTAAATTCGTTTATGACCTCTCAAATCAATCTAACTATAAAGAATGCCTAAACACAGGATTATTTCCTATAATATAGTCTCTAACACAAGTTCCGAACAACCACTATTCAAAAATTCAGCACGAAATACAAGCAGACGATATCGAGCGAAGAAATGAATACTTTTATTGTGCCATGGTAAAATAAGCATACTAGCTTTTAATTTCTTTTTACCACCAAAATTTAAAAATACCGTATTACAGTATAATATTTACTGCGGTATAGCGGTTGTTCGGAACTTACCTCTCTGTCAAGGGTGAAATCCAAGACTAGCCAAATGCTAACAGCAACTTCCGGCCAGGTACTTCTCCCTTCTTCGAAATCGGCGAACAAATGTGGAATTTTCTCCAATATGTCATGAATTGAACGAGGTCTGTTGAGATGTTAAGATAATTGATCCATTTTTGATTACAGCTGGCGTAATTTTTACATTAGGAGACGAAAATAGGACAAGCTAGCAGGGTTGGAAATAGCGAGGGGTGAGGAGTCGTGTCTTCCCTTGTGTTATATTGTTAACAGGTTGGATCCCCCCCCCCCCGCCCTCTATCCATTGACCGATACTCCTAATTTTTTTGTAACTAGCCCCTGTGTCTTAAAGTACCTCTATATTGACATTTATTATCAATAACAAAAATATTTACTCGTAGAATCTAGGTCAGAAGTTCAACTCTCTCACGCGCTCTAAAACCACGTGATGTACTAAGCTTCAGCGAAATATCGATCGAGCCTACCGTATGTATACTCACAAGACGACAGCTGTTTAGACTAAGAACAGAGATCATAAACTAATAAACTATACCATTATTAAAAGGAAAATGATATATAATTCCGTAACTATATATATATATATATATATATATATATATATATATATATATATATATATATATATATAATAAAGTTGCTGATTTGATGGTATTTTAATATTTGTAAGAAAGTATGATAAGCAATGTGAATCAGCATCGTGATTACTTTTTATTTGACAAAAGATATCTAAAAATTAAACGTTATCCGCTTCATATAATACAGATTGACATTTTTACTGGATTAATTCTTTTAAACCTTTTTTTACAGTATAATTCAATTACCAGCGATAAAAGAAAATAATGATGCTGCCTCCCTAGTGTCCTTCTTAAAAATTCCAAACAGTTGTTGTAGATAATCTAAATACCCAGTATAATTATTTGAATCTAGGGTACAGACTTTTATATAAAAAAAACACCCCATATGCCGAGAGAATAAATTTCTTGGGAAATTATAACTACGGACACTAATTGCTCCACTTACCGTAGTTCCCCTTTTCTGTATTTTTAGGTATAGCTGGCAAAGACTGGGCCTCTGTTTAACAAAACAACAGCAACAACAAAAATATAGTAGAAAGACTCAGTGAGACAAGGTACATAGTTTACTTACGGAAGTAAATAGTTACAGTGATGCACATCATATTTTAAAGTAGTGCCGATATCTCATTCAAATTTCCATTATTTACTCTATACTCAAATTATAATATCTCTCTCTCTCTCTCTCTCTCTCTCTCTCTCTCTCTCTCCGCATATAACAATATGTAATCTAACATATTATATATATTTACTATTACGAAATAGTACAGAAGATAAATTTATGACAACTGGACATATGAAATGTACATTTAATCTGCACATAGCCCCATAAATAATATCAACCTCTTTGTTATATCAACCTTTTTGCAACAAATGTATGATGAATGATTATAATCTAAAGGAGTGACGTAAATATGTATATATGCGAGTACCACCTTCTTCGCTCAAGACGTATTTCAGTAGCAGTTCCCTGGCTTTATGATACTTCGGAGTTATGTCCCCTGCTTCGGACAGCAAGGCGTCGTAGTCTGCGAATTCAAACCGATAATGTCATAAAGTCATATTGTTACATATTGTTTTGTAACAATAAGACTTGAATGGAGTAACTTGGCAGTCGTTCAATTTAGACACATGTATAATTTTCAGAATTTGCTTTATGAAAAACATCAAATAGAACATTTCTTGTCTGATAATTTTAATGGGTTTTAAAAGAGAATTGTAATAAGTAAACAAAGTTGCTAAATACGTTTCCGATTTTTTAAATTTACATTATAACATAACTGTCTACATTTACCAATGTTGGTGACACACTAGTAATTGACCCGACCTTACAGTGTATAGCAGACAGTTACTAAAATTGTACCGTGTTTTAAAAGGAAGCCCAAAACCGACAATTATTATATGCGGTATACATTTATACAAATTTAGGTCTGCCGAGTGAAAAAAAAAAGGCTGTCAACTAGAACTTCAAAGTACAAAACTAAAATAAATGAAAACATTGAGGGTTCTTCAATCGATCATGTAGAAAAGATACTAGCTTTTGTTTTAATTTTATCTCCAAAAACTAAATTGTAGAATTACATGAGCATTCATTGAAAAGTATTGCCGTTGGTTTTAAATGAGTTACCACAACGAACTTACCATAACTCGTCACATCCGGTTCGTAAGGCTTGTTAACAAACTTGTTTGCTCCTGCAGTGAAGCCAAAGTTAGTACCTCCGTGGAACATATAAAAATTCAGCGACCCATTTGCTTCAAGAATACTTTTCAAAGATTTCTCAAAATCTGAAATCATAGGCAATATTCAAGCCAAAATAAATTCGTTTTCAAACGTGAATTTGATAAACGAACATATGCGAAGAATTATTTCTAAATTGTGCCTGTACTGAATGAATGTATAATTATCAAAATTACTCTTAAAGAATACTATCTTCAAGTTCAAAGCATTTATTCCAGATAAAAATGACAATATTTTAAGTCTCTGACGAAAAATGAAATCTGAAAATTTAAATGAACAATATTTTACCTAGTGCATTACACATTTCTGAACTTTTTTAGCTATGTAAGCAAAGTCGAAAATACATAGATAAATTATGACACAACCATTGTTTAAATTGTTAATGCCAACATTTATTGGAACACTTCGACATGATGTAAAACAATATTTAGATTTTATGAAAGTAAATAATATTAGAGTTTCAAATGAATGATCAGATGTTTGGATGTGTTCTAAATAATAATACATTAGTTAGTAGATTTTTTTTATGTATATAAAATTTTTAATATGTGTCCATGAGGTAAATTGAACTTTAGTCATTTTGTAAACAACATGTTTACTGCATTTGAGTTTAAGGTTAGACTTGTTTACCTAGCATTTAGTACTTAGATTGGAATTTTCCATATCTTGACATGAGAAAAATCAGGTACACCAGTAAAATTTCATTTAGAGTTATCATATTCTAGAATATTCTATCATGTGACTTGTCTTATATTTATACAGCATTCGGTAAACAAGATTCGATTCCTAAACTTCATGTCATTAGGATCAGTCTATTAAGGAATTTATTTTAGTAATCAGATGTTACAGTTGTGAAAATTCAGAGCAAATTCAGAGAGAGGAATTATTTATTTGAAATATTCATTGGAATTATTAAGTGTGCTCATTTTCATATTGGATTAATATTTGACTTGGGGATTTTTGTGAATTCATTTAACACTATTCTGGATTACATCATTCAGGACATTCAAGATTACTGCACATCAGGACCGTCAAGACTATTGGTATATCAGGACATTCAAGGCTACTGGAATTCATTCGGCACATTCTATATTTAGGACTTGTGATTAGGACACTTAGGATTATTAGATTATTTGGATTTTAATTCACGTTACTGTAAGTGTCTTTTGAATTTTCACTTTAATTGTCTAGAAATAAATTGCTTGCTGATTTTACTTACATTGTTGGTTTCACTTTCTTTCTGTTGCATTATTTTAAGACCTAGAGTCGTAACAATTTTGAAATAGTTTGATAAAAATAGTCGCTCTACCTGCGAGAGACAATCCACCATGTCCTGACTCCCAGTGATCAAACCAACCAGTCCAAAACTCCATCACCATAAGGGGAAAGTCTGAACTCCAGTTGGCGATGGTGGCCATCAAATCCTTGCTTTGGTCAAAATGCTGGAAATTGGCCGTTGGCAAAGCATCTGTAAAAAGTACTCTTTTGCTCCATAAAAGGCCAGACACATAAAGACGTACATTCTTGTGGAGAGAGCTCGTATTAAAAAGAACTACCGATATTTTATTTACTGATACAAGAAGTTTAACTTAGAAACGTTGCGTAAATCCGCAATCAATCCGAACAAAATATTAGCATTAGCTAAAATCCATGTGCATGTTTATTTTCTAAGCAAAAGTATGCATAGAAGCGCACGACCCAATGTGTACCCAAACTCGTACACAACGTTAATGACAGGATCAAGCTTAAAATATGACAACGTAACCTTTCATCTTGGTTGGATGCCAGTTTTCGCAATTGCAGATTTTGTTTACCCTTGTAACTTGCAGTTGCAACCGAATATTGCATGTAATACAAAATTCCATGCAGTATTTTCCATGACAGAACAATATTCACGAACACGTAAAACTACTCCACACGTTTACCCCCGTACAAAAGTTCTGGCTGTTTCCAAAAAGATCGTACAGTTCATGTTCAGATTCTTTTATATGTATGCATCTGGAAAACAGCTGCCTTGGGTGACTTGGAAGGGTTGAAAATCGTTTAGAACAAAACGTATAATTTATCCGAATTCAGCCAAAACTAGAGTAAAGAAGTAAACAATTTAAACTACTTTCCAGGCGAATATACAGCTGATATTCGCGGAAACAGCATGGGTGATTGAAGTTTGTCTGCATCTCTTACACTGATAGAAGACATCTCTCTTGATACCCGAGTCATTATCTGACGTCAGTAGCAGTTGATTCACTCCATATCTGAGAAGTAACTGAAAATACAGACTTCAGCCTTTTCAGCACAGAATTGTTATCTTACGCAGTTGGTGCGAATTATATTACCTATTACTTTCGGATTCGAAACAAGCCCACTCCTGACTTTTTAATACTAAATGGTTATATCAGCAATTACATTTGGCGTTAAAGTATCCGATGATAAAAACAGCAACATATATTCAATCATGCTAATACTTTAGTATTCTTACGTCAAAAAAATTAATATGTCCTTTCTACACATAAAAACGGCATATTCAATATGAAAAACGAAACCATGTAAATTTAAAGTTTTATGGATTTGTTTTACTAATTTTGTTTTACATATACATTTACATTTTTTTTGGTATGTTTTGATACATACTTCAAGCAACATGATGTAAGGCATTAGTGGACTCAATTTTTCGTTTCCTAAGGAAGAAATGTATAAAATAAATACTGATTAAAACAATATTGAACGAAGAGCAGCACGAACCATTTCTGAAACCGAAAATTGAACAAAGAATGACGTATCTTAATTCCACAAATAGAACTAAACGGGCCAAAATTTTATATTTACCTCTCGAATGAAAATCAAATGGTCCGTTTCATTACTGTAAGACCCAAATTCATTTTCAACTTGAAAAGCTATTATAGGCCCGCCATTTGAAAACTGCAAGTAAAAGACAAGATGTTCGCATTACGAGTATTCATGAAAGTGCACGATGGTACTAAAACGTGGTCATTCCATTATGGTAGACCGAGTCTGCGCTGTCTGGGAATAGTGTTTTACTATTTGGGTTTTACTGTCCTATTCCGAGACACAGCGTCATGCACACAACTGATGTGCGGAAAAGTTGGGTGTCTACCAGCAAAAATGATGGCAGAAGTTTTCAAAGGTTTACCTCCATTTAAGGTGCAAGGTATGATCCACATGGTCAGCCTAAACAATCACCTTCACTTCTAGACAGCTATCGTTTTAACCCAGCGTGAATTTCTCACCATAATTACCCCCTTTTTTTTGTTTGTCAGCTACCTTAGCCTCGAGAGAAGAGCGCAAAAGATACGGATTAGCATGGCTATACACTCGAAGGTCCGTTAAGAAGATAAAAATATGACGAACCTTAATTGTCCCTTTTGCCTTCCATTATCGCCTGGTATTTAGAATTAAGTTAATCAATATTTTAAAACAAACGACCTTTGACGTTTTCAACAGAAGTTTTCATGTTTAATCGGCAAGAAAAAATATAGCCAATAGTTTAGACTGGTTTCAAAGAATATTTTTAGCATGTGTTTTAAACTCCAAATGTCGGTACACCAGTCAACATTTCCGCCGTTTTGATGTCGATCAAATACTAAAGCTTCTGTTGAAAAATATAAGCCCAATATAAATCCATCTAGAAGTTATATTTTACCAATCTTGTGTTAAATACCTTGCGATTGTGAAGAGCTATAATTTCTTAAAGGTTGGTCATATTTGGTTCTTATTATCTTGCAGCGTTTGTTAAAATCTAGAAAACACGCTGCAAATGTATATGGGCAGAAGCTATAATTGATATTCTAACCTTACGCGTTTATTTATCGTTAGGATTTGACGGTTTCCTTGGAATATTCCCCTTCTTGTCTATAGTAATCGAACTCGACCATTACTCCTTTTAGACGGCGCATATGTGCTATGGACCTTTTGGTTTCCTGTTTAAGAAATTTCGCTCAACAGCAAATCCATCTGAAACAAAGAACCGGTCTCTACATCCCAAAGCACACTCACACCACTAAGTGTCATACAAGGTTGCTGGGTGAGTTCCATTTTTAAGCTTGTCATGGATGCAGTTCATGTCTCTGATTCAAGAAGCATCTACAATCAACTGCTCCGGTCCACCCATCTTCGAAACGGTAAAAGCTCCAACTATACAGATAACCTATGTTGGACTGGTTTCCAGTCTGAGGATCGACCGATTGATGGATGGATTGATTGGTATTTAATGGCACATCAAATACCAGTTAGTGCCAATTGGAGTGAAGTGCCTTGCAGAGAGAAAGACTTCGGCAGCCATTGCGGGCTGACATGGGCAGTAGGTCAAACCGCAACCCACTGACTGTGAGTTTCACAGTTTTGTTTTCTAAGTCGCTTTATGTGGAAGCCGATTACTCAGTCTTATCAAACCATAGATGGGTTGCATTAAATTTGTATGACCCCAAACCTACAATGATAATAATACTGACTAAGCAATGCAAAAAGTGGATACATAAGAGTACTACACTGAATGAAAGGAAAAGTATTCACTTACCTGCAGATCGGTAACCAAGGGAATCAATTTTTTGAAATAACTCTCCAGTGCGTCTTTGTATCCTTGGTATTGACTTCTGACCTTCATATTGGGGTCGTGAAGAAGCCAACTGAAAATACAAGCAACATGTGATTTACCACGACTGTAAATTGGACAGTGTTTAAAAACAAAAATATCAGCGTCTTTATTAGCTTATTATTTTCATTGTTTCTTTTTGTATTTAAAAAAAAATCACATAATGCTATGATATTATTCTTTAATAATTTGAATTACCTGAATATGTATCAATTAAATCGGCTTGACATATACTTAGGCCACATCAAAAGTACTGAGAGAGACATTTCTCCACCTGAGATATGCAGACGGTTTTTATATCAATTGCCGAACAGATAAAAGCCATTTTATCATATACCAAGCCTCTTCCCTATTTTTTTCTTCTGCAAAATAAACAGGATACATTAACCCGAAAACTAGAAACGTCTTCTCAGAACACGGTTGCCCTGTTACGTCCTCTTTGACAAACCATTACCAAAGTCACGCGAAGTTTTTGTCACATTGTCATACTTTCGATAGAAGAGTGTTGCACTCATGAAGAGAAATCCATACACAGAGTTAGTTTGTACGACCCTGTTGCCAAACGTCTATGAGAAACTGATCTAAATACAAAACTTAACCAGGGTGTGACGTTGTAACGAACGAACGGACAAAGATAGAACTAACTATCAGCACTTCCAAATTCAGGGCTAAGAATACAATTTCTAACAAACATGGTAATAGAAAAGAGAAAGAACTAGTGAGACAATTATCATTTCGTTTGCAATAAATGCCCGTCGTCAGATTGACATTTGACCATTTAGCCTTCAATGGCACGAGGTGTCCGACGTCTATTAGTTAATACCAATGCATAGATTTATGAAAATTTCCTGATTCAAATATCCGTGTGCGCATGTGTGTGTGTGTGTGTGTGTGTGTGTGTGTGTGTGTGTGTGTGTGTGTGTGTGTGTGTGTGTGTGTGTGTTTCTGTGAAAGAGAGATAGAGAGAGAGACTCACGCCGGCAAGCCACCGTAATCCCACTCAGAGCAAATATAAGGACCTGGACGAAGTATCACATAAAGACCAACTTCCTGAGCCAATTTGATGTATTGTCTAGAAAAATAAAAATATAGAAATAAAAATATATATTTGAATCTGTAGGGGGGGGGCGGCGGACGGGGCGATTGCCCCGGGCTCCAGAGGTCTTTGGGCGCCAAAACAGCTGATAAAAATTCGGGCCTCGTATTCTGGCCCTTAAGGCTATCATCGTCAACCCAGGCGCCATTTACCCTTAGTACGCCACTGATTTGAATATAGATAATTTGAATATAGATATTTTTGTTTAAATTTAGGCCAAATTGCCCATGAGTTTTTAACTGTTTTATCCAGCATCGTTCTTTATTTGTGCGTTCTATATCGGTCCACCCCAGGTTAGACATACATGTATACATATGGACGAATGGGCGAACAGCAATTGCCAACGGACTAATTACTAATGGTATCTCTCCCCAGCTGTAACAAAAGATTGCTGATCCAAATATATATATATATATATATATATATATATATATATATATATATATATATATATATATATATATATATATATATATATATATATATATAAAACGAAAAACTATGATACTTATTTTCTATCACAAATCTCTTAATTTCAAGAGATGTTCTAAAGCTGATACCTGAGATCCAGTATGCCTTCGAAACTGAATTCCCCTGGGTATTCCTCGTGAAGGTTCCATGGCACATACCTATAATAATAATAATAATAATAATAATAATAATAATAATAATAATAATAATAATAATAATAATAATAATAATAAAATAATAATAATAATAATAATAATAATAATAATAATAATAATAATAACAATAATGAGGATAATGAGGATAAGACCATCCAAAAATCCCACCAAGAGGCTGTGAAAGAAGAAGGAGAAGGAGGAAGATGGTGAAGATGATAAACAATCAGGGACGATGATGACGAGTAACAATGTACAACAACAGTACTACTTGATGCACTTTCACGTAAGTAGTTATAGGGGCTAAATGGGAACCTATGGACAATCCATGTTAACAAGGGTCGAGGTTTTGGAGAGTCCTACGGGAATTTAACATGGATGGGTCTGTATGAGGCCCCATGGGAATTAACACGAAGGCCAATCTGAGTCAGTATGGGGCCTATGGGCAATCTGTGTTAACATGTGGCGATGTTTTATGGGGCCCTACATGAATTTAACATGGATGTATCGGCCTGTAGCTCTAGGAAAAATTAATGTTAAAAAGGGTCGATCTATTATGGGGATCTATGCCAATTTAACATTGGGATGAGTCACTATGGCCATCTATGAGAATTGAATATAGAGATGAGGCATTATGGTCATCTAAAAGAATTGAACATAGGAATGGGTCACTATGTTCATCAACGGGAATTTAAAATTAGCGGTTTATAGCCAGCTATGTGAATGTAATATTAGCGGTGTATAAATGCCAAAGGAAATTTAACATTATGTATAACACTATGGGGCTTATGGGAATTTAACATTGGTGAACACTATGGGGCTTATGCAACCTTTAACATTACGTATGAGACTATGAGGCTCATGGAAATTAAACATGACGAAACACTTTTGGGTTTTTGAAACTAAAACAGAGTGGGTCAGACACACCTACGAATAGACAAGAACACACTCTGACTGACCAATGCCAATTGTGACTGACCAATACCTATTCTGCCCAACCAAAACAAATTCTAAATGACCAAAACCAATTCAGACTGACCAGTATCTATTGTGACTGACCAATATGTTATGTATGATGTTTAGATACTTAACTTTTGTTTTTGATTGTAAGTTGTATGGTTATTTGAAAATACATACTTAACTTTTGTTCATGCTTGTAAGTTGTGGTATGTGGCAGGTAGGCCAGTATTTTCATAGACGTTTCGCAATTAGACTTTATTGACATATATCAGGTAGGCAAGTATTTTTCCATTAGAATTACTCATATTATGTTGTGACATAAGTTATGTAGGCATGTGTATATATTTACAGATTTTGGTAAATAATTTTATTCTTGATCTAAAATTCCCGTCTGGAATTCAGGTTCTAAAGATCATTCTGTAAGGAATCAATTTTAGTAATGACAGTTGTGTGTTGAAATCGGATATAATTTGAGAGGAATTATTTATTTAAAATATTCATTGGATTTACTAAAGTGTTCATTTGCCTTTTGGATTAATACATTATTTTGGGATTTACGTGAACTGATTGAAATACATTCTGGATTACATCTTTGTGGTACATCAGGACATTCAAGGTTATTGGAATTCATTCGGAACATTCTATTATTTTGGATTTGTGATTAGGACATTTAGGATTATTTGGAATTTAACTCACAAATTGTAAGTGTGTTTTGAATGTTCACTTTAGTTGTTTGGAAATAAATTGCTTGTTGATTTAACATGACTTTATTGGTTTCAGTTTCTTTCTATTACATATTTTAAGACCTAGAGTCGTAACAAATACTTATTGCGACTCTGACTAAAACCTATTGTGACTGACCGATATATATACACATATTGTTACTGATCAACACCTGTTCTAACGGACCAATACATATTGTGACTGACCAATACCTATTGTGACAACTATTATGACTGATCAATACCTATTGTGGCTGACCAATATGTGCATATGTACTGTGACTGACCAACACTTATTGTGATTGAGCAGTACCTATTCTGACAAACCAATGCCCATTTTGACTGACCAATACCTATTGCGACTGACAAACACCTATTAACACCTATATTGACTGACCAATACCTATACTGACTGACCAGTCATCCAATTTCGACTAAAAACCAAAGTATGTGTGCGTATGAAAGAAAAATTCCTATGATCTTAATAAAAATATACAAATATATTTACACATAAACATGATTTAAGGGAAAAGGACCAATTAAAAAAGTTTTGAGTGAGGTTCGGAAGTCACGAAATTGCGAAACAGGGTCTCTAATTAGCATTTTTAAAAACTCTGAAAAACAACAGGGCTTAAACTACGGTCCAAAAAATGTGAGAAGTGACTTCTATGTCCGGATAAAAAGGGAAAAGTGACATGGTTTGATGCAGAAGTGAAGTCGGAATCTAATTTTCATTTGCAAATGTATATTTTTTGATTTATAATATTTTTTTAAGATGCAGTCTTTACTGTGGTCATTAGAAAGAATCATTTCTGCAAGCTTTAAAACATAATGTTCTACCAATGTTTTGAAATAAAAGGTAACAGTGCTCAACATTTATTTTATAATGTGTTTTTCAAAGAATGGAAGTCTTTTCTAAAAGTCGACTCCAGATAGTGACGAAAAAATGAGGTAACTAAAGCATTATTTTCATATATCCTGTAAAGACATTTTTAAGGCAGCATTTTCACAAGACGTTTTGCACAAAAATATTAAAATTTATTTATTTATTCATTTATTTATTTATTTATTTGCGTGCAAGCTTGTCAATAAATAGTTTCTTATGTGCAAAAACTCTGAAACCTGTTTAAAATACACTGTTAGAACCTATTTGGATTCGCAACTCTGGCAACCATTTAAGTAACAATCAAATTAACAAACAAATCGCCAATGATGACAACAATGACGAGCACATAATATTCACTTGTACGTTTATATCGAATGGGGAGTTATAGTTAAAATTATTTTCTAAAACAGTAAAGCCAAAGCGTGTTGTTGATATAAATTGAGTATCTATACTTGTAATGAAAAGCATAATGGTATCAGTAGCCAGGGAAAATGTGGAAGGTTAATGTTGCCCATGCAACCGCTGTTTTATATACGAGTGAATGAAAGAATGAAAAGAATGAATGAATTAGTGAACAAAGGACAAATTATTGGGTCCTTTAAACAAGTCAAACAGGGAGAGAAGGGCGAACGCACATTATTCTTGGAAACAAATATAAATTCTTACAAACCAACAAGTTGTACTGTTTAACAGTTTTATGTCGGGTCTCTTCATAGTGAGAGTGTACATTCCAATAAAACCGTATCATACGATCAATATCATCATGAAACGAGATGAGCCCATCAATCTATGTGCATCATACCAGAGTGAAAGTCGCACGCTAGCACACGTGGATAATTTTCATATCCAACCTGAGAACAAGTTGAGTTAAAGAAATTTTCAAACGACAAACGCACACTTACTTATACTGTGGGAATCAAGGAGTTTAGGTTCGAAGTTCCCGCAGAGATATTGGCGGCGTTTATCATTGACTTGTTTGATTCTAATTTTTAATCGAAATTATCGGAACTGCTAAATTAACGGAGATCATCGACAATATATTTAAATAGCAAATATACTACTCGGTTATTTGCGATGTTTACTTACATTCTAGTAGTGACCATCGAGTTGAGAAAAGCGAGAATCGATTAAAACAAAGCAAGTATCAGTACAAAAAGAGAGTATCGAGTACAGAAAATGAACTAAAAAGTGAGAAGAAATAAAGTAATGTGAACAGGAGAATAGTCATGCATAAGAAAATAGACACACACGAATTTATGTGCAGTTCTTAATTATTAGCTCTTGGCATATGAAATCAAACTTTCATACAGTACTCTACATTTTTTATAACACAGCTTCCTTCTGGTTTTTTTTTAACCACAACATTCGTGTTTAATATATTTGGAAAAGTATTCCCTCTCCTTACCGCATGAATGCGTCACAGTTACAGAAAATTTTAAAAAGTTAAATTTTCCCATCAAAACCATTCTTGTACATATATTTTCCACATCCAAACCATGCTTGTACATATATATATCGCATGTTCCCTTTTGTATGACATAGGTACATCTACAGAGAGCTGGGACTAAGTATCTCGTTTTATCAGCAGTACTGAGAGCTTTTGAGTCAATGTATAAATAGAGTAAATAAAGTATAATAATTGTGTTCCTATACATGCTATATATGTGAATAATTTGTTACGCTTTTGTAGTCGAAACCTGTAGCACAGATGTACTTCCGCAAAGTGTGTTTATCCGACAACACACATACATACATATATCTGGGAGTATATTAATATTATGTATATGTATATGCACCTAAATGAGTCTATGCGTGCATGTGTTCGAACGTACATCCATCAATCCATCCATATAAACAGACAGACAGATGGACAACCATTTAATACAAACATACATAGACATATCCCTGTCTGAAGAAGCAAACCGGTACGTACAAAGCTACTGACTTGCATAAACATCTGGCTAATATAGTGTGAGTGTGTGATGACGTGTTTGGACTGTTGTCATCCTGTTGATTTTTCTCTCTTTTTTATTTGTTCTATTACACATTAGCAGATGAAAGCACAGAAAACTGTCCAACTCTATTAACCTCCAAACCTCATTTTCATTCTTCGTAATTTCACTAAAAGTACAGCATGTGTATGCATATCTTCTGTAGGTGATTAAAAAGAGAACTGAACAAAGCATTATGAACAATAAAATAAAAAAGCTAGGATCAGGGTCAGGTAACGCACAAAATAGTGATACTGAAGCTATACAGTTTTTGTGTGTGGAAAGAAGTTTAGAATAAGACTTGACTTTCAGATTACTAACGGATCATTGTCCATTGTATCATTTAGCTCTTCCACGTGATTTCAGATTTAACATAACATTGGCAAAAGTATCTGAAGTGGTAGAAGGTGATAACAATGAGTATTAACTGGATACATTTGTCTCCAGTACGATACGATTACATCGGATTCAATTGTTCAATCCGTAAATGATACATACTGAAACTAAATTGCTTTCGTTTAAGACTAGATTACGAGTAAAAGAATTATCGATAAAGCAGGCAAAACAACTTTAACAACTTTCACACTTGATTCTTCCAGAACGAGCTTGAAGGCTGCTTTGATGCTGTGTAAAAATTGGAGAAAGTAATCCAGAAAAGTTGTACAACTCAGCAATAAATAAAAAATCTCAGTGACTATAATAGGTCTCACAAACACGGTCAATTCAAAGGGTTTCAAATTGATGCAACAGCTTAGAGAAGACACGAAGTATTTATTTGATGAACAAGAAAACCACGCAGAAATTAGTAACGTAGGTGTTAAATATTTTTACACTGATAAGCATTGTATCTTGAGAAGTACCCATAATACATTTGCATGGTAATGATATTAAATTAGCTAGCGTTCAACAAGGTATTCACTTTCAAATTAACATAAAAGAAATGTAGATGCTCACCAAATGTATATTTATTTTGAATCTGATGCTATAGCAAACATTTAAAACAATCAACTAAAGTTAATTATGTTTAGGTATGTGTAAATGTATTTGAATTATCCTAACAATATAATAATATGTGGAGTGACTAATTGTGGAAAGATTATGTTTGCACTGAATCTAAGAGAGACTGAATACAGAGATTTCTTTGATTACATTGTCATTCTCTGTTGATCTTTTCTGTCCAACAAAACTTACGAAGGAAAGAGGATACTCAAAGATAAAAATGTAATTCTTATAGATTCTGAGGATAAATTAGATAAGTGGCTAGTGTTACTGTTTGGTGTCTATCAAAGAACCAATGCTTTGTTTATGATTGATACCAAGGACAATCTTGAATAAGAAAAGAAAGCAGCCAACCTAATCAAAATAGCTTTTAGTAATGGATATTTTGAAATATCAGTATGAGTCATCGTACAAAACTACAACACAGTTATAAAGGACCTTTAACTTGATACTATATTTCATATAATTGTAAAAGTTTTCTGTCTAAACATGAATGCATAAAGAATCAGTATCAGTCATTAACAGTCCCATTCTATTAGTGTATTTGTTTTTCATCTTGTTACAGTTGAATTCGTACGTCGAACGTGTGGATAACTCCAAAACTATAAATCTACCGTAACTTGATTTGGTTAACTTGATTTTCCTGTTTTTCAAAGTGACAAACACTACCTCATCGTCAATAATTGTTCTCCTGGCAAATAATAGATCTGTCTGGCATTTGAAAAATTTAATTTAATCTGTACAGGATATTATTGCTGTTCTTTTCCTGAGATTTTCCATCTCTTTAACGAATACACAGTTATTCATCAATTTATAAAGATCATCCTCGAAATCATTTGTTGCTTTTTGTCTCAAACTTGTATTCAGTTCAATGTAAGATTTAGGCCACATGTGTGTTCAAACAAGACAAATCTGAATATATTTTTTTAAGTTTTAAACCCAATTGTATATAAAGCTTAAGACTTCTTTATTGAATGACGTATTTCTCTCTATTTTTAAATATATATAACTATTTTTGCACTGTTGGTTTTGTATCCTTATAATTATCAATTAACTTCTTCTGTAACTGTGACAAATCATTTTCATGCTGACTTAATTTATCTGGAGCTAAGGAGTGGTCCTTGAAATCATCATGCAAGCGTAATGGAGTCTCCAAATTAACTTCCAAAATGCAAAGGAACAATCATACTCATCTGGTATTTCCAACAGATTTTCTTTTAGCCATCTAATGTGTTAATCAGTTGCCCATCTAGAGGTTCTTAACCGACATGTATTGTCTCATGAAATGTTGTTATGATTTAGGTAAATAACGAACTAGATCTGTCAGAAAGCTAGTGCCTATGAAATGCCATTAGTTCTAAAAATAACGATCTGACAAAACCGATTCTTACATGTGACATAAACACGTCATGATATAAAAGCATACCAAGTTTCATGAAGATATCTCAAACGGTTGGAATTATATTAACTGTCAAGAGTGTGATGGACAGACAGACGGACGCAACCTTTTTAAATGGAGTAGCATTTCAAATGACGATTAAGCAGAGTCCATTCTTGTACAAAACACATACTGCAGCCATGATACAAGAGCGGTACAACTATCACTTAGATGCCTCAAACGATTAAGGAGATGTGAAGTGTAAACACAATTTTCAAACATGGGAAGATAACTCTCGAAGTCTCTATCTGACAAAGCCAAATCGTATGTATGACAAAAACCCTTGTAGTTATTCGAATGCATACTAAGTTTCATGGAGATACCTCAAAATGGTTCAGGATAAATTAACTGAAGAAGAGTGTGACGGACAGACGGGACACATTTTGCAATAGAAATGGAGATTCCATTTTTGACAGAACACAATGTCCAGTTATGATGCAAAAGCATACCAAGAATCATGAAGATATCTCAAAGGGTTCAGAAGTTATTAAGTAAACAAAAGTTTGCGGGAGGAGGGGGGACTATAATGACTTTGACCTTGACCTTTTGTACTCACCTTCATTCTTTATCTCACCATCTTTGTCCAGGTAGTATTCGTGATTTGCTTTAGAGTATCGATGTGGTATCATTCTAATTCGACCTCTTATTCCACTCTCAATGATCGGGATAATGTCATTTAAGAATTGAACTTCATATTGTACAGGATATATAAAGCCATGAAGCCTGGAAAATATGAAGTTCAATTCTTATCATTCCAAATAGTTATAGAAATAAGAAGAAAACTCATGAATTAACAGAACTATTTAAACCATTGTTTACAAATATTGTCAAAGTATACAAGAAGGGCTCATAAATACATAAGTGAATGCACGTCATCAAGGGAATCTGGAAACCCTTTCAGGTTTGCAAATTTACACAAACACGTCATTTGGAAATCATAAAACAAACAATCTACATGAACTTTCCAGCGAATTTAGCTCAGCATGATAACCGTTAATCTTTATGCAATCTACGGTTTGCTGTGGCCCAAAATTAAGTGAAAATTGCAATTCTGAAAGTAAGAATGAGCCAGAAATTATTGTAGTGACATATATGACAGTTTCAATGTGTTTACAAACTGGAATTTTTCTTTATTTGACATATTTCCTTTGTTTTTGAGGTTTTGTAATGTTAGGTCTAGGCGTGACCGGAACCTTGGCTTGTTCTGTTATGGTGGCAGATTCAGGAGATCTATTAGAGGTAAGGTCGGAAAGAACCTTACTGATCTTCTTGTTTGAGATGTGGAACACTCCCTGTTGTAGCTACGGACAGACGTCTCATTCCTAGAGCCTGACATGTACATGATATGCTTTATTTCGAATACAAAGTCATTAAGCGCTTGAATTACATACATTTTGGCACTGATTGATATGAAGCAGACGCTGTTTGATTTCCCACAAAATGTCACGTTTTTAACAAATATAATGAAACACACTTAAGTTAATTGTCAAATGTATTTAGCATATTTTCTGAAAATGAAATATACATTTTATTTGGATTAAATTTTGTGATATAGTATCATGAGACTTTGCTTACGAACGTGTAAATGTACCTGGCTAATTTAATACATTACTAAATTCCTATAACCAAAATGTCACATTGCATTAATATATTATTCTTTACATAATAGTCGTGTAGATCTCGAAGTGTTTTCATGTTCAATGACAACCTAAACATACTGATAATCGTTTTTTTTTTATTTGTTTCAATCCTTAAGTGATGAGTACAACGTTTCTGTTGGTGGTTTATCTGTTTCGTTTAACCTTTCAAAAAAGCTATCCGTGTATTCGTATGTGTAAATGTCTTTTCTCAGATATTTAGGTGTCATTGTACGTCTGGTATACTCTGCATCCAGACGGTGTCTCTAAAATCTGTATGTGTCTCTGTGTCTATAGATTGTTCCATGAATCTAACACTTTCTACAAACCGAATTTTCCTTTTATTTGTAATTTCTTTTCCTTCTTTCATGAACCTATCAATTAAAAAATCAAGACTCAATGAAAAATATATCTCGTCGTTGTTCGGTACGAGTTTTACCTCCTTATCTTGGCCATTTCTAACCAATGTCTTGATGAACAGATGACTGTCATAACTGAGCAAGTTATGAATGAACACTAATATTATTTTGGATATTTATAATTCAGCTTACATTCTTTATGTGCTGGACCCCTATACTTGCCTGTTAGGTGTTCGGGGTCACGAACTTTATTAGTACAAATTTCGTTGTCAAGCACATTTTGTGCGTGCGCTGCGCCGTCTCTTAGTTTGTTTTCAGTTATTTGTTTTCCACATAGGTACAATATATTTGTTGGATTAAAATGTTTTTCATCTTCCTCTGTGAACACAATAGGTTTTGCATATTTTGGTCCTAATTCTTCGTAACTAGTTTTGCAATCTTACTCAAGATATAGTAAAATACTTCAATACAAAGTGTTACTCTGAAAACTATTGGTTTATATCTCTTGTTGATTGATTTAAAGTACACACCAAACCTTGATGGAATATGTTTGGCTGTAACACACTGGCTGTATATACTCCCTCTTTTCCCACCCCCATATGGCGTTCTGGGGAAAATTTCTGTACTGGGGTCTTCCTTTAGTTCTCCACCCGACTCGTCTTCGATGACCGCAGTACAAACAACAATACCCCTAATTGTCCAGGATTGTGCTTCCGGCACACTTGGCCTCTGGGATGATAATCGCCTTTAGCGAGGTATACCCTTGGCATAGCACCAGAAGTACAGGTTACCTCTGGAACAATTCCACGCGTGCCAAAATCATACCTTCAGCACAGTGTCGTTTTTACACGTTGCTTCTGGTACGACGATACTTTCAAAATCACAACAAATTGGATACGTGCCTTTTAATTGCTCTTAATAGTGTGTGTGTGTAGGGGGGTGGGGGGGGGTAAGTAATAGAACCCTCTTCATGCATTGCAACTGTTGAGTTATCTACACTGCAATATAGTCTTTCTTGATCTGATTTTTTGTCTAGTGCATTGAAAAAAAATCAAACATTTTTTAAAGATATATTTCTGTCTGTGATGTCTATTTATCTGTGATAACACCAATTTTGAAAAATCCTTTTTTCCATCGTAATGGTTACTTCCATCTTTGTAGTCATTAATACCACCATACTGAAATATTATTAACATATCAACACGTATTTTTCTAAGCAATTCCAACAGGATTTATGTAGTTTCTCTCCATACCGCTGTCTCGCCTTTCCAATATTTCATACAAAGGACTAGGTACTCTACAAGGGTCAAATTTGGCCCAACAACCAAAAAGCTCTAAGTTTTGTACAAAGACTCTTTAGGATGCATTTTGTGCAGAATAATAAAAATTTTGTTGAATTCAATCAAATTATGTATGCTGGAGGCACCAAAAGTTTATCTACATAAAATGATGTTACTTCTGGTTCCATTACGTTATCGTGATTTTAATGACGTCATGCATGCAAATTTTAATTTTTAAAGACTTGTTGATGATATATATATATATATATATATATATATATATATATATATATATATATATATATATATATATATATATATATATGCAAATCACGTGGACTATAGGATTTTGAAAAAAGACTTCTGCAGATATCAACAAAACATAAAAAAATCCATAAGAAAAAATATTTATTTTATGCTAGGCAGTGAATTACTGGATTTTCCGAGTGAAATAATTATGATATTTCACTGCAGTGAAAAATATGATATTTTTTCACTGACCGTCAATAGAGATGGATAACATTATGGGTAAGAAATTTCAATCCTTTTTGTAAGATCCTTGCCTGTGTGTAAAGGTTAAGGTGGCTGCTTTGCATCCAAGCGAACCGAGTTCAAATCCAGGGTGTTATAAAAAAAATAATTTTTGTTTTGTCTTCTGTTATACCTTCAATTGGGATATCTACTGATATTTTATGTGCAAATAATGCAAAAAAACAGTGCAGAACATAAACGGTAAACCGCTGACATTATCGCGCGGGATGCAGCAAGAAATCAGCTACTTCAGTGTGTTATTCAAATTGCTAGACAATACGCTTGAGCATAAAATAAAAAGAATATTTGCTTGCTTCGAGTGAAAAACGGATATATTTCATCTCGTGAAAATACTGAGTTTTTCACCCACTCGATGAAATATATCCGTTATTCACTCGTTTCAAGCAAATATCCTCTCTATATTCAACTTCACTGCGTTAATTTATTTATTTATTTTTTATCCAGAATGACAGTACTTACCCTAAAAACAAACATATGGTGTGACATGTACATGCATAATGTATGGTAAGAAGAATATTGACATCAAGTCCCTTGTCGATAACAATTCCAATACAAATGAGCTAACAACATAGCAAATACATGAGTATTTCGCCATACAATTATCGTCACAAAAAATCTAAAAATTGTACATCGTCACTGTATGTTTAGAAGAACTGATTATGTACACATGTATAACAAGAACACATACAGTATATAACTTGACTGGAATGTACAAGGCAATACTATTGGTTATTATTCTAAGTTTTAATAAAAATATTAAGCAAGCAAATACATGTTCTCGTAATGACCTATTCACAATGAATTTTGTGTCAAATTTACACAGTCCAAAACAGTATGTACTTAGATCTTTCAAAATGATATATATTATTAAAACTACAGAGAAATCTGACATAACAATATTTACTGTTTTTTTTTTACCTGGACTAATTACTTCACAAGCAACTTGTAACTTATTTTTATTGATTTATTACTCTTCGATGTCAGCTATATCATCATCATCATCATTCAACTGAGGTTCAGGAAGGTATTGCGCATCATTCAAATAAGAACTCCAGTCAGGCATCGAATTAAAAGGTGCATTTTGATGACGTGCATATCCAAGGTACCAGATGACGGCTGCTATGTGCGCACACGTACCAACAACACGGGCTCTGGCTCGACATTGGCAGTACCAACCTCTGACTGAATATTGATCATAATCAAGCGAGAGTTTGTAGGCTCTAATGGACACATGCCGGCTCGGAATTTTTGCCATTAGAAGTCCATTCTGGTCTTTATGCACTAATAAATCATAACCTCCATCCTCGCTAAGGTGCTCACGGGTGTAAGATTTTGCTAACTTCAGTTGATATACTCCAAAAGTAATATTTCGCAAGTCTTCCTCGTCAAGCCTTGGAAAGTCACGAATTATGGTATCTGAGGCATCTGTCTTTTCCCAAGGATTTCTCATCCTGTCTAGACCCTCACGTTCCACCTTCTGCATGAGCAAATAAATTTCTACTTTTCTGGGAATCGTACACAGGTCGGCTCTGCATGTAAGCGGACATTGGACCACGAAACTATGTATACGTGATTTGTATTTATATGAGCTATATAAAGGTTTTTGTATTCTGTAGCAGGCACATGGATTCTCTTTCTATTAAATATTTATGGTGTTTAGCAGACTGTTTATTAGGGGTGAAACGATACACATCTCTCACGCATCGATACGATTCTCGATACACAGCCTACGATACGATACATTATCGATACACATATCAAATTGATGGTCTTTTCATCTTTAGAAGGTCTGTCAATGGTAGGGTGGTGCCATTTTTTATGTGTTGACATATTGGGTGTATTTCCAGTATGCAGATTACAAGCAAACATAGACTTATCAGCTGTTCATATGCCATTCTTATCCTTTACAAGATAAAAACAAAAAAAAAATACTTCCAAACAGACTAGCTGTTGGTGATTTTTATTTACCCTTTTAGGCCATTTCAGGCTGCTCCATTCGATCATATGCATGACTCATTCTGGTCACCACGCCCTTTATTTTACATTGAATGAATATTTTTAAAACATCTTATTACCAATTTCATGTCTTCACTTAAATTTTGAAGGAATTACGGTGTTATCTTCAAAACAGAGGAAACAGTGCAATTTCCTCGTGCAAGGAAATTCTTATCTAGAACAAGTCCGAGTGTGGGAGTGGAGATAACTAATAGCCAAAGCCTTTACACTGTACTTCCTGCAGATATAAATCAACTGCCGCGCCCAAGGACATTTGTTTCTGTCAGTGAAAAAGGAAATTATTGATAACACCCACTCCCTTTCTACAAACTGACGAGGTGGCTAAACCTCGTGCGGTTTGGAATCTCCCCCCTTGCCGATTCTGTGCGATTTTTATTTTTTTATCCGGTCGCTGATTACATATATCAACGTAAAAGGAGATATTCCAAACTTATTCCCCATGTACGATTTAAGTACTTTACATATTATTTAATAGTCACTTTTGTGTGAAGTTTCTATGTTGCTTTGTATATATTTGGAGAGAGTTTGGATGGCCAATATTTCAGTTTGTCACGTAGTGAACACGCTACAGTTAGTTATGATTGGTGGTTATTGTTTTACCCTGGACTTGAACAAACAATAACTACTAATCAGAATTGCATGTAACCTATTTCACTGCGTGACACACCGGATGTGTAGCCTTCAGTTCGATCCAAGTAGACAAGATGCGATGCAACATAGAAATTTCGCGTAAAAGTGGTTATCAAATGATCAGTAAAGGACATGGGGAAGAAATCTGCAATGTCTTCTTTCCGTTGATATATGTTATCAGTGGCTGAAGATGCTGACAGGATAAACTAATTAGCATGGAATTGGGGCGGGAGAAGGGGGCATATTTCGAACCACGTGAGTTAGTCACCTTGTGTTAATTTGTAGACGGCGAGTGGGTATTGTCAATAGCTTTTATTTTGTACTGACAAAAATGAGTGCATGTACTTGCTACGGCTGTCTCAGATGAATTCTCAATTTTATGAATGAAAAGGCAAATGACTAATAACTATTCACGACTGCTGAAGATTAAAGTAACTTGCATAGAGTAAGTATCGTTTTGTATCGATTCTTTCCCTCTTGTATCGATATTGGTATCGATATAGAAAAAGTATTGATACATCGATATATCGATTAATCGTTTCACACCTACTGTTTATATAAGATATGGTATTATACATCTTTGCAAATCAATATAAATACTCTTTTCATAGTGCGTTTCCTCACTAACCCTTCCAGTTATAAACATAGTGGGTTTGGAACTAGAGTCCCCTAGAGAATCTGGCACCAGTTAACGCACTGTCGTTAATTCTAATGGATTATCTTTATTATTGATGAAACAAAATGTACCTTATATTGAATGTTAATTATTTATTCTGCCATTTCAAATTGTACCACATTGAGTCTTCAATAAGTGATGAACGTGAGGTAGGCCTGACTGGTTCCGTACGGAAACTGCATAGACCCTCAATCGCTTTCTATGATTGGAATTTTTTTTAAGAAAATATTCAAAACGGATTAACAAAAGTTTCACAGTATTGCATACCACTGTATATAATGCTCTTATAGAGAAATATTTGTCCAAAATACCAGTCTGATACAAATATTTTATAAACCAAGCTTGATTTGCTTATTTCTTCATAACACTCGTCGTCTGCAAATCAATACCGCCTGGAAATATTTTTCAACTCTGAAGATTTTCCTTAATTTCTAAGAATATTGTTGTCTGATAAAGTAAAACTGCATTTAATTTCATACTTTACTCATTTATTGTGACATAATATTTGTAAAATGAAAGTTACATACCTTGTAAACTGCTGCTGCGATAAAAACGTCACTGTTGCCTGCCATATTATCTAACCATTTTCTTTAAAATTGGCGTATCTCACATGAGTGAAACAACATAAAATTTTCTGAGATTACAACTTATCTAATAAGGGAAACGTCTTGAAAGTTTCCCGTTGTTTCATGACTGCGGGAATAGTTTAATATATATAAATACATTATAGTCAGACGAATTTTTCACATTTTCCGCATTCTACGACTCACGCGCGGCTGCAGATGACGTCATCGCACGCGATAAATATGAAAAATAAAACGTATTATTAAAGACAAAGTTATGTCTATACAAAATAAATAAAACACCTTTTAAAATAACGAAAATACATTTTGGACATTTTCTGAGGCCATTACAGTGATCTAGAGTCCCTAGTCCTTTACATATACATCAAATTCATTTTCAATTTTTGTTAATATCCGTATTTATTTACGAAAATTGTTTAAACCCATCTATCTATCTAAATCTTATTTCGATTTTCTGCCTACATGATTACTTAGTGTATCTAACACAGATTCCATATCATAAAAGAACACATGCTGTCTTTATATTTTCCGTTTATACAAGTTTGTTTAGTTCTTAACCCATTGAGACAAATCAATGTATGAGCTTTCCTTGAGTGGTTGATATCTATGTGCATTGTTAAATATTCAATCTTGTCAAACATCCATTTTGTACTTTCGCTTATTTCTTGTCCACATTTGGTATTAAAATGTCGAATAAATAAATTTTTAAACCTTGTCCTGTTGTAAAAATTCCTATACTTTACTCGCTCCACTTCATGGGTGGGTCTTTTACTAACTCTGATCATTAAGTCTAACTGAACTTTCACAGAGACAAATTGACGATTTTTTATACAGATGGTCTTTTTTAAATGTTGTTCAAATGTCATTGAAAAGTCCATAAAAATCTTGATTGTTACTGTCATAAAAGCTATACTCATTAAAATTTCTCTTAACTTATTCTCTAAGCCTTTAAGTGATAATTCTGTTTAAAATGTGCTTACCCATACGTCTCAATTATTTTCTAGTTGAAATAAAAATGGGTTTGTACTTTATTATTTAAACCTGTTTTGGTATTGGCTTATTGATTATAGGAGTCTTCATTTTCATTTATTTAATTATATATTTAACTATTTTGATTTATTTCAATTAAAATATTTCAATATATATTTCACTATTTTGCATGTTTTATTGCCCTTATACATAGTGACGTCAGCCGCTCAATGCAAATCCATCACGCTTTGTTTGCATTCCTTGTGTTAAACCACTTCCTCATTGCGGAGTATATTTTATCTGCTTTTTATGTAGTGGATGTCTGCAGATACTGAGGTTGTTTTCAAGTTATATATAAAAAAAAGTTTAGAAAAAGTTTAATCCGCAGACAAGAATTAATTGCAAACTACAGGCATTCTAATCCTGCGTTATACATTTGCACCATGGACCTTACTTACCAACATTGTAAAAATTACCTGTATACTAAGAGACTACAAGGCATGTTCCTAAGAGGCAAACAACATTTAAATATCACAATAATAGGCCCCTCTACACATTCTCTTACATTAATCAGGTTTGAAGATTTTCAAAACCACAACTATAACATTCATATTAGTAAGATTTCAAATCAGTTATCGCAAGATCGTTTCTCATTTGTGACTATGTCGAAAAAGAAATGCACAGGAAGTACATTGTCTGCAACTACATTATAATCTAAAAGCAATTTTTACAATCTTGATTGTATTACATTGAATTTACAATCAGAGTCTATAGTAAAATATTTATTTCACAAAAATAAATATTTAGAAACTGCAACGATAGTAGAATTTTAAGGAAGTTTACAGATATTACTAAAAGTTCAGACCGGAATCAATAGTACAATGTTTATTTAGTTAAATAAAATGCCTTGCTGCAGCCAGAAACAATTAATCTGTCATTTATAAATGGCATGAATGAAAATTCTCGCCGACTAATCTTATGAGGAGCCCAAACCTAAATGAAATCTTTAACTTCTATTTACTTGGGAGAAAACAAATCCTTGCAGACGACACTGTATTTACTTATATTTCAGTCTGAGTGGTCTAGTAATTTTCATTATTTTCGAAATAAGTAGTGCTGGCCTAGTGATACTTAATTTGATTTTTAATAGTCTCGTATCCCAACATATGGGATTTAAAGGCAATTTAAATATTGCTCTTCTTCTCTTACATCTACACTATTACAGACACACGGATGGATTTTGAAAATCATTCTTACAATGTTTGCCTTCTATAAAATGAGGGAGCAAATGTGGGCCTAATCATGGAATGCTGAAAAAAATTAAAATATGTTGCCTACCTTGATACCCTTATTAATTCATTTCTAAGTCATACAATTAACTTTAGGTGTTATAAGGTTCATGTTGAAGTGCCTACAAAGATTTGAATATAAGATTTTTTTTCTTCAAATATTAAACGCTACTCATTTTATCAGTAATTGTTCTTCTAGAATATCTAGTAATAATGTATTTTTTTAAAATCACAAATGATGAACATGTCCCAACTTCACCAATTAATCTTTAGGTCTTGAATTAAGATACTGAATTGGTCAAACTTGAGACTTTCGTCCAATTATACTGTTGGAGTTAAAACCTGACTTTTAAACTTAAGGCTCACGTTCTGTTGGCAAAATTCAGGCCCGCTGATGTTTGTGTTATGTCAAATATAATGATGACGTGTTAAAAAAATATATAAAAAATTAACGTGCGACAATTGCAACAATGATGTATAACATTATGTCCTCTGCTGCCTCTCATACACAATGGCGTGGTCGCACCTGTTAAATAGGATAAACCCGAGTATTACTACTCACGTTTCCAATGTATTGCATCCGCACGCTCTCAGTTTCAGCAACCGATCCTCCCAGTATTCTGGTGGAACTCGGAAGTAATGTATGGCGCCTGATAAAATCCTAAATGGTTTGTCATTTAGGTAGAACTTCCTGTTGCGAAACTGTAAAGCGCCTCCACTCGTGTAGGTATCCATTGAGCAATTGGTAACATCCTTTACCCACCGTTTATAATCACATTAACAGTATGAGACCAGCAATAAACTGGTTGGATGCGTGTGAATTTGTGATGTATACCGTTTCAAATATCGCAATTTCACGTGCCCATTAAGCACATTTTTTTTATAATTTTCAAACCAAACTTTTTATATTTTTTTTTGTTAGAAAGATGTCACGTAAAAATAAAGTTTGGGAAAAAATTACATAAAATAAGGAAGACAAAATTTTTTCTCGCTGACACTTTTAAACGAGATGTCAACGTTCCCAATATAAAGAATGTCTCCCTGTTTGTAAGCTCACTGTTGAAACAGCAATAGTCAATGTCCTTACATCGCTTCCATTCAGTGACGAATTAAGAAAATGTAAGAATGCTGTGATTGAAATTCGATATATGTAAAGAAGGAATCCATGTCTAGACAATATTTTCACATCTCCTTAACGAACTAATTAAGTTTATGCAATGACCATGAAATACACTCATGGAATCACAAAACTTTGCCCTTTATGAATAAGGTTGAAATTGATAATTACAGTTTTTTAAAAAGGGACTAAAACACTGTCTACTATGAACACGTGCCCTTTATATGGAGACGTACACTAAATTACATTTCACTGTAATTTCAATACCTTAATAAAGGTGATAGACCGTCCTCAATTCACAGGCCTTTCTTTTTTTTTTTTTTTTTTTCTTTTTTTTTTTTTCTCTACTTATCTCTAGCAGCTACAAACTGAATGTGGCTAACACATAGTTGTCTAAAATAGCAGCTTGCTATTAGCCGAACTTTTTTCACGAGGGTCAGACATAAATTTGAGATATATTTAATATCATACATTGATTTTTTAAATAAAACTTTCTTATCCTCTTTCTCCTTTTCTCGTGTATCGGTTTGAGGCACATATAAAAATGTCATTTGCATCACTTAAACTCGATACTGTCATGGTCAAGTTTAAAGATAGCTTGATTGGTCTCGGTGCTCGTGATAAGCTAAAATAAAACCACACACGTACTCTTGAGTTATAAACTATGTCAACAATTCCAGTTTTGCCCGGCGACAAATATATGTCATTTTCTTATCGGTGTCCTGGCTGCATAGATTAAGAGACCAATGAATTCGTGGGTGTTGGAGGTCAATGTTAAAGAAAGCATAGATGTTGATGGCATTCGCGTGTTTAAAAAGTTCTGGATATGATTTTCACATTACCTGTAGTGCTTGACACCTAATATTTCATCGCTACTTCCCCACACATACACCCTCCATATACATACCAAATAGACGATATATGTAGGAATAATACCACACATACACCCTCCATATACATACCAAATACACAGTATATATATGAATAACAGTTTCTCATACACTGCCGAAGGCAGAGACTACTTACTTTACAATATCATTAGAATGTTTAAGTAATACAATATCATCAGAATGTTTAATTACAATATCATCAGAGTGTTTAATTACAATATCATCAGAGTGTTTAATTACAATATCATCAGAGTGTTTAATTACAATATCATCAGAATGTTTAATTACAATATCATCAGAGTGTTTAATTACAATATCAGAGTGTTTAATTACAATATCATCAGAATGTTTAATTACAATATCATCAGAGTGTTTAATTACAATTCATCAGAATGTTTAATTACAATATCATCAGAATGTTTAATTACAATATCATCAGAGTGTTTAATTACAATTCATCAGAATGTTTAATTACAATATCATCAGAATGTTTAATTACAATATCATCAGAGTGTTTAAGTAAACTGGCATATCGGTCTTACTATGATGTCCATAAAATATCATCCATATAAGCATAATGGGTCTTGTCTTCTCAATATCTTAGAAATAAAGATATTTTGGCCAGTATTTTAAGAAGTTTTAAACTGAAACCATTTTAAATTTGTATAATTTCTAAATTTATGCAAGCTAAAAATCTATCCTTCCAGTTTAATCTTTTATGAAAATTAAGATCATTTTCCTCTTATATGGTTAGTTTTTGGATGTTGACTATTCCATTCTCAATTCTTTGTCTTTATAAATCACTTGTGCTAATGTATTATCATGAATGTTTATTCGGAAACCGGTATAATGCAATATTTGACAATAGAAACAATTATTATGAGGTAGTCTCTGAGATGGTTCACAGGCTCATATCTACCTGTGTAAGGGGAAGATTAAACAAGAAATCTATGGCATTCAGTTGCCATATATAAGTACTCGACTCCATGATGAAGTTCACGGAAATAGTCCAATCGAATTCAAAAATTGTTTTATAATAAAAGCATGTTTATAAAAAATGACAAAGCAAAATATTTTTTTCTCACACCCCCGTTTCACAGAAGCACTTGGACATACGATTTGTGTAAAACAGGGAAAACATGTATACACATTCAACAAGCATCGATGATCATTATTAATTTTGACACGAGAAATTATTTTATTTTTAACTTTTGTATTTTGAAGTTAACACTCACACTTCATATGTGAATATACACGAGCGGTCTAATTATAGGAAATATTATTATCATTTGCCATCATAAAATTACAAAATAAAAAAGATCGGAACAAAGGGTGGCAATTAATTTTTTTTCTTTATTTTATTTATTTTATATATACAATTTTTAAAGATACTGTACGTTTGGCAATATTCCAGTCTTCGATTTAAGTCGTAATGTATAAACATTTTATTTTAAAAACTTTATGTAGTACTTTTATGTAAGCCAAATTAATTCAACCAATCTTAATCTAAAATGGAGAGTGTATAAATCATCATTAATCTCTTTCAACAGAACTCATTTACCACTAACCTAGATTATCACAGGTAGATTTCTAGCCAAAGGGCAAGTTCATCCTTTCTCCTTTTGATGTTCTGTGCTTAAGTACCTATGAGCTGACCGCTGAGATGTTCAGTGGTATATTCAAAACCAGGGAACAGTTGTGAAATTGCAGCTCTGTGGAGTTTTCCATCCCCTAGCCCTGCGTGTATTAACTCTAAAGATGGCAAACATTAGGGTCTAAAAAGCAACACGTACATAAGGCAGTACCTAAAAATAGGCTATAAACATCCTTATGAATAATTAATTGCATGAGTAAACATCATTAGACTTATGTGAAAGAAGAGTTGCAAGACTAGATCAAGGCAATTGCATAACATTACGTTTCAAAATAATATATTGGAGACAACGAGATTCGAACCACCATTCTTCCGCACAACAGGCGGACGTTTTACCCACTACCCTATGGCCGCTAGAAGAATCCAGGGTCAAAAAATCGGAGTATATTCAGTCGATCCAGAGTACAACCCTTATTTTTCGCACAACTTTTGTGAACTGTAAAGTTTGAACTGTAATGAAGTTTCGAGAAAAGTTTGGAACGAATACTGAAGTTGATTGACATTATAGTTAAAGCAAGTAAACAATAAAGCGTGGGCAGTTGCGCTAGATCATTGAAGGGTGAACAGTTTACAACAATGACAATCCTCTATATTACTCCGCATCTAACTTAAATATCAGCAAAGCAATGCACAAATAGTCCATTCCAGATGCAATGAGTAAAAAAAAAAAAAATGCAAAATTTGGCAGTTAACAAAAACACAGGAAATTTGCATGGCTGAAACTAATACGAAATTTGTCTGATAGCTAAATGATCAAACAACTTCCTTCTGTGTTGATCCTGCGCTACTTCTTTTCGCATATGGATATAATTTACCGCCTTAGTTTTCCATTTTAATACTACTAATTGCAATGATAAAAGGCAGAGATGGAGTACATAAAAAATGGAATGGACTATTTGTGGGTGTGATATCACCTTATCATAAAGTCGAGGAATCGTTTGCAGACAAATCTGTCCGCAACATAACGGTGTACATTTTAGATACTTACCGGTATTTCTCGCGTCTCTTGAGCTACCGTCGGTTGAAGGGTCCTTTTGGCGATATGTACAGACTATTTCAGGATCATATCCTATGTTTGACGACTTGTAAATCCACGTGGAATAACACAACCCTATGTCCTGTGGCCATTTTGAATTTCGTGCTACATTTGGCCATTACCAAATACCGGTAAGTGTTTAAACTGTACGCGGGTGTGTTCCGGAAAGATTTGTATGCAGCAAAATTGCACATTTTAATGGACAGGTGACATCAAACCGACAAATCGTCCATCAGTATCAACACAGATTTGGGGGGATAATTTATCGGACTATGCGAGAGGATACCTGAACTCGGATACGGATTACGGCTCTGGATTTGTATTATGCAATATGGATAACTGTTAGTTTAGATACATGTATATTATATATGTAAAGCTCCTAATACCTAATATCCTTTATGATGAAGTGTTATAGAAGGGGTGGAAAGGAAGAATGAAAGGATAGCTAGTAATAAAGATAAATATTATGTAAGTAAGACTAAAACAGGAATGAATTAAACACGAACAAATACAATTAACAAAGGATTGTCGATGCAGGTCACACAAGTTGACATGTATTGAAAAGTATATCAATGTGAATACAACAAAACGATACTAGTTGTTAGAGTGAGTTTCTATAGTATGTTAATTTAACTACATTCGTCATGAAAATAGTGTGCTGACTAATTGCTAGATGACGATATTCTACAAAAGGACCATGACATGAATGTAGGCATTTCTATAACAACAACAACAACAAAAAAAAAACACCAAAAAAAACCACCCAAACAAGCTAATTTGGAGCCGAGTCAGCCATAACACAGGAACCCTGCAAAGTCGCCGACTTTGCACGATTCCTGTCAACCACAGATGAGAAGATGCCTGCATCGAATTCCGCTCCACCTCATGATTCATATAAAAATAGATGAATGTATGTACCTGGAAGTGTACAGGTATTCACTATTAACACAGGGCATGACACACATGATACATCACTATTAACGCCGCGCATGACACACATGATGCGTCACTATTAACATAGGGCATGACACACATGATGCATCACTATTAACACAGGGCATGACACACATGATGCACCACTATTAACACAGGACATGACACGCATGATGCATCCTATTAGCTGTGTACAATTTAAAAACACATTCTCTAAACCAGATATGAATTATCTCGACATGTGTACGTGTGAAGAATAGGAAATGTCAAATATTATGTACCAAGACTTCCTATGCTGGGTTATTGCAAAATAATAATAATAATAATAAGTTATTATCTTATCTTTTTAATTTATATATATTTTATAGAATGTTAACATCTTTATCTTTTATATTTTATCATGTAGTATTTCATGTTTACGTTTATTTGGAAGGGTTTATCTTCCTAAAGATTTAATAAAGTTCTGGATCATCACAAATCCGATCTATTCGACAGAAGTGAATGCAAAGAGGTTCAGATTTTGGAAATTTAAACCTGTTTTCTTCTGCCCATTTCTGAATTCTATTTAAGCATATCTGTAGTTGACGTTCAATAGTATGCACATACTCTGATGCACAGCAGATTAGAAAGTCCTCAACATATAAAAAGCAGTTAGTTCCTGGACTAGGGCATTTCACAACGTAGTTAAGTTTGAGGTTGAAAAGGGTGACAGACAATATGCTGCCCTGAGGTACATTCTAATCGTGTGTAAGGCTGAAACGTTTACTAAAGTTTGTAAACGTTTACACGGTATAGAATAACCAAAACGATGCCGTATATTCGCAACTCTGCCTGTTCCAACAAACCCTTCCCCGCCCCCTTCTACTCGTTAGGCTTACTGTACCTCTTATTATTACTAACTCGATTTGTAAAACACGTCTTTGGTGAATTTTAGTATATCTGAAGAATTAGGTAAAACATCCTTCGTTGTGATATTGTATAAAACTGCTACACATGTGTAGATGATGAAAAATGGACAATACAACCCGACGTACTTCCTGTACATGCGCAAATGATGATTTTGTCGACTCTACAATAACTACAGAACTGCACAGTGGCATATAAACTTGAAATGATGTTTCTTTAAAATTAAACGTAACACATCAAAGGTCTTCTTAATGAAAATGTATTTTCAAAGGTAAATAATGTAGTTTAAGGAATTTTTTTTATCAGTAAACCAACCTGATGTGGGAACCCAAAAAAGCGATGCCACATTCTTTGTGGAAATCATACTTTCTTTAAGAAAAAAAAAATCTACCAAACATTCCAATTGAGGAGAAATGTGGAAATATATAATTTAATTAGAAATATCAGTTACTGTGTGACTAACAATGTATGTTCGCTTACACGGTAAACGTTGCAGCCATAATCCTACGGATAGCTTTCACAAAAGTTGATACCTACCTTAGCTCTGAGATTTTTTTTTATTTTGCAGACTATTGGATTAGGTAGGCTGCCTCGTAGGCGTAGGTTGAATAAATCATTCATTATGCCGTACTTTCATATGATGTCAGAAGCTTTCTCCAAGCAAAAAAAAAATAAAAAATAAATAAATAATAATAATAATAAAATGCCAAGTATATGTTCTTTCTTTATGAAAGATTCTCAGATGAATGCGTCAAATCTGGCTAGAGGGTCAATTGTGCATCTCTGGCATCTGAATCCATATTGAAGGTCTGATAGTAGTTTGTTGGACTCAAGATCCAGATGTGTCTGTCATTTATCATTCGTTCCGTGGTTTTGCAAATACTTGTTGGTGATATTGGATTATAGTTGGAAAAGTCAGAATAGTCTTTTCCAGGTTTAGGCAATGGTATTACTGTTGCTTCTAGCCATGACAACAGGAAGTCGCCAGTTTCCTAAATTTTATTGAAAATGTTTCGTTGTGTAATGAGAGCTGTATCACCTAGTGTTTCTGAAGTTGATAGTGGATATCATTTGGTCCTGCTGAAGTGTCATGGACTCGTTCGAGAGTCTTGCAGTTCTCTGAGAGTGAAAGGTTATTGTAATCTTCAGCAGATTTTACATTTAAAGGAACCTTTTCTTTCAGGTTTTTGACACGGCGGAAGTTTTAAGAATAGTTCTCTTGTGAGGAGTTTTTCGAGAATGTTTCGGCCAGTGTATTTGAGATTTATGGCAAGGTCGTGACCATTTAATCAGATTTCTTTAAGTATTTGAAAGAGCTGTTTTTATTGTTGGCAATGATTTTCCGTACCATATTCCATACTGATTTAACAGAGAAGCGATAGTTAAGCCAAGAGACATAGGATCCCGGTGTTTTCCTCTCTCTCTCTCTCTCTCTCTCTCTCTCTCTCTCTCTCTCTCTCTCTCTCTCTCATCGTACGAAGAGCCTTACCTTGGTATATACGTTATTTATGCAGATTTTCACTTGTTGGATTGGCATTTAAATTTCAAGGATCTATTTCCGTTACGTGGTGGCGTCTTTCCAATCATCGTAAAACAATGGTTTGTTGACACGTTTAGGAATCGCCGAAGTTTTTGGTATTGTATCTCCAGCAATATCCTTGAGTATCTTTGTAAACAATGGTATCTTATCTATTACGTTGTCGAAACCATCAACTGTCACATTATATTCGCATAGGGACCGAAACACTTCTCAATCAGCTTTGTTCAATTTCCACCTCTACTCTAGCCCCCGAGGTTTGGGAATATTACTTATTAAATATATTGTAAAGTGGTCACTACTACCAAGATCCTCACCAACTTTCCAAGAGACGTCAATTAAAAATTAGATGCATCTTAGATGGTCAGATCTAAGGACGAGTAGGATCCTGTGATAGGATTTCAGTAGGTATGTGACTTATCATTAAAAAGGCAAAAGACTGTGTTTTGAAAGAAAATCTTCTATTTTCTTCCCTCTCTCGCGAAATCTTTGCATCCCCAAAGTGTATCTGTAACCTTAAAGTGGCCAAGAAGAACAAACGGTGCTGGTAACTGTTCAATAAGATGGTCAAGATAAGACTGATTGATTGGAGTGCTTGGAGGGAGATACATGGAACAATGTTTGGAGTCTTTGTGTATGGACACTCGAACTGCTATAGCCAGTAAAGCAGTACTGAGATTAATTTGGCTGTGAGAGTTTCGTTATTTATGATGATGGACAATCATCTAGCTACCTTATCAGTATTTTTTTTACCAAGTTATTGTAGGTTATGAAATGTTCTAGATTAACTCGATCGTTTTTTTTTAAAAATGTCTCCTGAAGGCAGTCATCTATTTGGTCATGGTCTTTAAGTAAAAGACTTATTTCATCAATATTTGCCTTTAAACCTCTGCAATTCCATTGTATTATTGTGTCAGATATATTTATGGAAGTGGTGGAAGTACAGGACTTCTGGCAGATTTCCCTGGCGCAGTATTAGGGGGCTATCCAGTGTCCATACGTTCTAGACTTCCAAATTTATTGAAGAACTTGATATGATCGCGAGATCATTTCGGAAGTACATGTATAATAGATTCTTTAATTCGCTCTTTATTAGGTTTGGAGCATGCATTTCCACTAGCGCCAGCGGTTTGTTGCCATTTTGGTCGGCCGAATCTGGCTCGTTTTTCGATGTATGAGCTTGGTTTCTCGCCACACTGTTACTATGACCATTGGGGACAAGGGTTTGCTGCTCGCTTCGTGGGCTGAATCATACCCGTCAAGACTGTAGACTTGGTCTTGCCATGTGACCTGGTAATGTATGTTTGGGTAAATCATTTGTAAACGTATTTCTTTTCATGTATATTTGAATTATTTGACTCGGGGTTTCTCGCTAGTTGAGCTGGGTTTCTTGTGTACCACGCTGTTATTATGACACCTGGGGTCAGTGGTTTGCTGCTCTTTTCGTGGGTTGAATCTAACCGACTTTCGGGTGTAGCCTTTGAATTCTTATTTGTTATTATGTTCGATGGATTAATTGCTTTTCTGCTTCACACTGGGTTTGTCAGGTGTCAAAACTGCAATTTTGGTCTCGTCCTGTGGCCAGGCAATGTCTCTATGGGTAAATAATTTGTACAAGAACCTCTTGTCATGTTTATGTAAATTATTTGACTCAGGACCGAAGTAAGGGCTTTTGAATTTAATTTGATTTACAAATGTGCCGACTTAATACAAGATAGAATGATTATATAGCAACCCCAGCTCTCCGCCTTGTGTAGAAATGAGGACAATGTAAACCTTTTCGAATTTAACTGGAATTAATAAGGAAAGGAAAAGAATGATGGAATATGTACGAGAAGGCTAAGAATGATGGAATATGCAGGAGTAGGCTAACTTAGTACCAGGAAGTACTGAGAAACAGTCTTCCATTGGTCACAAATATTAATGATATTGATCCTATTTACACCACAAGTTGTCATTATGGTTACTTTGCACCACACCAGCGATGGACAGTTACTAAAGAGAGAAAGATTGAAGACTGAATGCTGTTTAATGACACGTCAGCACATTAAAGACTATTTCGTGTAGGGGCAATGGGAGTAAAGTGAATCACCCAGAGACACACCGCGGCAGCCGATCCTGGCTGGTCTGGACAGGATTCGTACCAGCAACTCACTGATTATGAGTTCTGTACGCTAAAAACTGAGAGAAAAAGATAAAAGAAAGGAAAATTGAGAAAGAAAAGAAATGATTGGAAAGTAATAGGAAGCACACGAGCAAATAAATAAAGAATATGAGTAAGGGAAATAGATGTTTCTTACGTTTCAAGGGTATTCATTCCGCATGCCTTCAGTTTCATCAGTCGATCCCTCCAATGATCCGGATGTACCCGGAAATAATGCATGGCCCCGCTAATGATCCTAAAGGGCCTGGACCCTAGAAAGAATGTTCTATCTCGAAATCGAAGTGATCCTTCACTACAGTATGCCTTTCCGTGAGCACTGTGGCACGAAGGTGGTTCACCTACGTGGGTGTTAGGACTCACGTATTGTCCGTCTGTATGTGATGGGATTGGAATTACCACCAACAAAACTATTGCAGCAGCAGTAACGACCAGCCCTGCGATACCGAGAGCTACGTTACTTTTTGCAAGTAATTCTTGTTTAGACAGCATGGCTGAATCGCGTACCTTACAGCATTGATGCTTCGGAGCAGAATTGTACGCCGTCACGGAAATAATATTACTATCTTACGGCTTACTCTTAGGTAGCAAAGGAATTGAAAGATACCCATTGAAAATTCCCTACGTCACTGTTTGATAATTTTTTTCAAGACCAATACAGGATAGACAAAACTTGAGGCCACGCCAATGAGAGTTTCTCTTTTGATTTTTATAGCTCGGATTTGAAAGCAAAACATGGCTACTTAAGCAAGTAACGGGAGATAATTTCCACATAAGATTTATGTATTAATCTCCATTTTTTGTTATGGGGACTGTTGCTTGCGTCTATATAAGCGCGGTACCTAACAAATGATTCATCTGTCATTCCTTTATTTATGTATTTATCTCATTATTTCATTACTGTGGCCGTTGCATGTGTCTGCATTAGTGTTGTACCTATTTCTCTAGCATCCATTGAAACAATTGTTAAACTTGTACAACTTGACTCAGAATTCAGTATTTTCAAATGAAAACAACTCTAATATATAGTACAAAACATGAAAAAAAACCCCATAGAATAGGACTCTGGAAGACCTGTCATAATAAACAAATAAAATAAATGAAAAATTTTTTTATTGGAACATGCAGCAATACTCAACTTTAAATTTTTACTGATGAATCATTCCTGCATGCAATGTACTAGTGTGCGTTATTTCCTTACTAGAATTCTGAGAGTTCTGAAAACATTTGAAGAGAAAATCAGAAGTCTTGTTTGAAAATTGAAAAGGCCTTGAAACATATTGTTTTGCTTGTGACATGTTAATGACTCCTGTAACCCCCAACTATGACCATCATGGTTATATTCTGGTCCATGCATTACTTGGGGTACTCTGACCTTGTTTTCTAGTAAGTCCATTAACTGATGCAAACAGATTATCTACCCATATTATCAGTCCAAACTTAATACCATATACAGCAAGCCTGATTCATGTATATGGTTAGAGGCTGTGGCTGCTAAATCTGATCCACACATGCATACTGTCAATTACCGTCTATACTCGCGTATAATAGTCGAGTCCAACTGCAAACAACATAGACCCTGATCTGCAATCACATAATGTGCCAGCAGATCAGGGTATATGCTGTTTGTTCTACTGATTACTCCTAACAAACTGCATAGACCCAGATATGCTGGCATTTTATTCAACGGCAGATCTAGGTCTGTGCAGTTTGCATTTGGAGTCGACTTATAATGATGTGTAAAAGTTTGCTTACTGTATATCAGAAAGACAGACAGACAGACAGTCTGCTTTATATATATATATATATATATATATATATATATATATATATATATATATATATATATATACACACACACACAAACAGAAAGACATGCAGATAGATAGATAGCTAGATAGGTAGATAGATAGAAGTTTTGTTAAAAATGTCATACCAGTTCAGTTAGTAATTATCCTGTTAACATTTTTTTAAATCATCATTTTTTGGGGTAAGAATTTGCATACAAATTTCAACAGAACCATTGGGTAAAGATTGACAATTTTGCAAAACTTGAGCCAAAAATTGTTTTGGGTAACAAATTACCTTTATAGTGAAAACTGGCTAGGTGTCAGTCCCATTCCAAAAGGCTCTGGCAACCAATGGGTACAAAGGTGATTAGTGAAGCTGTGCATTGCCTGCATGGCTGTGATATGATTCATATCACGATACTTTTGTGGCAATACAATACATACCATGGGATGTATTGTACAGTTAACAGGCAATACAATGCATATTTTGATAAAGAAGTGACAATACAATACTTATCATGGTACAGATTCCTACCTTGTCCATTTGTCTTTGCATGTAATGTCTATGTCACTGTGTTAACACTGTAAGTGTGTAGCAACATTACGAGTATTACCTGCATATATCATAACCATTCTGCATATTATGCATATGGTTTTGTTAATAACTGTAATTGTAATTATTTGACCCCTGAAACCGAAAATATTTACAGACAGGAGCCTTAAATACCGCTGTGGGGTTTAGGTTTAAGATTTTGTCTGCCATTTTGGTTTTGGCAAAGCATTATGGGATTGGAATTTCTTTTGTATCTGCATTAAATTTACATATTTTACACCTGAATTTGTAATGAAAAATATAAATGTTCAACATATGATTCTAACCATATCTGATTAAAAATAATTCTTATGTTTTGTAACTCAGACTGGTGATTTCTATTGCAGAGTAAGGGAACAAGTCTGAAAAGTAATGTCTAATAATATAAAAAAGAACAGCAGCAAAATCTTAAATACTTTAATTGAAGAGACATACAGTTCTTCGTTCTTTTTTCTTTCCTCAACTTTAATTCATATATATCATGATAATCATCTTTAATGCTCACAATGCAATATGTATTGAGACATTCAGCAGTAGTACAGATATCAATGCAGTTCTGTTTATACTCTCTTATAAGTAGAGTCCAACTGCAAACTGCACACACCCAGATCTGCCATTACATAATGTGCTGGCAGATCTGGGTCTATGCAGTTTGTTAGGAACAATCAGTAGAACAAACAATATAGACCCTGATATGCCTGTGCATCAAGTGATGGCAGATCAGGGTCAATTTTTGTCTACAGTTGGACTCAACTTATAAGTAAGTATATATATATGGTATATCATCGCAGAAATTAGCACTATGCTGATATGTATCAATGAGTTATTACTCCTCCAATGATTAGGCCATCATTCTATATTGCTTACAATTGGTCAGCAGTCAATGGAAATCTCTGATAAGCAGTTGATAACTTACAGTTGTCAATAAGTCAATTATTTGAGAGTTTAATCTAAATACACACAGTAACAGACCTGGATATTTGTGTTTAAAAGCATAAAATAAAAGTACCAAAAATGATACATTATATGCCTGCCTTCAGTCTTGTTGTTGTTTATGGTGACCCTGACCTTTACATTTAATTCTTAAAATTATCAGGGTTCTTTTTATCATTAAGTGTAACATACATGTGAAGTTGGTGAAGGTATGTTCAGTAGAACTCAAATTATGATGAAAACACTTAAATATCTCCCTTTGTCAGATCAAAGTAAACTTGACCAATATACTCTTTTAATGCAAAGACCAAAAAGCTTCTTTGTGTCATCAAGGGCAACATATCTATAAGGTTAGGTGCAGGTGCAGGTGTGTTTAGTATAAATCGAACAACTGCATGCAAACAATTTTAATTTCTTGAGTTATGGTGACTTTGCCCTATCACATTTAAACCACCATATCAATAGGCTTCTTTTGTACCCCATAGAGTGACCCATATACAGAGTTTGATGAAGGTGTGTGAAGCATAACTCATGTTATTACATGGAAGCCATTTTGCTTTGGTCAGTCACAGTGACCTTGACCACTGACCCCCAAAATCAACAGAATTCTTTGCAATCTAAAGAGCTATCCATCTACAAGGCTTGGTGAAGATATATGAAGCAGAACCAAAGTTACTACATATATGTAAAAAAACTAATTACTTTGCACTGTCACAGCGACATTGACCTTTGTTCTTCAGACCCTGAAATCAATAGGCTTTTTAAATTTCCTATTGGGAAACCCACCAGCAAAGTATGGTGAAGATATGTGAAGAACTTAGGTTATCATATGGAAACCAAACTGTTATTGGACAGACAGATGGAAGGACATGACCATAAAATTATCCCCTCACCTTAAGGCCAGTGTGTGAAAGTCTCTCCAACACTGAAAAAGATTGTAGAAATTGCTGCAATAAGTTTATTTCTCTAAGATGTATGTGTAACTTGTGACACAGAAAAACAAAATTTATTCCACAATAACTGGTGCATAATCATCAGGTTCAGATGTGAAGTCCCATTTGAATTTCTCTGTCAAATGATCACGGAACTTTAATGCTCTGCCCTTCAAAGCTCCATCAGGGTTCCCATTCTCAATATTACAGAAAAATTCATGCAAGGTCGTTGTAAGAAAATTATACTGTGATACAATATCTACAAAAAAGTCCTCAGGGATCTCTCGAATCTGGTAGTGCAATACACTTACCAAGTTCATGTACAACTCCTTATGCTTCCCTAGGGCTTCTTTGCTGTTGCACATCAAATGTACCAGTTTCTTCCATTGTTCAAATGCATCATATACCTGACCAATCAAAAAGCAGATAAAGGAGAACTGGATTTCTCCAAGCAAGTCCATTTCTTTAGACTGGTATGATGATTTTATTGTCTGTTCTAAAATATAACTAGAGTCCAGACTGTGCTTAGTAATCTCATCAGGACTAGAACCTTGGGGATACTTTTGATCGTGAAGTTTGGTAAAATGAACCACAGTTTCTGGTTTAGTGGTCAACTCAGGTAGCTTGTCTTTAGAATCTGATTCAGTCTCCATTTTGGACTGGATGGCAGCCAGCCGGCTTTTACTGTCACTGACCTCAGACACAAACTCAGTAACAGAGGATATGCGTCCACATTCTGGCTGCAATCTGTTCAACAAATCTGCAGTCACATAGCTGGACATAGATACCCATTTCTTGTAGCTGTGATAAACAAAACAAGAATATACTCTTAAACCAAAGATACTATTAAATCTTAGCGCAATAAGAAGCATGTCCAATATTCCCAAAATTATTCTTTCCATAAATACTTGCTTACAAGTCGAGTCCAACTGCAAACAAAATAGACCCTGATCTGTCATCGCATGATGTTATGGCCGATCAGGGTCTATCTTGTTTGTTCTACTGATTACTCCTAACAAACTGCATAGACCCAGATCTGCCAGCGCATTATGCAATGGCAGATCTGGGTCTATGCACTTTGCAGACGAACTTGATTTATAAACGAGTTTACAGGTAAAAGTTCATTCTCAAACTTTGCTCTCAAGCTTGATTCCATTTTCAGTTTTGAACATGCTTAAATGTCATAATTACAAAAAATTTTACAAATTTTCTCAGAAGAGAATGGTGTTTTACTAAATCATGAGTGACACAAATACTAAAAAGTGTCATATATATGCACAAATAATACCCAATTGTTTTCCTCAAAATACACTGCAAGAGAGCTGTTGGTAGTGAGAGTCCCTGTTTCCATGACCTGCAAGTTTCTGTACCTGGATACTTTTTAAATTTGTCTATTTGAGCTTCAGAATTTGTAATTATTATTGTTGGGAGAGGCAAGCTTTGACTACTTTTAAAGGAAAAAATTAACTGCTTTTGACAAACCAATTTTATTATACGTAAAAAAATTCAACATTTACCAAATTTTTGTTTGCTAGTACTCTTATAAAAGATAATTTCTCACTTTTTTCAGCAATCAATGATTTTCTCGATGCATAGGATGTTGCCATTTTTATAAGTTCTTCACCTTTGAAAGCAGTAATAGTTTGTACTGTAATTATGCTTAGTCCATTCCAGTTATGAGACCAGTTTTAAGTTGGTTGAAAGTGACTCAAAGTTTTGATACCGTCTATACTCACGTATAAGCTGATACCAACTGCAAACTGCACAGACCCAGATCTGCCGTCATATAAAGCGCCGGCAGATCTGGGTCCATGCAGTTTGTAAGGACTAACTCTCTTACCCAGACTACAGACATTAATGTTTGAAATTATTCGGTCATATCTTTAAAATGAAGCAGTATATCTGAATAAAATTTTGGTACATATTTTCATTTACTGAATTTATTAATTTAAGGCTCAAACGAAAATTTGTTTTTTTTATAAATTTAAATGAAAACAAACAAAAACTGTTACTGTGTGAGTTACCTATTGTCCTTGTATGGTGATGCAATTTTGGGGATTAAGGAGGCCAATTTTTTTAGTAAGGTCATATTTTACCATAATGTTCCATATAACAACACTAGTAATGGCAAGTTCATTATAATAACACTAGTAATGACATGTTTTACCATACTGTTCCATATAATAGCTGTACTAATAATGGTATGTTCATTATAATAACACTAGTAATGACATGTTTTACCATACTGTTCCATATAATAACTGTACTAATAATGGTATGTTCATTATAATAACACAAGTAATGGCATGTTTTACTATACTGTTCCATATAACAACTGTACTATTACTGGTATGTTCATTATAATAACACTAGTAATGGCATGTTTTACAATACTGTTCCATATAACAACTGTACTATTACTGGTATGTTCATTATAATAACACTAGTATGTTGCATGTTTTACCATACTGTTCCATATAACAAGACTCATAATGACATGTTTTACAATATTGTTCCATATAACAACACTAGTGATGGCATCACAAACCAACACAAAAATCACAATGTATACACACCAGAAATTAGGTGTGTTGAAACTTCAGTCAGATATTTGCCTAAGAATCACAAATAAAACAAAAATGAGCTAGCAAGATGGCACATTAAAGGGAAAAAGTAGCCAGCCCAATCGAAAAGTCACTGACTGCGGATAGTGGAAAAACAGCTATTTTGTTTTTAACAGAGACTCTGGTTTGCTGGTATGTGACAGCAGTTCTAGGTCTATGCTATGAGGAGTTGAGTGTATTTGCAATTTACTGTTACAGTATGGGGCTTGTGCAGGATGTATGTCATTTACTGTTACAGTATGGGACTTGTGCAGAATGTATGTTATTTACTGTTACAGTATGGGACTTGTGCAGAATGTATGTCATTTACTGTCACAGTATTGGACTTGTGCAGAATGTATGTCATTTACTGTTATAGTATTAGACTTGTGCAGAATGTAGGTCATTTATTGTCACAGTATTGGATTTGTGCAGAATGTATGTCATTTACTGTTACAGTATTGGATTTGTGCAGAATGTACATCATTTACTGTTACAGTATTGGATTTGTGCAGAATGTACGTCATTTACAGTTACAGTATGGGACTTGTGCAGAATGTTTGTCATTTACTGTTACAGTATTGGATTTGTGCAGAATGTATGTTATTTACTGTTACAGTATGGGATTTGTGCAGAATGTATGTCATTTACTGTTACAGTATGGGACTTGTGCAGAATGTATGTCATTTACTGTTATAGTATGGGACTTGTGCATAATGTATGTCATTTACTGTTACAGTATTGGATTTGTGCAGAATGTATGTCATTTACTGTTATAGTATTGGACTTGTGCAGAATGTATGTCATTTACTGGTATAGTATGGGACTTGTGAGGAGTTGAGTGTATGGCATTTACTGGTACAGTATGGGATTTGTGAGGAGTTGAGTGCATGGCATTTACTGGTACAGTACGGAACATGTTGAAAGAAGCTGAGTGTATGTCACTGACAGGTACAGCATGGGACTTCTTGTGAGGAGCTGAGTACATGGCATTGACTGCTACATTATGGGACTTGTTGAGAGTAATTGAGAGCATGGCATTTACTGGTACAATACCGGACTTGTGCGGAGTTCAGTGCATGCCATTGACTGGTACAGTATGAGACTTGTTGTGAGGAGTTGAGTGTATGGCATTTACTGGTACAATATGGGACTTGTTGTGAGGAGTTGAGTGCATGGCATTTACTGGTACAGTATGGAACTTGTGAGAAGCTGAGTGTATGTCATTGACTGGTACAGTATGGGACTTCTTGTGAGGAGCTGATTGCATGGCAATGACTCCTACATTATGGGACTTGTGAGGAGTTGAGTGCATGGCATTGACTGGTATGGTATGGGACTTCTTGTGAGGATCTGAGTGCATATCATTTATTTGTACAATATGAGACTTGTTGTGAGGAATTGAGTGCATGGCATTTACTGGTACAGTATGAGACTTGTTGTGAGGAATTGAGTGCATTGCATTTACTGGTAAAGTATGAGACTTGTTGTGAGGAATTGAGTGCATGGCATTTACTGGTACAGTATGGAACTTGTTATATAAGTATGAGCCCAAGATTACACTTAGTCCTCCAGCTAAAAATATCTTATGAAGGTTGCTATTTATGATAGTAGGGATCCCACATTGAGACATAATACTAAATATTTTCTATTCTGCTTTTACTGCTTTTAAACTGATAACACTCAAATTGCCATCTGGGGGTAAAATAAACATGCAAAACAGGAAACTGATGCTGAATCACTTGACTTTAGCAAGATGCATACACAAAACAATATATTTGTGTTTTATTCTGAGCAGAGGGAAAAAATGAGGTTGATATGGCATAGTGATGTCAGGTTGAGATGTATTATATGCCATATGATATAGCATAGGGATATCAGACTGATATGTATTATATGCCATATTAAACAAGTTATTTTACCCAACTTAGAAGAAAACACAAATACAGTTTTTTATTTATTACTTACCCACTCTTTAATGCTTTCCAAATTTTTAGCTATACAGTGAGGAAGAAATTAAAAACAAATTGGGATTTATAAAAGTTCTATTTTCTGCATTAAAGAAAACAACATAGGGAAATCAATCAGAACACCTAAAAAGTTCCAGTTTAGGTGTCCGATATGGAATTACAGATTAAACATCTATATTTAAGGGGTAAGATTAAATGGGTATGTAATTAAAAAAAATGACCTGACTGCAGGGTACTAGAGTAGATGGGAGAATTATATTGGCAGTGGGTAGTAACAACAGTTGAAATAGGGGGAAGAAACACCTTTCTAGTCTTTTCTAATAAACCCTATCCTTATTGTTCATGCAGCTCTAAAACCACCACTTCTAACAAGAAGAATACATCATGTACAGGCTTGCAGGGTTCAAGACAGAGTTTCCTCTGTATTGGAAATCACTTTTTATTGTTTGTTTACTATAAAACCAGTAGTAAATCAATCCTAAAATTGAGGGTAATGACCAGTATGAGCTGTTACATGAGATCAGAGGTAAACAACCTTTAGTATTAGGTGTGAGATATAAAATGTATAGAAATTTGTGGATGACAGCTTGGGTAGCTGACTAAAACAAAGAGTCCCTCGAAGGGACTGACACTCTACGGGGTGACAATTTTGTCCAGGAATTTAAGATAAGACCATTTCTACCTTTTAACTACAGAGTGTTGAAACCATCTCTGATATTATCCAGCAATAACAAGGTTTTCAAATTAGCTGCTGTGGTGGACATTTTGGATGTCAGAATAGCACCATTTTCATTTAGGACCAACTAGAGAGAATTAGAAGTCTTTTGGTGAAATTCACATGTCAAAATGCCCATCCATTTAGGGGGAGTAGCAACAGCATGATTTTCATGACAGCCATTGTTGCAGCCATACTGGATGTACAATTGGCACCATTTTCATTTAGGACCAACTAGGTATCATAAGAAGTCTATTGGTGAAAACCCCAAGTTGATACACCATCCATTTGGGAGGAGCAGAGAAAACAATATTTTCTAGATGGCCACCATGATGGCCATACTGAGAATAAATTTGCATCATTTTTATTTAGGACCATCTAGACACCATAACAACTCTTCTGATGAAAAGCCCATGTTAAATGACTTTGCAATTAAGAAAAGTAGCAATAACAAGATTTTCAAGATGGCCACCATGGTGACCATATTGGAGGTCCGATCACCATCATTTTAATTTAGGACCAAAAAGATATTATAAGAAGTCTTCTGGTGAAAACCCCATGTTGATATGACTTTCTGTTTTGGACAAGCAACAATAACAAGATTTTCAAGATGGCTGCCATGGTGGATATATTGGATTTCAGATGCACACCATTTCCATTTAGGACCAACAAAACATCAAATGAAGTCTTCTGGTGAAAGCACAATGTCAATATGACCAGCCAACTAAGAGAGGTAGCGATAAGATTTTCCAGATGGCCATTGTGGTGGCCATACTGGAGGTCAGATTGGCACTATTTACATTTGTGACCAACTAGACATCACAAGACATCTTGCAGTGAAAATGGCATACTGATATGATCATTCATTCAGGAGAAATAGTGATAACAAGATTTCATTGGATATCTGAGCATCACCATTTTCATTTACAACCGACTAGACATCATAAGAAGTCTTTTAGTAAAAACCACATGTTGATACAACCATCATTCAGGAGGAGTAGCAATAACAAGATTCTCAAGATGACAGCAGCGGCAGCCATACTGGATGTGCAAACAGCACCATTTTCATTTAGGACTAACTAGACATCATAAGAAGTCTTCTGGTGAAAACTCCTTGTCAATATGACTTTTTGTTCAGGAGGAGCAGGAATAACATGATTTTCAAGATGGCTGTTGTGGTGGCCATATTGGACCTCAGATAAGCATCATTTTCATTTAGGACCAATTAGACATTATCAGAAGTCTTTCTGTGAAAACACCATGTTGATATGGCCATCCATTTAGGAGGAGTATCGATAACAAGATTTTCAAGAGGGCTGCTGTGGCAGCCATATTAGACATCAGATCACACTTTTCATTACAACCAACTAGACATCATAAGAAGTCTTCTAGTGAAAACGCCAATTCAATATGACTTTTCGTTCAGAAGGAGTAGATATAACAAAATTTTCAAGATGGCCATATTGGATATCCGATTGGTACCATTTTCATTTAGGACCAACTAGACATCATAAGAAGTCTTTTAGTGAAAACCCCATGTTGATATGACAATCCATTTAGGTAGAGTAGTGATAACAAGATTTTAAAGATGGCTGCTGTGGCATCCGTATTGGATGTCACAGTGGAACCGTTTTCATTTAGGACCAAAATAGACCATAGGATGAATGTGTGTGTAAAGTTTCGTGGGAATCCTCCAAGTAGTTTAGGATAAGAAGCGATGACAAACTTGTGCTGACGGACAACAGACGACAGACAAAACACCATTCCATAAGCTCTTCTGGTCTATGAACAGTAGAGCTAAAAAAAAGCAATTTTGAGAAATATTCAGGCTGGATTAGAATGAGAGCTATCTGAAAGAGAAGATTGATGTTCATTTTAACCGATATATAATATTTTTCTCCATAAATCAAGGTAAGTCCTTAAAAAGTCCCATCATCAAAACTGCTGGCAAATTTTGTACTTCTCTGTACATGATTTATGTGCATCATTCTCTGTCTTAGAATGGACAGTAATAGCCAAATTATATAAAGTGATTTCCAAGACAAACAAAACTCAGTCTAACAGGTTCAGCTCACACACATAATCAGAGTTCACTAATAACCAGTGTGCACTTACTTGTCATATGGGTATGGTCCCAGGAACCTATCCATATCCTCCATATTGTTTCGGTATCTCTCCGTTTCCTCTTCTGATACAGGGTCAGTCTTGATATCTTGATTTTAAAAAATAGTTTGCTATGCACATACATTTTACTGCAATTTGCCCAGAATTTGATTTAAATTATATGCAGGAAAATCTAAAATTTGGAGCAATTTTAACAATTTTATAAAAGTCAACATTCAGGGCAGGAAGAAAATTATAGGATCTTTCCTCTTCATAAATCATACTGAAACAATGATGTGTATAACATATCCTCTCCGATTTCTCATACTACACTAATTCAATATCATCTCAATGATGAATATGAGCAAACTGCATATCAATGTTTTGTTTTAATTTTATTTTGTTTAATACAAACTTGAGATGTTCCAAATATTGGACATGTACTATGTCAAACCCTGATTTGTGTTATGGAAAAGTATAGTATTTTCTTTAATACAAAACTTGTTGAGGCTCCCTGATGAGTACTGATACAAAACATTAGCTAATAGATGGTTTTCTAATAATTATTTTTCTTGAAATTACTGTCTCCCATCGTATGCATTATCTTCCCATAACAAATGCATGGGAAAAAACTGATTCTATGAACATTTTTATGATTTCAAGATGATTGTGTGCCCTGAAAAAAAATAGCATAATTATCTGAGGTGCATAACCAATCATTATTCAAGATTAATTGCATTTATATGACTGTGTTATAATATACAAGACACTGCAGAAGGGATTAATGCTCTAGTGGCCAAACAGAATTCACAGAAATTAAAGAGAAGATCATTTTTCCCTCCTTTTTTATTTTTTAATTTGAGAGTACAGTCCTTTATGTTGACATCCTCGGGCCCGAGGAAACATTGTCGACATAAGCGAATGTCGAGATAAGTGTTGGGGGGGGGGGCTGAAAAAAGCACATTTCTCTTGGACCTGCATACAAGTTAAATTCATCTGTATGGGGTGACCTGTCGTCAGTGAGCAGGATTTACACTTTGAGAAAACAAACAATGGAAATTTTGAGTACATGAAGACAAAACCAGTGTCAAATACATTTCTATATTGACAAATTACATTTTGGTTACCTTTGTGTAATAAAATCCACCATGCATGAAGTGCATGTATAAGAAAAATCCATGAATTCGTGTACGGGTCTCATATTAGAAAATGTATGCATCGGTCACATCCTGATAGGAAACACATGTATAAAAAATGGTTGTCCTCATTTGATCTAACACGTCTACACAATTCACTACGATATTCATTCCAGTAGCACATGGTTGCATAGTTGTTATTTACATGCTACAAAGTACATGTACTTAAATTGACCTAGATTTTGGTCAGCCTGAAACAATACATGTTCCCATCTTACTGAGGCTACAAAGGGGATGGGGCTATTCACAGGGAAATGAAAACATATATTTATTTACGGAAGTCATCGTGAAAAGTACATAAAATTGAACATGAGATATGCGTCTGATATGATTAATTTACCTTTCTTTAGAGACTCGGCAGCTTTCATCCATCTAGACCAACAAGTTGTTCTCCTTTTTTTTTTTTTTTTTTTACTGGTCCGCCACCAGTTAAAAAAAAAAAAAAAAAAGGTGGAGAACAACTTGTTGGTTTATCATCCATCCTGACAGGGTGTTATGTTTAAGTGAAAAGTTTTCACAGACATCTTTGCTAAATGCCCCACCTTCAACTTCCTTAACAGCCATATATTTATTTTCCAGAGACTGTAAATTTAATCTGCGTTTTACGCTGCCGTTGGTAGCCATCGTAAACATAAATATAAAAAAAGGAAACTTTCACAGCACAATAAACTTGTTTTAATCACAGATCACTTTGGAAAATGCAACAATTGATCAGATTTCAATGCTTTTATTCAAGTTTGGCGATGATTTTTTTTAATGAAGGGTGGATTGTTTTTATTGAACATTGTAACCGGCTTGCTTTGATGAAGGCTACATGTGTTATTTAAGACGCCACGAGAGGCCAACTTTATCGGACCAAACAAAAGCCTGTTTTTAATCCACCGAGACATTAAAGCCTGGCGGCAAGATCAACTAATTGTTGAACAAAGTACAGGTTGGAACTGGCCGCTTGTCGACATAAATGATCTGGTGGCGCCAAAATTAAAGCTTGGCGGCAAGATCAACTAATTGTTGAACAAAGTATGGGTCGGAACTGGCAGCTTGTCGACATAAATGATTAGAAAACAAAGGATTGTTCAAGCTGGGACCAAGGGCTTCTGTCAACATGTACGTTTATTTTGTATCTCGACGTCAACATAAGCATGACAAATTTGGTAGTAATAGTAGACCAAGGGACCGGGACTTTGTTTGTCGACATAGGCGGCTTGTCGATATAAGTGGGTAGGACTGTATTGAAATCATCTCAGATATTTTTAAGAAACTCCAACAGTACAGCTAATAATAAGTTACCAATCCTGTCAATAATGTTAAAAAAAGATTGACCCAACCAAAAGATGAGAAACACCTTTTTCAAGGGGAGGTAAATCTGACTCAAACTGAAATCTATCTATAGGCTAGTCCTACAATGTAAAGATGTCCACCCTGATATTTATTATGTTCGGGTGCTACGTCTTACTACTTACATAAATGGCGTTATGTAGCCTGATCCCCGGTTGACTGACAGGGGAACTAGAGGCCACATCTTCAGGAATATATCACACACTTGGCAGCCCATATTGACACTTTTCCACAAATTTCTTGACTTAACACAAAGTATCACCATGTGACAGACTGAGGGGATTAATGAACAGCACAAAACCAATATGTCCTTGGGGAAGGGAGACTTAATGACCGACCTTAATGAATTAAATCAGTAATTAAATGATGTTCCATTTTTTTTTAAAACACAAGAGGTTCATTTTTAAGGCTATCCTTAAACAATCCTTGCTTTGCTATCCCACAACACAGATAATTTAATAATTGTTAGTTAAGTATAACTGTAGGTGTTGCTTATGTGTTGCCTGCAACATGAATTTAAACAATTTTACAACATTCAACATCAGCAATACTGCAAACACATTCATGGAATCATGGGAAAAAAATTCAGTTGAAGCAATTTTCATGCATCAGTCTGATAAGAACTGTATATATTTTAAGATAGCCCATGCTGATGTTTTTAAAATATATACCAACTTTCAGCTCAAATTTTAAAGTTAGATTCAATCCTCGTTAACATACCTTCATTATACTTGTCCCATTTTCTAATGACAATTTCCCGTCGCTGAAAGTTGCAAAAGAAACCAGTTCTTGGCCCTGTGTCACCACTTTTACTTCTGGAGCTATAAAACAAAAATGCCATGTTATAAGAACGCTAACAAGCATCTACTTATGTATGACAAGGTGAACAATGCAGGAAAACAAAAGTATCACAAAAGAATACCAAAACTGATAAAGTAGATAAATGTTTTAAAATATTTTACCGGGTACCATATATACTCACTTATAAGTTGAGTCCAACTGTGAACAACATAGACCCTGATGTACCAACACATAATGCGCCGGAAGATCAGGGTCTAAGTTGTTTGTTCTAGTGATTACTCCTAACAAACTGCACAGACCCAGATCAGCCGGCATTATGCGATGGCAGATATGGGTCTGTGCAGTTTTCAGTTGGACTCGACTTATAAGCGAGTATATATGGTAATGCCATTATTAAATAGTGACTTTTGATGAGGTCGATACAAGGATTTATTGACTCCAAAAAAGTGATATTCAATGAGACCACAGGGTAAAGTGAATATCGTTTTTTTTGGGGGGGGGGGGGAATTGATAAATACAAATTAGTATAGTAACTTGATCTGGGTGCTTGTATCATGTCAAGTTTGATAGCGATACAAGAACACTGATCAAGTTAATGTACTGATGATGTGTTTATTATATACCCTAGACAATTATTTAATAAAAAGACCCGCAGTTCTATTCTTTTACTTTGATTCCATGTAAGTAGTTCCTTTATGCAACCGTTGATATGTGACATCATCCTTGAAAGTGAGGAATCTAAATCTGCATTAGATGTGCATCTGACACAATGTTTCAGATAAACCTCATGGAAAAGTTGACTTTATCGTGATGGGTATATAATAAATCCTTATATCAACCAGAATCATGAGACACTTTTCCACACTTGATATGTATATTAAATAAATTGGCATCAGCAAGACAATAATATGTATCACAATAAACAGACTTCTAGTTTATTATACAAGATGCTAACATGAATTAAAATGATCAGAGAATACATGTATAAAGAAATTAAAAATAAAGTAAATATTCTGAAATATATATTTTTGTTCCCCCCCCCCCAACCCCACAATAATTTTAAGAGCTGGAAGTTCAATTCAAAATGTAGGCAAAAACAGACAAAAGGAGAAGCAGACAAAGCGGCTAATGGATTGCTGAACAGACCTACACCAGAAAATAAACAGTTAATCCCTTATGCATACACTGAGTCTCTGACCTCACCCTGTCAATGACATTAAAGGCAGATCAAATGACAACAAAGACTTGACCTGAGCTGTCATGTTAGTCTCTTGAATCATGTATCATCCTCGTATGTGCATGTGAGGATATCTCTTAGCCAAGACAGCTTCTGGTGTTTCAACCAATAAAAAATATAGAACACGAGTCCCTCAATGGGACTGACACTCCACTAGCCTAAAAGAATTTGCAGAAATTTAAGATAAGACAATTTCTTCTTTTTAACCACTGAGTGCTGAAACCATCTCTGACATTTTTTAGCAATAACAATAGTTTCAAAGTAGCTATTGTGGCAGCCATATTGAATGTAAGATTGGCACCATTTTCATTTAGGACCAAGCTGACAGCATTAGAAGTCTTTTATTGAAAACCCCATGTGAATATGATCATCCATTCAGGAGGAGTAGCAATAACAAGATTTTCAAGAAGGCTGCCATGGTGGCCATATTGGCTGTCAGATCAGCACCATTTTCATTTAGGACCAACTAAATATATGATCATCATCTAGAAGGAGTAGCAAAATCAAGATTTTCAAAATGCCTGCCATGGCAGCTATATTGGAGGTGAGATCAACACCCTTTTTATTTAGAACCAACTAGATATCATAAGATGTTTTCTGGTGAAAACCCCATGTTGATATGACTTTCCATTCAGGAATAGCAATAACAAGATTATCAAGAGAGCAAATATGGTGGCCATATTGAATGTCAGATTAGCACCATTTTTTATTTAGGTCCCACTAGATAGCACAAGAAGTCTTTTGGCAAAAACCCCATTTCAATATAACCATCCATCTAGAAGGAGTAATGATAAGATTTTCAACATGGCCACTCTGCATCATTTTCATTCGATACCAATTATACATCATATGAAGTCTTCAGGTGAAAACCTCCTGTTGATATAGTTTTCCATTCAGGAGGAGTAGCAATAACAAGGTTTTCAAGATGGCTGCCGTGGTTGCCATACTGGATGTCAGATCAGCACCATTTTAATTTAGGACTAATTAGACATCATAAGAAGTCTTCTGGTGAAAACATCATGGTGATATAATCATTCAGGAGGAGTGGCAATAACAAGATTTTCAAGATGGCCACTGTAACAGCCATGTTGGATATCCAAGTAGCACCATTTTCATTTAGGACAAGACCATGGGATGAATATGTGTGTAAAGTTTCATGGCAATCTTCCACATAGTTTAGGAGGAGTAGTGCTAACAAACTTGTGCTCACAGAAGGATGATGGACGTCGGACAGATGGACAGACAATGGACAACAGGTCATCCCATAGTCTATGACCAGTAGAGCTAAAAATGAGAAGATATATATTAAAGACGAGGGTTCTGCAGTACATAATGTCTTGCCTTTTTCAGAGTTATTTTTGGAGTTATTGGGCTTGCAAAACAACTTTTATACTGAGTTGACATGGATGACATCATTCTTGCTATGTCTCACATTTTTCTTTGACAAAAAAGGGTAGCATCAAAAAAGGCAAAATGACTGAAAACCAATTCAGTAACTTACTAGGTTTTCTTCATTAAAAACATACAAGAATAATACAAACAACATTCATTACAAATTACTATATAAAATTTGTAGCACATTTTCAAAAGAATGATTGTGCATCAACTTCCAAAATGCAAAAAACAAATCTTCCTTATTGATTTTAAATTGCAATTTACTCAATTTTCTTTGTAAAAACAATCCAGAATATTAATATCAAAGCTGCCTTTGTTAAAGAATTGAAAATCAAAAGTTTCTTATACTTAGGGTTGGATATATCTCGTAATACTGCCTCTGTTTCAAGATTTTGACATGTAACCAAATACCCTTTGTCCGTCTCCAAGTCAAGGTCCCAATGAAAAGTCACTGGGGCATACATAAATAATTATACCACACCATGAACATGTTTCCAAATTATATGTCTAGAGAGTGCTCGCCCTTTATAATGCTGTTAATGAGAGACATTGAAATGATTAAAATAATACATGCAAATGAGGCCACCTTATACAAGGGTATATTCCAGCAAGACTGTGTCATGATTGTGCATATTATACACGGGTATGTTCCTACAAGACTGTGTCATCATTGTGCTTATTACACAGGGTATGTTCCAACAAGACTGTGTCATGATTGTGCATATTATACAGGGGTATGTTCCAACAAGATTGTGTCATCATTGTATATATTATACAGGGGTATGTTCCAATGAGACTGTGTCATCATTGTGCTTATTATACAGGGGTATGTTCCAACAAGGCTGTGTCATCATTGTGCATATTATACAAGGTATTTAATGAAGCAAAACCAAACTGTAAATTGTTCTCAAGAATCATATATTTAAACGAAGATAAATTAAGTGGCAATAATAGACCAAAGTTTAACCAACTGAATGGGATCCATGATTATACCTGGGTTATAGAAGGTGCAGCAGTATATTTAGAGGTACCAATGAAAGGCACAGCCTCGTAATCTCAAAACTTTCTGTTACAAAAGCTCAAGCTCACAAGCACAAAATTAGACGATCAATGGAGCACATCAATATAATTGAAATCTGGCATTCCTGGACGGGAATTCAAGCTAAAGAGAATCTGACAATTTTATGCTTTGACTTTATTCTAATTAAAGTTACGGAATGTCAAAATTTTCTAACACTTAGTCTTGGCTGGAGTTTCTTTCTCGAAAAGTTTCGAGAAGGTTGGGCCTGAAGAGTGTCCCAGTAACATGCTCGCTTAAAAATTACTTGTGTATTTTGACCAGTGGATGCTTAAAATCACATGCCCAAAAGTAATTGTCACTTGTCCAAAGAAACTCTCAATCAAATCTGTTACTATCCAAGTGGAAGTCACACCAAAATTAAACTGATGTGCAAAAGTGATGTTATGTTCAATCGAAGTTCACTCTTTTCATGTTTGAAAATCTTGAAAATTGAATAATTAAGTCCTTAAAACCAATTGCCCAATGGAAACAGGTTGAATGCAAACTTTAACTGCAGGAATTCTGATCCCAGGCAATCTGAAAACCATTAATGCCCCAGCCTTGTTTGTACCCTCTGCACTCATAGGTGCCACACCTCTACTACTGGCACATACTAAGGCATGTGGTTGCCTCCTAACAGTGATGTACTCCTACAAGTTCCGCAGTTTCTTCTACCTAAACTCCATCTTATGCCAACAATCTGAGCTGTACAGAGGATGAATTCCCCCTCTCTGTTATTTTTGATGAGGGGATATTACATTTTTAAGAGGCCAGTTTTCATATGAGAACAGTAACTTTGAATAGACCCCTTAAAGTATGTTTCAACAAACATGTATGATAAATAACATTTTAATGAATAAAGATAAAACTTAGTTGTTTATCTTCATTATCAGCACAGCAATCATGTTTTATAACAATGGCAATATATCATATACATTAGAACTGCATGTAATATCAGAGATATTGCCATCAAATACCAACAACTGCATGTCCACCATTCTACAACCTTGCCAAGTGTAGCTGGTAACTTCATGTCCACCATTCTACAACCTTGCCAAGTGTAGCTGGTAAATGCTTTTAATACCTGGATAATCAAATGTAAGTGTCTCATTGCTCAAATACAAAAAGTCACTTAGTAAGCACTTGATTATGGCGGCTGATCTGGAAATCAAGGTCTTACAAAATCGGATTGAGCTTCCTTAACATTAATGAATGTTACAGGTTTTGTCATGCTCACTGCAAACCAACTGCGCATGATTTTTTGCACTTTCGCTCATTATGAAGGGACAATTCATAAAATGTAGGCAGGATTCATGCAATCACATGTCCCAAAGAAAACACTGTATATGCTGTGAAAACTTGTATGGTATATGATAAATACACTAAAGGATTAATGTACAATCATAACTACAATATGCATACACAAAAAGGATGATAGTTTGAACCTATTTTCTTTTTCTAGAGAAACTAGATAATACTTTTAAACTAATGATTAAAATAAAATCAGAGATGGAAAAATCCAGTCTGTAAGTCCAGGACAAGTCGAACATTTTGCTAAGCATGTAAAATCTTGACACTTGGGAAAGTAAAATCTTGGCACTTGCTCAGGATTTTTTTTATAGAAAATCCAGATTTTGTATAATTTCAGGAAAATTTAAATTCTGTTTTAGGATTTTTACAGCACTGCAAATCCATAAATAAAATACCATTTAACTTCCACTACCTGTAATACACAAAATGGATCCCTGGTGGAATCATCTTGACTCCGCGAAAATTAGGTCCAACTGTCCAAGAGTTATAATCGATTCCAAATTCTGTGCCTTCTGGGACATCAAAAAATAGTAGTGTGGCTCCTTCCTTAAACAACACCTTGGCAGTTTCAGGATTTATTTTCGAGGCCATTTGTCTAGAAAAAAGTAATAACAAAAAAAATAAATCAAAAGCATACAAGATGCATCCAGTTGACTGAAAATTGATACAGAATTGCGTACTTACCAACAGACACATAAGCTTGATGTTTTATCATTAGAACGAGAGATTAAAATACCAACCTGCATAATGTGAGAAAAATACATCAATTTCGATTAATTACACAGTCTAGCTATTTTTGTCCATACCATTTCTTTTCTCGCAAGTTAAATGTTCTTGATTATTCACATGCAACTTCTCTGGGCTGCCTGATTATACAGACCAATGTAGTATTCCCCTGGACACACTATTTATTCTATATAAATTGATCAGTTATTGTTATGTATATTTATTCCATAATGTGTTTGTCCATGATGGTGAGCTGCATTTTAGATTCTGGTCACTCGTAAACAGAATGTTTACAAGCATTTGAGTTCAAGTCCATTCTTATTTACCGGTACAGTTAGACTGGATTTTTTTCCATTTTATTGCTTCACATCCTGTTGATATAGGTCAAGTGAAAATGTGTATAAAATGGGATTTGGTAAACAAATAATTAATTCCCGTTTTAGATAAGTATTTGTGATCCAATTTTACATTGTGCTGTTGAAATCCGATATAATTCAAGAGGAATTACTTAATATATGTTCATTTGAATTACTAAAGTGCTCACGGACTTTTGAATTACTGTAATACATTACTTCGGACTTTTGTGAACTCATTCAAAGACATTCTGGTTTGTATAATTGTGTTATATCAGGACATTCAAGACTATTGGAACTCATTCAGAACATCGTATATTTTTGGACTTGTGATTAGGACTTTTAGGATTATTTGGAATTTGATTCACAGTTTTGTAAGTATCTCTTGAATTTCACTTTGTATTGTAGGGAAATAAATTGCTTGTTGGTATTACTTACATTGTTTGTTTCATTTTCTTTCTGTTACATATTTTTTAAGACCTACATGTAGAGTCATAACATTATCCAGACAAAAAAAAACCAAAATCCATTACTGTTGATGAGCCTGAATAACTGAATTGATAGAGCTGGTCAACCAGTAATCACGGTATACCACTGCTCACAGTATCTCAACATTTTACAAAATTTTAGTTGCAAATAAAACTCCAAATTCTTGAAACTTGTTGTTGGAAATCATCTTTCCTATCCTTACTTTGTTAAAGCAACTATTTCTTTATGAAGAAGTTCAATTTAAAATGATAACTATCACAGATGATGTCCTAGACACATTCCACAGCATCCTATTCCAAAACTCCTATCAAATTTTGCAACAAGTAGTACTGGAAATTTTTAGAACTGCAAGCTGCTGTTCACTCTGCACCATTTTTGATCACTTTGACCAAGGATGAAAACTGCGCTCATTATCAGCATTCATTCATTTGATTATCAATGTTGAATTTATAATGATGGAACATGGCTTGGCTTATACAGATGCTACACTCATCATATTCTAGTACTTGTAGGAAAAATGAAATACATCAGGTATGTCTTTTCACACTGTATGTATGTGTGTATACATATATATATACATGTGTATATATATATATATATATATATATATATATATATATATATATATATATATATATATATATATATATATGATAAATTTGAAGAAATGTGGTGTGGTTTATCATATCAAATGCAGTGATTGTGAGAATGACTATATTGATGAAACAGGCAGAGTGTTAGAAACAAGGATTAAAGAACACATCAGTAGAGAGTCATCAGTAATACATAAACATTGCAGCAATATGGGACATTCCATCATTCCCAATCAGACCAAGGTCATCACATCTGAGGACAACCTATGGAAAAAGAAGGTGAAGGATGCAATTGAAATACGAAAGCGGAGGCCAACATTAAACAGGGACGATGGGCTTGAACTACCACCTACCTACACCAGTCACTTCTTATCACGTGACCATTACAGGTCACGTCATCAACAGTAGTCGCTGATGAAGGCAGTGCGATATTGCCGAAAATTTCGAACAGTAAGATATATATGCTCTGAGTACGAGAATTTCCTAGTAATTATGAATTATCAAGAGCAAGGAAACAACCTTTTCAGTTGAAAGATGGATGGCTATGTCATAATTATTTGTCAATTATTACAAATTTTCATAAGACAGCTGCTAGTGTTTTTATATTATTCATATCTAAAGTGGTTATATACAATGATTTGTGTGTATGCATGCCAACAAAAGAAGTTTATCATGTACTTGTCAAGTAAACTTGGTATGAAAGATTAGATGTTTGTGTGTTCTGAATAAAGGATAACTAATATACTGTACATTACACTGTTTCCTTATAGTTAAATAGGTCTGCTCTCTCTCTCTCTCTCTCTCTCTCTCAACTCAATCATGATCATCTCAAGATTACATTTCTGGACTTGACTTCTTCACTGCACAATCAAAACAGAAAATAAATTATCAACTTATCTTTAATATCTTTATCTCTTTCTATCACTCCATGGTTATCACAAATACAACAGTGTTCTAATATGTCTGCACTAAAGAAATTTAACATGATAGTACCACGGAAAAATATGTGACTTCCAATATTTCACACTGGGACTTCCAAAAATGATATCCAGGAAGTCATGGACTTCCCGATTTAGGAAATTAGTGGAACCCTGATCAGGCCATGAATAAGCTCATGCTCAATCTGATTAAAACTGAGATCTATTTATAATAAGTAGGTCCTTATAAAGGCTCATGCTCTGCCGACCTTTGGAATTCCCAGCCCACTAATTTTAAGTAATCTATCAGATAAAGCAGCTTCTGTTAGGGAGAGTTATCATTAGAAATTATATGTTCTGAAAAAAGTTTTTCACTTTCATAAATGTGAAAGCTATAATTTGATTTGTTAATCAAATGGTCTACAGAACATCAGTGTTCTCCCGAGAAACTTTTACCGTAGTGGGCCCACTACGCTATCGTTTCAAACTCCGATAACCCCAACGCTTTAGAACCTGCCGCTACGCTATGCTCTTGTGCCGCTATGCTTTGATGTTTCCCACTACCCTTATAAAATTAATCTGTTAAACAAACATCCTGTCACCTAATTCAAAGCCCCACTCAAATGACACCTGTTCTTACCTCTTCTGGGGTATTTTATTAAGATAATCCAGGATAATTGCTCACTCACTTAACCATTATCCATTGTACCTGGCTTGCATGAGGGTCGGTCCGCGACCTTTGGTGAGGGTTTCGTCTGCACCTAGTCACGTGATTGGCCAGCAACAATGGAGTCTACTGGTAGTGTGTTAAATATATGTCAGTCGTTTTCATTAACAGCCAAAGCAGTTACACCGATTGAATTAAAAATTATTGTGAAAAATGAACACACCACCTTCCAAGAAACTAAAAATTACCCAGCGCCCGGCTAGTCCCATGTTGGCCTGGTTACGACAATCAGAAATTGGTGTCACGAATATGGCAGTGATTCTGATTCCGATAGCGCCAGCATGATTTCCAAAAAGAAGGATATCAAGAATAATGAATGGAAGATGTTATTCCCTTGGGTGGAAATTGCTGGATTGGATGGTAAGTTTTCCATATTGCTAACTTAAGTGAGTGCTGCCCTATTAATTTCTCATTTCTCTTTTCTGTCTATCCAAGTAATAAAAGGAACAATTTTTATCTTCCAGTTTTACCTCTTTTGAAAAGATATAAATAAAAAGTATTCCTTTATAAATATAACTAAAATAATTTCATCCATATTCTTACTTATTATTCAGTGAAGTCATGACCTCAAAAGTTTATTCCACCTGGTCTATATCAAATTCTTGAAAATAAGACTATGTAATTACATATATATTTTGCAGGTATGCTGTGTAAATTGTGCCTGAAGAATTTTTCCATTGTAATTAACTTAATTAGGATTCAGGTATATTTGTCTCTTTTTTGTACATCCATTAATAAATTTTATGTTCCATTTTTTTCAGATTGTGAAAGGTCATTCTCCTCAATGAATAGAATTAAGAGTGTTTTAAGGAACAGGTTGTCACAGAGGGTACTGACCTACCTGATGACAATCAGTACTGAAGGACAACCCTTAAAGACTTTAATTGTGATGTTGCAGTCAGTTTATATGGTGAAATGAAGAAAAGACGAATATCATTTATTTAAATTTAGAAATAAATGAGATATGCATTGTTGTTACTGTTATAACCTAGGTAAATAAAAAAATACTATGTAAATATATGCACTTCTTTTTATTTCATTGATATTAATTTGTTTCACTTTTATGACGTTAACGCGCTTTGTAAAACATTTTATGACCCAAACACGCGTACCCCGATGCTATCGAAAATTTCTGGGGAGATCACTGAACACAACATCATATCGGTGTCCACCAGCTCTCTCTTATATCGGAGAGCTTGATTTTAATATGATTGAGCTCATACCCATAAATAGAATTTATAAACTTCAACTATATTTTTACTGCTGGGTTGTACATGCATATATTTTTGGTCATAGGAATCAGCAAGGACGGATTAAGGTGGTAGGAGACCCTGTAGCAATTTCAAAACCAGGCCTCCATCCCCCAATTATCACTGCACTGTGTTGTGGAGCCCCCCACCAGGTGAGGGCCCTGGAGCAACTGCTCCATTTGCTACGTCTTTAATCCAGCCTTGGGAGTCAGGTATAAATTTATTCGTTAGATCTTTCCAATAAAAGTTTAATTTCTTGTACAAGTATTAAATGATTTCTATCATTCACTATTCATACAACAATTATATCACATCCAGTCTATAAACGTTTTTTAAACTGTTTTTATGAGTGACTTCTTGTTCTGTTGATGATTGATTTTGAAACAAATTTATCAAATGTTGGTAATCCTAGCTTCAATATTTAATAGTCTTGTTTCATTATATCATAACATTTTTCTTTATCTACATTTCCACTTCAAGTTCAATTGATCATGCAGCTTTAAGTATCCATCCAGCGAATTGTTGTTGTTCTTGTTAATAATAATAATAAGAAGAAGAAGAACAACAACAACAACAACAATTCACAATGAAATAAGGTGCCCTTTTGTGAATGATATATGCATTTAAAGTGTCCTTTTTGCGTTTAAAATGCCCTTTTTGGAGGATAATTATCATGCCATTTTCGATTCTGGGGGAAACAATAACCCAGTACTGCACACTGGGCAACAATACTGGTACATTGCAGATACTGGCTGTACAAGTATTGTTACAATGACAAAACTTGATTTTGCGAGTTTCCTTCAGAAATGTTCAAAAATTGATGTAGGGTCTAAAGGTTAAGGAGAAGATCCAGTTTTATTTATGGAAAGTAACTATTCATCATAGCTGTAGAGGAGTGTTTGATCCATATATGAATAATAAAAGGCCTTGTACACATAAATAATTCAAATATCAATAATACCAGGGACATATATATATATATGTTTGAGCTGACAATACTCATTGCCCGAGTGAACTTTTTTTTGGACTATACTAAACACCAGTATAGTATTGTCTCGACCCATTCTGATGTAGTCATAAACTCCCAGTTCTCAAGAGAAACAGGGATAGCGCTGGGCTTCACCAATGTCGCAAATTGCAATTTTTTTTCCTAATTGGCGACAAAATATACCATCTGGCAATTTTTTTGGCAACAACATTTTTGGCTTTTAAAACTTGTATATACAATCGTGGGTTTACAGTGGAGGAATTAAAAGGCACCATGAAAGGAAGCCGCAAATTTAGTTATAAAATGCACTGGAATCTATCTATTGTTATATAAACAAATCCTTTGTTCATATTGACAAACCATCTTACCAGTGCATTGTTATATCATAATCCGCTTATGTTGACATCTGGCCTGAGTACTGTATGCTGTGATACAATCTAATCGTCACGCTACCGGACTAGCTACAATCGACCAAATGGCGTTTTTTTTTTTTTTTTTTTTTTTTTAAATGTACCAGAAAAAATAGTTTTGCTGAAACTTCAAAGAAAAGTTATTACCTTTCCAATAGTTCTGTATAAATACTAAGCAAATGAAAAAAAAATAATAAAAAATCACTCTCAATCAGAAAATTATACTGTCATGGGTAAACGTACAAGTTAGACTTTTTGTGTTCATCATCTCATCCTAAGAGTACCGTATGTACACGCGTAAAATCAGTATAATTAAGGAAAAAATAAAAGCCTGGAAGAAGGGAGTCGGTTTATCTACGGGACAAGGTCTAAACTTAAAATTTTTTAAGTTTTCTTGTTGACTACCCGTATATATTGGAGGAGACTGGGTGGATAGATAGATAGAGAGATAGATAGGAATAATAAAGACAAAACCAGTGTAAAATACAATTAAGTATATTATCGAGTGGAACATGTCACAAATAAATTGATACTTACATTTTGTTCTTCATCGTGTCATAAAAATCAATATAAATATGTAATGATTGGCATTTTAAATCCGTTTGATATGATAAATCCATGAATTCTATCATAGGTTACATACCAGCATAAAAATAGTAGCCCAGAATGATCCGATTCACAATATCCCGTAATATGTTAATTCCACACGTCTCACAAATAAACAATGAAAGTCAAGTCCACACTTTTGTGATTCACAGTATCCTATAAAGGTCACTGTCTAATGTCATCTGGTAAAAAGCCCAAGAATTCATCCGCATCATCTGAGTGACCAATTATAGTGCTGAAATCCTCGATCGTCGTCTAGTCATCGTAAATATCATCCGACTCCAATTCCTCGTCTTTACTGTCATATGCAGGTGCTTACGTGGAGATTGAGCTTGGACTCTATAAGTGATAATTTGATCATACAGTCTGTGAAATCTATTAAAGGATGCAACTGAACAGGTGTCAATTGTGCGGCAAGGTCATAGGGTGTTCAAATAACCACCCTCTGTTACTTGGCACTGAATAAGTATCAAATACGCGGCTCGATCAAGGAGAGAGAGACTGCATATGTAGGGAAAGAAGATATTTGATAATGCATTTATTTAAAGTGACAACAGTCATACCTTTGCACAGAGCATCATGCAAAGACAATGGAGGTAGCTAAGATTGCTGCTATTAGTAAAAGTAAAAATGACATTATCAGCAACTGTTAACGTGGGTTCAGTAAGATGAATATCATCAAAACCTACATCAGGAATAAACTTGGCATCTCAAACTGCTTTCAGCAAGTGGGCAGCCGTAAAATCATGACGCATACTCATGTGACATTTGATTTTATTATTTTTATGAAACAACATTTTATTTGTGCAAAACATTATAATAAGCAATCGAAACAGTCATGTAATGATTTATTCTGTAATATTGTGAATTGAAACAAAGATACATACCATAAAAAAAACTAATTTCACTAATTCTCTTTTTTCCAGTCAGTAAGCCCTCATACAAATTCTTGCCAACTATTCTGACGGGCAAATCAACTTTGCGCCGTAATACACAGCCAGTCAGCTACTGAACGTGTAATAGCAACATGACCCACAGTGGATAAGTGCATCAGTAACACCGATTTGAATACTGTAAAGTGGTATAAAGTATCAAGTGGAGCTGTTGTTACTGATTTTCAGAGGTGGTTCTTTGTTATGATTTGTGCATATATAAAAGCAACACATACTTTTACTATATATTTCAGAATTAAGTGAGCATCCTCTACATTTTTTAATTTATTTATATCAATTAAGATTTTCTATCTGATGACAAATAAGCAATTTTACTTCCAAAGTACCTTTTCAATGATCCTTTAACCCTTTGACAGCGGGATACGACTCCAGTCGTACTTTACCTTTGCCAGCGAGATACGACTCCAGTCGTATGTTCACTAAATTTCCTTACCAACATTTGCAGACACGTGTTTAACTGTATAAAACGTCATCAGTTTACGTGTACTCTTTTGAAAAGAAGGAAATAAAGGTAGAAGGTACACATGTTGTTGCATGATTGTGTTTAAAAGACCCCAAAACTGGTAAAAATTTGATTTCAAAATCGAGTTTTAACGTGCCGAGATAAAATATGGCGGTGATATTCTGAAGAGGGAATTGAAGAGAGCTATGTGCTTGCTGAATTAGTTGAAAATAAAGACCATTTCACGTGGAAAATTGACATTCTAGCCAGTGGGGATCGCTATCTTTACTTCTTCAAAATGAACGGCGCTGATGATAACTGGTTATTTTAAAATTTGATTTCAAACAAGACTTTTAATGTGTGGAGATCAACATGGCGGACAGCGCTGAAACAGCAATTTACGGCAGTGATGTGGATGCCGATTTTGATGAAAATATAGACAATTTTGTGGGGAAACTTTGTTTTAAGCAGTGCATATCGTGAGCTTCACTTCGACGAAATGAACGGAGATGATGAGAACTGGTTAGTAGAAAATTTGATTTCAAAACTGAATTTTAACGTGTGTAATTCAAAATGGCGGACAGTACTGAAGTGGTCATGATGCTGATACCGATTTTGATGAAAATTTAGACAATTTTGAGGGGGAAATTTATATTTTAGGCAGTGGGGATCATTATCTTGGTTGCATCGAATGAACTGAGCTGATGATAAATAGTCAATTGGTATTTTTGACTCGGATATTGACGATGATGAAGACATGGATGCTTTTCAAGCTAACTGGACATTTTGAGAACTTCACTTCTCATAAAGTTCGCACATATACCGATGTTGAGTGTGTGCATAATATTATGAAAATTTCCTGCATCCCTGGAAATGGACCAAAATACACCCAATTTAACTCTAATATTATTACATTAAAATTTATTGTGGAATAAAAACACTGAACCAAAATGAAAAGCTTTGTCGACTTACCAGTAAGGATTATTCTGTTTTTTGTTCTCCAATTCTCATGCGAGTAAATTTAATAAAATTGTAATAACTTTAGATATTCTTGATGGATTTTTACTATTTTGTCACCTTAAATGGTATAAAATTCCCCCCATTTCATAAAATTACATAGAGGAGGTAAAATGAATATTGCAGATAGGAAAATTGCATTGAAATTAAGTTATTACAAAAAAATGTAAAGCATTTATTTTTGCTTACATAACTTTACTTTCAACTGAAGTTTTACGTCTGAAAATTTTCAGTCAAGAAATATATGACCTTAAGGAAAATTTTATGCTTTTTAAAATGGTATACAACATTGAAAAATAATTTCAAAAAATTGTACTGTAAACCCAGATTAACCAACGTCACTGCATTCTCTCATGCTGCATAAACCACTGACTGAAAAATTTCCAGTTCTATACAACTGTCTGTCTGAATGGGCTTCAGTATGAAAAGGGTTAAAAGAATCATGTTAAACGTATTCTGATCTATATAATTTTCTTTATTTGTAGATAATGGTAAGAATGACAATAAATTAAAAATAAAACCTTCTCCTGTAACTTTATGTCTTTTGTCCCCGGTTATTTGCACTTATAGAGAAACGAGTTATGAAAGATGCGAGACAGTTTTGAAGTACCAAAACTACATTAAAGAATTTATGTTCTGCATATCCACATTGCCAATTAATTCTAACAAATCTATTATTCTTTGCTTACAAGCAAACAATTTTGTTACAATACCATCATGATATTTCCAAATTTGATTATTTTAGCTTTTGAGACAAATCTCCCCCAAAACTATGATAAATATAAGAAAAGCGTCAGGAATGCTAAAGTAAGTTGATGTCATTTTCCCTTTAAACTTGCGTTTTCAATGTGCTATTGATGTTGCTATGCAACATACTTTTTACGGGAGCATATGTACACCGGTGGCACGGGAAGAAGAAGCAGACTCCAGTGAAATGCGCCAAAACAAGTGACGCAAAATACGAACATTCCGACAAGTATTCGTCTAGTTGAAAGCATGCCAAGAGGAGTACGAGGAAATACATCATTGTCATTTGCATGCTTTGCTAAAATAATTAATGTTTACAAATAAATGAGTGGTATCACTACGAAAGGAGCATATTTCTCAACAGGTGAAAGTAAGTGCTTATGTGCATAAAAACCAAGGACTCCAGTATCAGGCCGGTCTACTGGACGAATTTGAACGCCCAGTATTGTCACGCACGGTACTCTCAACAATACTGGTGTATCTAACAACCATCGACTTTACGTGATCCAGAAAATGTCTCAAAGACTACTAATAATCAAAAATTTGGATTGAATGCAGTACCTTTTTTTTCCACTCCACGCAAACGTCTCGTTGATTCTACTAACGGTGATACCTTCTTTGTGAAGAGTGGTTTGTACTAAAACACTGAGCGGTCTGTTGACGAGAGCGCTGTGACGACAGAAAAAATCTGCTAACCCGATGCTAAAATGCTGACCTGCTGACCATTGTATGGAGTTTAATGACTGAAAAATTACAATATATCTATTTTATCGTTTTTAGCCAAAGAAAACTGTAAATTATTGACATTATGACGAAATTTCAAGCTTATTGCAAATCTTGTTCCGGAAAACTATGACCAATTATTACAAAGTAAACAACTTTGTATTACATAGTTTGTTAAATGCATCCTGCAGATACGTGAACTGATTTAATGTTAATGTAATATTATTATATCTTCAGCTGATATAATCCAGATACATTTTTGCAATAAATTACGATGTTTAAATTAAGGACAAATATTATAGATAACATGGAATATCTTGGGGGGGGGGGGGCAAAAACCTGCTTGTGACTCATGAATAGTTGTTGTTAGTCCTTCAAGTTCGAAGATGACCATGCTATCACTAACTGGTTTGGATTTTGTGAACACGTGAGTGGCTGATCAGGCCAATTTGTACTCTGAACTGTCTGTGGCACACTGGACAGGAGATGCCGCTTGGGGTTGCTTCATCAACAGAGCACGTGCTGCAGTTCCGAGATTTACTTTACTCGCGCTTCTGTACTGCCTCTACAATTCTTCTCAGCTAATAGTCTGTAGATCCAGTATGAATGAGACTGCGCCAGGTGGAACGATCCTGTACAAGTGCTTCCCAAGAATGGGGATCAAAGTTGAAGTGTTTATAGAATTACTTGAAGGAGGCTTTGAAGCGTTTCTTCCGAGATCGCTTTCCCTCTTTTGGCTCGCAGTAGAAGATCTTCTTTGGTAGTCGCTCGTCTGACATCCTGGTGACGTGGCATGCCCATCTCATATGTGATTTCATCAGCAGAGTATGGTTGCTTGGAATGCCTACCCGTGTGAGAATCTCTATATCTGAGACATTTTCCTGCCATCTTATCCTCATCAGTTTCCTCTGGCAGTGCATGTGAACATGGTTCAGCTTCTTGGTTTCGCATGCATACAGCATGGAGGCAACACAATATCTTGTCGACCTTCAGTGTTGTTTGCAGACTGATGCATCTGCGCTCCCACACATTTGCGGCTAGTCTACCGAAGGCCACACTTGCTTTGGCAATTCTGGCATTAGTTTCGTCATCGATGTGGACTGCACGTGACAGTGCACTGCCAAGGTAGGTGAACTTGTCCACTGCCTGGAGGGTTTGACGATTCACTGTCATGGTAGGCTCTACGTAAATGTTTCCTGGTGCAGGTTGGTGCGGGTCTGCAGCTACAGCTCCAAGTATATCCACACTTGCTGCGTTACCGCGCGACCTTCGATACAGGACTTGAAGGTATCTGGGGGTGAGGGTGGGATGATGTCATGACTTGCGTGTGAGTTGTATTTAAGTGAGGGAAAGTTGTGCAGAGTCACTCTCACTCTCTCGTCCAGGCCTGTCTGAATCCAGTTGCACGACAATGTCAAGACGTTTGGAGACGAGTCTGGAGGCAATGGATGGTGATCAGATCCTACTGCACCTGAGATAATGCCCTGCGCTGTCCACACAGCTCTTGCCATCTGCCTTCACAGCCCGGGGGGGGGGGAGGTAAGCATCTCTGCTAGGCCGCCTGATCCACCAGAGAGTACTTTCCAGAGCGAGCCAAGTGTAGCTGTCCACTCTGGGTCAAAGGTCGTAGGTAGTACCGTTTACTGTTACTTACTGTAGGAGGCATAGCCTGGCCTGACTCATGAATATTAGTATTATCAGTACGTATCTACTGACTATGAACAGGGTGACAGTTACTGTTTGAAACACGTGGGTTAAATATAGCTGCATTACCCCATGGTATCTTGAAGTGAATATATGATAAAGTGGTGATACATTTCTGAAATCCTAAAATGTAGAATTTGGTTCAGCCAGCAATCTGATACTATTGAATAGTCTACTATACTAGAGATATTGAATGTGTGATAGGTGAAATTGCCTGCTGTGTCGCCAATGATTCTGCCAATAAGTAATCATAATCAATAGCTGATACAAAGGTCAATTAGATCTTTCCCTCTACTATTAACAGCTGAGTCCATACCGTATATAATCGGTATACGCATGATTGATTATTATATTTCTTTCGCTTATAATAAAATCAGATTCAGCACCAGTTCACGCGTTGAAGTCCCCGCATAAAAGAAATATCACCAATTACAGGGTATTTTTTATATCATCTTCTGCTATGCTAACTTTAACATTCTGGTCAGATGTCATGATGTTTTTCATCAAACATACGAAAATATAGCTTTCTGAAAATAGAAGAATTCCTTCTTAAGAACAAACCAGTGAAAAAGATCGGGTTTTTGATTTTACATTTTAATACCTGTCTTAAGACAGCTTCTGTATAAAATGGCTAGGCAACCAAAATACATTCCATATTTTGAGATATCTCTGCAAATAGGGAAATATTTGTATTCTTCTATACTCACAGACTCCTCTTATCCAGTATGTTTATTTATCTTATTCAAAAAAGAAAAATGTCTTATCTTTTGTTTGTCAAAGGAGTTCTATATCAAACCTCCTACATTACAGAAATACACACACACACACACACACACACACACATATATATATATATATATATATATATATATATATATATATATATATATATATAAACTTTTCGAAACCATTGTAAAAAAATATATGTACCACATATAAATGGAGAGGGGAGGGGGAACATGCAACACCGGTAACTATGATCCGATAAATCAACCCCCCCCCCCCCCAAATCTGTGTTGATACTGATGGACGATTTGTTGGTCCCACAAATAGTCCATCAGTATCATCACAGATTTGGGGGACTGATTTATCTGATTACGGCAACCACAAGCAAATCACTGCTTGGCTGACACTTGGCAGAGATATTGCAATTTTGGAATAGTTAATGATAAGAACTTAGTGATACTGTTAATATGATAGATTTAACGGTTAGTATCCATTATAAAATTGGGTCGACGTGGGCGTCTACAAGTGCAACTGATTGAACTGTATCTTTGTGGTGGTTGTTGTCGTCGAGGACATTTCGATCGTCTTGGCAGCGATAAACTATTGTCGATTGTGTCTATCATGTTGGAAGCAGATTGAGAAGAACTAGCAGAATTCAGGTGATATTTGTCTGCTTTCAAGTTTTGTTTCAAGCGGAGCACCGCGATGGGACATTTTGCTGCAGTTACAAAATGAACATGTTCTCCTCACTATTTTGTTTATTTCAACAGTACATAGGCCATTTCAACTTTGATGTTATTAACACCCATTCTTGGTTTCTAGAGAGATTTTTTTCACATTAGGCCACTTTCTTCGACACAGCTTAAAAGCTCATCCATACTAGACACAAATTTCATTTAATAGTTTTGGGTTAACATTGTTTGTGAGGAAATGAAGCATAACCACATTTGGTATTGTATCATATGCTTGAAGTGAATCTTCAGTAAGTATCAGTGTTTATGCAGTGTGTGTGTGTGTGTGTGTGTGTGTGTGTGTGTGTGTGTGCATTATTATGCGATGAGAGCCTCATGCACACATATTATAAATTCAAGATACATAACAAAAAAACATACTGTCAAATCCGGTAGCTCTTAGGGAACTCTCCGACTGATATCAAAGCCGACTTGGATCATGTTTACGGGTGTATTTCTCTGTCATATCCTACAGTTCTGAGGTGGTTTCATCGTTTAAACGATGATCGCGAAACCATGGAAGATGACCCACGTTCTGGAAGACCGTTGTCTGCGATTGGTGAGCAGGCAGTGGCTGCTGTGAAGGCAGCAATTGATGAAGATGCTCGATACACAGTGGAAGACATTTCTATTATCACAGGCATTAATTCATCAGCTGTTTTGAATATAATGAAGAATTATATGAAAAGTTTGTGCAGGATGGGCCCCGCATTCGTTGACGGCTGATCAAAACAGACTCAAGTTGAAATCGCCAAACAGCTACTCGCCAAAATATGAAAAGAGTAACCAGAGACGTTTGAATAAGATTGTCACAGGTGATGAAACATAGATTACTTTTCTGAACCCGACTCAAGAGAAAATAATAAAGTTTGGATCCGAGAAAACGACCAGAGACTACCAATCACTCGACGTAGTCGGACTGTCAAAAGAGTTTTATACGAATTATTTTTCTATGCAAAAGACCCGGTTGTCCAGTTATATGTCTGACTCTGCTGGACATATTTATGCCTCTAACGTGTTGTTAAAATTTGTGGAACACTACAGAACAACCCGTCCGCGCACCAGTACCCGAGTTATCGATCTGATTCATGACCGGCACATAAATCCGCCGTCGTGACAAACTTCCTGAAGGAGCACATCATCCAAACTTTGCTACATCCTATATACAGCCATGATTTAGCTCAAAGTCTTTTTTTTTTGGGGGGGGGGGGGGCTGAATTCCGTTATCAAAGATTCGTTTAGGTGCAGACGATTTGAAAGCAACCGTGCATTTGGAAGTGCATTTGTCCAGTATATGAACAACATGCTATACCGTGAATACAAAATGACATTTAATACTTGGATAATCAGACTGAGAAAGTGTGTACAGGTGCATGGGGAGTACTTTGAGGGGATGCACTAACTTACTGTTCACTAATTAAGAACTTTGTTGTACGGCGCACTAATATTCAGAACGTTTCAAAGGCCTCTCGTATAGCCCGTTTGTTGTCACTTGACTGGTCATAAATTCATATTCTCTAAATGTTGAATGCCCAAACAATTATGACCTGACTAAATTTTTAAATTATTCTTGGACATATTCCTATATATTTCCGTAAATTTTTTAGGTGTTGTTAGAAATTTTGCCCTACCCTTGACAAACAAACACTTTGAAGGTCTTGCCACACATGTTACTCGGTTAGATTTAATGGCACGAGTACTAGATGTGATTGACTGCCACCTGACGTTAACCTGTCATAATGTGCAAGGGATTGCAGCACTGTCCCTAGACATTGCACCCATTCACTCACAGAAAGCACGTGGTTAATATATTTTGATTGGGTAATCCCTAGTATGGCTGTTCCTTCCGTAAGGACAACCAGTTGTGATAGGTCATAAATAATGATAATACCACACAACAACAAGTTTTAAACCTTAAGTTCACAAATGGTAAGATGCGCATGATGGAGAACATTCTTATAATTCAACTTAAGCAAGCTTTAAAATTGTTAGATTGGTCCTGCCCTTTTCATAAGTTGTCAATGTTATAGGCCATCCAAGTGCAGCAAAAACTGCCTATACAACGGTCAGCAAGTGAGCGTTTTAACATCGGATCAGCAATATTTAGTAGTCAGCAAAGCACAAACATCAGCAGACTGTTAAGTGTTTTAACACGACCCAACAAGACTTTTTTTTACAAGGGATGCCGCTCTCTCTCTCACTCTCTCTCTCTCTCTCTCTCTGAAAATGGTTATGTTCTGTTTTGGTATCAAAAGAGACATACTATTCAAGATATTTAATTTTACCGTGGGATACTGTTTAAAGTAATTGATGAAAGTAAGTTTCAACATTTTTAATGGATTTTCATTTTAAAAATTCCAATTAGAAACTTTGAAATCAAGCACAAAGTTGTGCTATCCCTGGTCCATGCGTCACTAATTTGTTTTCCAAAACACGTTCCTAAAATAAATAACCCCAGACATGCATTATTGAATTCACGACGCACATTTTGAATTCCACTGAACATACTCAATTTATTCCTCCCCCCCCCCCCGAAAGAATAGAAAAACAAAAACACAAAACTATTCAAAGATAAATACTTTTATTGGTTCAAATTGTGTGACTGCATAAAACTCCTGTAAATTTTATTAAATATTGTTTACATTTAACTGTGGTAATGTTTATTTTTAAAAAAATTTCTCCATGTCATCATCATTATCAAATGAATTTTGCAAAATGTATGACCGCTCCCAACCCGGATAGAGACAACCATGTTTTTTTTTTTTTACTGTATTTGTCCATTATTGTTATATTTTGTGAAGTACTTAAAAGCCATAATTTTATTGGATAAACATGAAACCATGTTTCTTTTTTTTTTTTTCTAGAGTCTTCTGAGAGTAACTGAGGATACGTTTATGTTCATTTTTTAGTTCTTCTTGGTTTTATTTTCATAACTTTAAAAATCACATGTGTTCTTTAGTCTATAAAAAATTTCCCAAATATTTGTGTGGGTTATTTTCTTTTTTTTTGGTTTCATTGCCTCCACATTGGATATTTTCCCCTTCCAAATTACAGTATGCCCGATTTATTCTCCAGGAAATTCAACTAAATACCAATTGTGATAAGAGTTGGTGTAATAGGGTTCATGGTGTAATGATACACTTCTCAACATACAAATCACAAAGGCGTGAAAAATGGGTCAGTGACCTACTTTTGGTTTGGTTGAGTTTCTCTCCTCAAGATGCATCCACATACCAATTATGATGAGTGTTGGCATCATAGGGTTAAAGGCATGGATGGTGTAATGAATGAGCATTTGATAATGCAAGTCATTCAAGTGTTAAAATATCAGGGGTGTGTTTTAGTTAATTTTCTTGAGATGCATCCACGTAAAAAGTTTGACAAGTCTAGTAGATATGAAAAGGTTCTAGATATGTATGGTGTAACGAACAAACATCTCAAAATAGAAGTCACTCAAGCAGGAAAATGGATGGGAGTGCACGTTCTTCTAGATATGTAACTGTGGGGAAGGGCTTAGGAGCGTTTGCCCTTTTTTGTCTTCAAATACGTTACCCGATTATAATACGTTAGGAGAATAGGTATGAGGCGGAGGGAGTTACATCACCTCCCACCCCACCCCCCACCCCCCGAATTGGCTCTGGTTCCAGTCTCCTAAACCTACATGAAGCAGCATCAAGTTTCGAGTGAGATACTGGCTAGGGTCGGCACACGGTCGTCGGCACACGGTCAATGTATAAATACAGTTTAGAGAAAAAATGGCTTCCTCAATTCCAATGAAAGCAGAGTAACCTGCATCGTTATGAAGCCTATGTGCGACCTGGAAGGGTAGCATGTTGCACTGCCAATATATAGGTAACACCAGGTCGAATTCCGCCCTATAGGACGAAAGGTCTCCGATGTAAAAACAGGTTTGGTTTTTTGTTTGGTGTTTTACGGCGCATAAATATTTTGAAGGTTATGTCGTGCCAAGGAAAGTGGAATAACGTGTCTTGCTTAAGGATAACACAGTAACTCATCTAGGCCGCCAATGGTGGGAATCGAACCCCCACCTTTCTGGTCACGAGTCCAATGCCTTAACTACTGAGTCACACGAAAAACTGGAGGAAGTCGTCTCTGATCTCCATCCCAAAGCTTGAATGATATCAGTTAGGAAACATTTGCGCTCGAATTCTATACTAGTGGTTAGGTCTTTGTAGGCCTGGCGGATAATCCAACTGATCCAGGACGACAGAGCCTGAGCAAAAATATTGTCCCTTCCTTCTTTCAATACTAAGAACAAGCGATATCTAACTCTTCTGATCGGTTTAGTCCGCTTCAGCCACCACTTCAGTGCCCTGTAGAAGCTCCTGGAAAGTCAAAAAAGGACAGCGGTTTCAAGACAATTACTGATTTCCTATGAGCGGGAATCTGTTGTTAGGAATGAAAACAGGGACCATCAAGAGTGGAACTAAACCGTCGTGGCGGAACTACAGATAGTTCGGGTCGACCGATAAGACGTGAATCTCACTGATTCTGCCTGCTGTAGCTCGGGTGACTTGTAAGTAGGTCTTGTGCAAAAGGCGACTAAAAGAGTCACTTGGGAGTGATTCGAAGAGTGCATTGTTTAACCACGTCAGAACCCGCTGTAAGCTCCGTTAGGATTTTTAAAAAAAAAAAAAAACAAGTCCTTCGGTCGAGACAAGTCAAAATTTGTAGAACGTCGAAAAGGTCATTGCTCTGGACCATGTCAATCCTTCCATGATGGCGGAACATGTCTGAAATCGTGGAACGGTAGCCCTTTATTAAGGTGGGACCTAACCTCTTCTTCTTGTAAAGAAATATGAGGGAGTTAGCTATTTGTGGTCCGTAGGCCTTTATGCAAGAGATATATCTCTGCTCGCACCACTGGGAGAAACACTTTCCATTGACCCTCATAAACTTTCAAAATGGTGTATCTTCTCGCCCGAGCAATTTCTGTCCACCACTTTATTAGAGAATTTTTTTGGTGGCTTGTTTGGCCAGGCGTGCAAGTTCAACATTTCTGGATTTGGATCGAAAACGTGCACTCATGGTTGTTTCAAAGGTAGGATATTCCTGGGAAGTTCTGCCTCTAGATCCATGATTTTCTCCACTTGAGGGAAGCAATCAAGATTAGTCGGCACTCGGATGTTTTCGCTTTATGCAAGACATTGGGAATCAGAGGCTCGAAGGAAAGGCGGTTTGAGTCGAGACCGTTCCAGTTTAGGGTAACGGCATCGACTGCACATGTTTATGGATCTGGGACTGGCGAAACGAGATTTGGAAACTTTTTAATTAATCAATGTTTATCTGATTAAAAAAGAAAAAAAAATTAAAAACTTCTGAAAAGGGCAAGAGTATTATTGCTTCAGGTTCACGAGATACGACTGAAGAAAACACAGCTTGTCAATAGTCTCATCATTCGAAGACGTTAGGGTATTTTTTCCTTCATGATTTTGGCCGGCAAACCTACCGTTAGGAAGATTTGTACCTGTCTGACCCTGTATCAGCCTTTAGGCCAGGTATAGATCGCGAGTCAGAGGAAACTCGGGCTATACAAATATCCGACAAAACTTACAAAAGTTCGCTTCTAACTATGACACACAGAAAAGTCGCTTTTAAGTTTTAACCCTACCTTTGCTATCTGAATCTTCGTGATCTTAATCTTGGAGGACTGTTTGACCTTGGCAGCTTTTAGGCTGGACTTTGGAATGTCCTCGGATTTTGGGATGGATTCAAGTTTGATTCAATAACACAGACGCAAATGCACAACGCTTTGAATTCTTCCCAAAATAATGTGAAAAGGATTTAAAGATGCATTACATCGAGAATTGAAGCTCTTTCTGTTAGCTTGACTGGCTGATCCATATTTTGCACATACATTTAGTTTGCTCTAGTTCAACCAGGCATGAGCAGATTGGCCACTTTATAGAATCAAAAAGATACCAAATTCAAATGTCACATTGCAAAATTTATGGTAAAATGATGATGACATTATGGGGAAAATTAATAATTTTTCATCATTTTCCTAAACAATTTTGATTAATTAATGATTAGATTCAAAACAATGATTAACTGATTAATCACAACCATGCCCTATTCTGAGACGATGAATGAGACTGGAGTCTGTTCATGTTGTTGACACACTAATCTCCAGGTGTTCACTTCTAGTGTCGTCAAACAGGGGTCAAGCTGGACTAAACCTATTGGGCGAAGTAATTTCTCCCTCTTGTCTAAAGAGCGCTAAGTGATGGAAAGCAGGAAAAAGTGAGTTAGAACTCAAAGGTTAAAATGGCACTGTAAGTTCGTCAACAACTGCTGTTTTACTGGCTCTAAAAGTTAAATAGTATTACAATATACGAACAACTAATCCAGCTTCATGAAAATATTAAAAACTTTTGATCTTTAACCTGAAAAAAATCTACTTAACTTCGTAAAGAACATTAGACAGTAGTTTCGAAAAAAAAGCAACTCTTCCAGAAAACGGGTGACTAATGCACATCGAAGGCAAATCATCTATATCTTTAAAGTCTTAAGTCCCAAAACGTCTTGACTGGAATAGTGCTTGGTTTGGGGGTTGAAAAAGCTTGGTATTTCACTCCTTTGCTATAGATTCACATTTGTATGGTCCCGAAAAAATTATAACTTTGTTCATTTTCAAGGGAACAATAACTGCTAAACTTGCATACAAGTTAATTTTTAAGCACGCTCCTACTGATACGCCTATGAACATAAGTTGTGTACATCATGCAAGATTCACTATATCAAGCAGAATATCAATCAGTTCAATTTGAAAAATTGGGAGGGGGATATGCCGATTCGTGGCAAGGTAAAGTCAACCTCCGTTTCCTGGTGTTTAAAACAAGTTTCACAGGCGAGGCAACTATTCACCTGAATCGACATTGCTAGTTAACGGTCCAGGAAGGGTACCGGTTGTCTGGGAATGGTTAGTCACCACAGCCGCTACTGCGTTGCGACAGAGCCTGAATCGTTGATGAACTTGTCTGGTGCTGGTCCACGATGCTTTCATGGATCTGGTACTGAATATTGGGGGAGAATATTTCACCGAATCCAGTGCAACAGAACCAGAGCCGAAAATGGCATGACCGGGTGCCAGACAGTCTGCATCTGGTTGTGGGGACTGGTATACTGAGAAGGCAGATCACCGCACCCATACCGGGCCAGGCCATACTGGGTGTAGGTTGCGACTGCGGTACTACAATAGACAAGTCTGGTGCATAAGTTCGGTACAGGCTAATGTGGAAATGATCACCATAGCCAATACTGGTGATTCTGATGATGGAATGTCCAGGACTGATGTCGGTACTGGACCAGTAGCCTGTGCAGTGCAATTATGCTCTGGTTGTGATAATGTACTGTAGAAGATGGCACGGTTGTAACTGTGTGAAAGGCATGACATGGCAAAGATTGAAATGGCGCCTTTGCGCCTGGACTGTCTCAATCATAAGGAAGCTGGCGACTGAAGCGGCAACGCTGATGGCATCTACATTGTTTTGTGAGCGTTTCTGAGCTCCCTTATAGCCCAGGTCAACTGCTTGGTCATGTCGGTCGCCCAGTTCCTTCAGACCAATGAGAGCAAATTATGGAATGATTACTTTTCGCATCCATTTTGAACGATCTGGCAAACGTATGGTTTGAATGGCACCCTGTTAATGTTATACAATTGGAGTGATTATCTTCAACCAGCTAAAATCTTTCACAGATCCCACATCTGGATTTGCCAATTGTTGTTGATACCTGTAATTAAAGTGAGCAAAACAATGACATATACAGGTGAAATCATTCATGTGTCATGATATGAATTATGGTAAATGCCAAATAAAATACATAAATCTTATTAATTGAACTAATTGATAATTTACTTGATATAACGTACAAAAATGTGGAATACAGACATGAATTGCGAGTACTATAGACCATAGGGCAATTAATTAAGATTGCGTCGATTAGCGTCTTGTACAAGGAAGCTGGGCAAATGAAATGCAAAATATTTGTATACAATGAGGATTGTGCAAAATTAGACCAGAAAATAGAAGTACACTTTTTTGTCCTGAGAAAACTCATAAGGATTGCTATAATTGGTGACAAGGCACAAAGTGGAATGTATTTGCGAGGCCTCTTGTAAGATCGTGCTAACTAGGCACAAACGGAAGCAGTAACTAACTAATGACGGGATTGGCACAAATATCTCCATCCATGGGGAGACTACTCTTGTCTGACTACCTCCTTTGCAAGCAGATGACTATTTAACACTTGTTGCTAAATCAAGCCAAAAGATGTGGTGAATGTCTTTCTAAGCTTGGGAGGGTCAGATTTGCACAGTTGTGTATGTAGTCCCAATGCATTATGAGCAGGTGACATATTTGAAGAAGAAAAAAGCTAGAAGAAAAATTATTGCATAAACACTGGAGTGAAAAGCAGGTTACTATAACCTACTGAAGATAAATACACTATTAAGTTCGACTCCTCTTTAGAGGTGCACCATGGAGTTTTTAAACTTACCAAAACACTTTCCGACCACCTATTTTTCCCAGTACATTTTCCCAACCAGCTATTCCCCAGCTAGCTCAGGACTGAAAGAGTCAATGAATCCATATCCTCTCTCAATTTTTAAGCTTGTACACGTCACATTTTCCTGTTAAAAAATTGGGCATCATATTCAAACAATGAAATGAACTATAAGCGTACATCTTACAAATTTGTATTTACATCTATGCCCAAAGAATTGGTTGCAATTCCAAATATATCACCGAATTGACAACTGTCCAACACCTCATATTCGTGGTGACTGAATCGTGTCAGAACATCTCAATAATAAAGGAATTCAATTTGTGATCTGCTGTCAGACATTTGTTTCATCCCGAAAAGTTGTAGCCAATCCCGCATAAACCCATCAACTTGCACCAGAAACTTAACTCCAACAGATTTTCACATTTGGTCTTTAATTCAAGTTTTTAAGTCATTATAGAGCTCTGGAATTACCAATCTGCTTTAAATTTGACAGTCCTTTTCTTTATTTTCTTAAATTGTAGTTAGCAATGCAGATGACAGCTTTGTATCACTCAGATGTACATGGGCCAGTTGACATTGTATTCTAATTACTTGGACAAGACTTTGGAACAGAAATATTTAAGTCGTATGGGTCAAGGAGTTTGCGGTTACATCAACTGTATTTGCTGTGGACTAGTATAAATTAATTTGTATAGGGATTATTTCACATTTTCTATCCCATCTTTTTGAAAATAACTTAAACTAGTTATTTGTTGGGAATCCCTCTTTACTCATGAAATCAAATGGTCTACTCCCAAACCTGGTTGATGCAGGAAACATACAAGACATGTATAGTTCCATGGTACATGTTTCATTGTATTGTTTACACAAGCCCCAAAGCAATTTCACACATGTTGAAATATACATCTTATATACAACGTAGTTCAAAATATCTGTCAGTAAAACAATTACTTTAACATCTGAATATGAGTTTCATAGTTTAAACATTAAGTCCAGAACCTTATTCACAAATATATACTCTATGATACAGATAAAGTCTTCAAATACTATTTAGAAAACAAAATACAGGGGATGCAGTCTGCTGAATTTGCTAACTATAAGCATAGTATTAATAGATCTAAAATATTAAATGTTTATCGATCCAGTCCCAAGCAATACTGTAGCATCTAACTATAAAAAGAAGCTTTGGTTGATATACATGTTTTATATTGGAAACTTGAAAGTATTCACGATGTTTCATGTTGCAACAACTCACAACTGTCACTCTTACAAGGCTTTGGTTTGGTTTTGTGAGTTTAATGCCATTTTTCAGCACAAGATAGGCTATACATAGCAACAAGCATATTTGGTGGAGGAAGAACTCGAGAAGACCCCGGGAAGAATCACCAACCCACGGGAAGCTACTGGCAAGTTTTCTCATATACCCACATTGGCCAAGCTTAGACTCGAACCCACATAGACTGAGGTGAGATTCAAGTGATCTGTTAAGGCAAGCGCCTTTAACAACTCCCCCCACCCACCACGGGCATCCCTTCTTACAAGGCACTGCTATAAATAGGTGATGGTAACATTTCTAGATGAGGTGATCATACTCAGTCTGCAGTAGGTGTGTCATTGCCTGTGAACATGTGGCAGATTTAATTGGATTGGATCTTGGTTGATGCAAAGCCATTGTTGTTATGATACAGCTATGTCCTGAGTGATCAGTGAAAGTTGAAAGGCAAAAGAAATTTGATGTAGTCTGGCTTTTGGGGAAGCAGAGCAAATTAAGCATCTATAAAAAGAAACAGGAAACATGGATTAGGAAAATACCCACAACATAACTTTGAAACTTATCAATGAGGTAAATTAAACAGAGAAACAACACAAGAAGGACGCTATAAAATATTTAATCTTCAGACATTTGATTAAGTATTAAATGTAAGATAGACAGCTGCACAGATGTATGCAGAACACAGATCTGTTATAAAGTCAAACTGAGATTGGTTTCCGCATGAAAGAATCAACACATTCAAACTAATTATTTTTTCCCTCCCACAATGGAATTTCCAAAACTAAACAAATTCTGAAAAAGATGCAAAACCACTATATCTTGGGAGTAGTGTTTGTCATTGACAGCTCAACATCAAAACAAAACCCTACAATACACCGAGTTTGAACAATAAAATGCCTCGCAAGATATAAAATTTGCAAACAAAAATCTGTGATGCTACTGATCTAAATAGCAGGTAACAGCAATATATGTTCTTAACGAGGATATAAAGTATGTTGAAAACATCATTTTTAAGAATAAGCCGATTAGCAAGCCAATTGAGGAATATTTCAAAACATAACAACAGTCTTATTTGGAACTCTATTAATTGCAGCTGTTGGAAAAGTCCCTCAAAGGGGCAGACGCTCTACTGGCAAAAAAAAATTCCAGGAATTCAAGATAAGACCATTTCTTCCTTTTAACTGTGGAGTGTTGAAACCATGTTGATATTACTTTCTGTTTTGGAGTAACAAAAACAAGATATTCAAGATGTATGCCATGGTGGCCATATTGGGTATCAGATTGGCACCATTTCCATTTAGGACCAACATGACATAATAAGAAGTCTTTTAGTGAAAGCACAATATCTATATGACCAGCTATCCAGGAGAAGCAGCGATAACAAGATTTTCAAGATATCCATTGCGGTGGCCATATTGGAAGTCAGATCGGCACCATTTTTATTCATGACCAACTAGACATCATAAGAAGTATTTTAGTGAAAAAACCCATGATGATATGACCATCCATTCAGGAGGAGTAGCGATAACAAGATTTTCACGATGACCACTGTGGTGGTCATATTGGACATCAGATTGACACCTTTTTCTTTCAGGACCAACTAGATATAATAAGAAGTCATCTGGTGCAAATGACTTTCCATTCAGGAGGAGTAGCAATAACAAGAATTTTCAAGATGGCTGCTGTGGTGGCCATATTGGACCTCAGATTGGCACCATTTTCATTTAGGACCAACTAGACATCATAAGAAGTCTTTTAGTGAAAACCACATGTTGGTATGACGATCCATTCAGGAGGAAGAGCGATAACAAGATTTTTCAAGATGGCCACTGTTGCAGCTATACTGGATGTTTGTGTGGAACCATTTTCGTTTAGGACCAACTAGACCATGGGATGAACGTGTGCATAAAGTTCATGGCAATCCTCCAAGTAGTATTTGAGGAGTAACAATAACAAACTTGTGCTAACAGATGGACAGACAACAGACCATCCCATAAGCTCTTTTGGTCTATGACCAATAAAGCTAAAAATTCTTTAGGATTCAAGAAAATGTCAAACAGTTTAGAATGTCAAACACCAAAATTCCGCCCCAAGACTAGCAATATTGCAGGTGATGTTTTGGAATTCTCATATGAGAGGGAAAGTCTTTGGTGTATTTCATCTTGTATATGTGATACAATGTACAATTCTGCAAGAACTACAAATTTTGCAATGAATATTGCACTATATAGTCTTGACATAGAACACACTGTAATACTTATTACAGATAGTCTCAAAATGTACGATTTTAGCAATGATATAAGTAAAGGCTTTAGCAGTGCTCTTTTCCTTTCCTAAGTATTAACAGATTAGCACTAAAATATAAATCTTATTTACAATTGATGTTAAGACCTGATCTGATGAAAACTGAACAAAAAAAACAAACTAAAATTCACAAACATTAAAAACTTAGACAATAAAAAGAGCAACTGCTTACTTCTATGGTTTGGGATGCTTATAGCAAACATACATATTACGTGACTGAAATTATATCACAGACACTAGTCCATATGAGGATTGCACTATTTGGTCACTGAATGTGCCGTATATTATATACCCGTGACTACTGAACATTCATTCATCCATCCATCTGTCCATCGTTTGCAACCCTATGAACACTGGACAATATTTAAATAACAATTCAATAGCAAAGATTTTCACTCACACACTGACCATAACACATGCACTCATAAGATCTTAGCACAGAATAAAGTCTGCTTGGAACTAATATATAATCTAACACTACATCGAGTCATAACGCATGTTGTATGATGAGTCCAGATCTGATGTACAACTCGTGATTCAATGATTATGTTTTTTTCTGAAATACATATGAGACAAAAAATACAATTACATTATAATACCACTTTGTGACCATCAATACTTCCCTGATGAATTAATTGCGACGGAAAATGAAATAATGTACATTTTATGACTTGAGTCTATGATATATACTTGCTTGAGGGCTACAAAATCATTCTGATGGCACTTTGGTGGGGAAAAAAAACTGAACATTTTCATGTTAGTATCATAATGCTTTCAAAAAACCCTGAGGTAACTTTATGATTTGGTCCAATACTTAGCAACAATAATTTACTTTAAAAAATGTTACCTAATTTTTTATTCTGTTGTCATCATAGTTCGCTGAATGAATTATAGTTTCTTTTGTAATCATTTTCAGAAACCATTTCAAGCAATTTACAATATTCCAATAAACCAAGAAAATCTATGTACCGTCGATAAGCATTTGGGAAGAACTGAGACAAAATACTGACCATGTGAACATGAAAACCTTGCTAAAAACATGTTATTTAAAAGGATAAACCACTGAACTACATAAAAACCATGTCACAGTTATGATCTTAGCTAACAGATTGTCTGCTGAAATGCATACAACTGTACTTGAAAGAAAACTGCCATCATGAATTACTCATTGTCCATTCCAAAGCCAAACTGGTTCATGTGAACTCTTTCTGTGCTTAATGACTGCTAAACGAAAGAAGTTATCAGCTATTTTTAATGAAACTCCAAGTCCAAATTTTTTTTTTGTAACAAAATAATTATCAAGGGTTGGCAATAACCTCATCTGGTGGTGGTGGTGGGGCAAAAATAGGTGAGGGGATGGGGGTTGGTCGTCAGGTGATCACTTAAAAAAAAATTAAATAAATCTGATAAGGGGAAGGGAACATAGATGGAATACTCCAAGCTGCTAATGCTGTAGTTGACTAGTTCCAACATTTATAAGTAACTCTTCAAAAATGTACCTTCTATTCTAATAAGTGTACCAAATTTCAGAGATATCTTAAATGGATTTGGAGTTTTACCTGGAAACTAAATTGTGGATAAAGGATGGATGGATGGAGAGAAAAAAAAGGATTGAAAGATAAAAAATATTGACACTGAAGAATTGTGAATAGCAAAAGGCATGTATATATCAACAGTCTAATATGTGTACCAAATTTCACCGAGACATCTTGATATCTTGAACAGTTTGGGAGTTGTTCTCTGGAAACAAAAAGTGTGATGCTAGAACTCGTTTCTATATCCCCACCACCCCATTTTGTTTGGTATGGGATAATAAAAGTCCCCACTTGCCTGAAATCAACACGGCAGAAAGATGAAATGTAAATCAGTTCAAAATGTCACAAATAACCCAACTTTATTTTTAAAGTTAATACACACTGTGCCATCAAATTATGCCAAAAGTAACCTCCATTTATAGAACCTGCAAAACTCAAATCAATTTTAACACTGAAAATGCCACCACCATTGTCAAAGTAACAATGTCACCACCACTGTCATCAAAGAGAAACTGACAATGCCACCACTGTCATCAAAGGAACACTGACGATGCCACCACCACTGTCATCAAAGTTCTATCCTTATCTCACCTCTGTTCAAAGATAAGACAAAAATGATGCCAACCCAAGAATAACAAAATAAGCTCAACACTTCCAGATTGACTTTAGAAAAGATGCAACAATCAGACATGAGAAAAATTCTTACAAGTTAAGAAAAGAAATCTATATATATTGAAGAAAAAAAACAACAACAAAAAACATGAATTTATGTTGATATTGAAAAGTTCGAGCACTATTTTTCTATTTTCCGAGAAAATCTATAATCTATTGAAGAGTTAAACCAGAGACACTTGCTAATACTTCGATATAGTAAAGCTGGAGTTAGAGAGGTGAATGATGTTTGTGCGCAAAATAGTCATTTAGTTTTATTTTGTTTAAAATCAATATCTTCAGCAATAAGAACCATGCATTAAGTTTTTGTGAATCAGCATGAATTAGCTATAGAATACTTAAAAGCTCAAATTTTCAAAATTTAAATGCTACTTTTGTAATTTTCAACAGTTTGGTTATTCCTTTGCATATCTTATCCAGTTTGGTTATTCCTTTGCATATCTTGTCTTGTGCTTGTTTTCAGATCTTTGAAAGCAAAAGTAATAGTGGTAGCAGATTATCACTTATATAAAATGTATTCTTATAACTCCAGGTGATTAAATAAATGTAGTTAGTTATGGATACAGATCTAAGTTGTCAGAAATTAATTGCAAGAAAGAACACATGCACAAGTATAACCCCCTCTTTTTCCAAAAGCAAAAACCTGGGAAAAATACAGAAAAGCACATAATCTCTTCAATAAATCAGCGTTTCCACATATGATCTGCAATGCATGTAATAATGCCCGACATGATATAGAGCTTGTATGATGTATACCTGACACTACATGTTTATATTTGCCATACCCGTTGTTCTCTTGGAAAAAGTAATTCTGTGCAAAATCTGCAGGCAAGATCATTACATCCCTGGTATTTTTTCTTTTTTAAATTCCAGATCTTTGATATTGTCATCACATAAGTACAGGGCAATAATCAAATGTTTATTCATAACAAAAAATAAGTTGTTTAGATCATGTCTCAAGTGTAAAGACCCAAAGTGAAACCAAACTTGAAATTTTTACAACAGATTTGTATGCACTTTAATAATACAATGATACACCTCAAAGTGAACAATTAAAATCATGTACATACCATTTATAATTGCTTATAAGTCCAATCCAGCTGCCAACTACATCGACCCAGATCTGTTGCATATTGCGCTGGCTGATCTGGGTCTATGCAGTTTGTTAGGGCTAATTAGTAAAACAAACAAATATAGACCCTGATCTGCTGGCACATTATGCGACAGCAGATCAGGGTCTATGTTGTCTACATTTGGAACAGACAAATAAGCAAGGATATACGCTATACAATATTTTGTATTAACTACAAGCATAGCACTTGTTACTTAGTATAAACCTATTTTCAACACCCTATAAAGGTATGTGATTGCTATAAATCACTGCCAAGCTAAATTTTAACCTTCTGTTTGCTGTTTCAGTACTTACAATTGAAGTTACATACATGTATTTAGAGAACATGACAGATTGCAACTGACCCCTCGAAATGACGAAAAATGCTCTGCCTCGTGAGCAAAACTATGTTTTTAAAATCAAAACTTTTCTTTTGGAAAGAATTTCTCAAAAAACATTTAAGCTGACCATCACCTGCATGTCAAGCCTGAGTGTGAGTTATATTCAAAATCCAAAGATTTAAACAGAGAGTTTAATATAAGGTATAAATGGACATGTGGACATACACGAATGCAAAAGTAATCGCTATTTCAAGCTTGACAAAAATCTTCGGAGTTTTAAAGATTTTAAATTGTATATGAAGTAAAGTTGTGAAAACTATCTAGGCAACCACTCAGTTCAACAAGCACTTATCCAACCAACCAACCAAGTACAGTGGTCCCTCACTATAACACAGTGTTGATATAACACTGGCATGGACACAAATCCCATAATGATGGCTGAATTGCCTTTTTATACATAATGTATCCCAACATAAGGCAGCCTTGACTATATCTAGGTACACTGTTATGGCTCCCATAAACAGCATTATAGTGAGGCATCACTGTGTTATGTATAATGTACCCCAGTATAATGCAGCCTGGTCTATATCACAGTACACAGTTATAGCTTCCATACACAGCATCATACTGAGGCATCACTGTGTTATGTATAATGTACCCCAGTATAATGCAGCCTGGTCTATATCACAGTACACTGTTATAGCTCCAATACACAGCATCATACTGAGGCATCACTGTGTTATGTATAATGTATCCCAGTATAATGCAGCCTGGTCTATATCAAAGTACACTGTTATAGCTCCCATTAACAGCATCATACTGAGGCATCACTGTGTTATGTAGTATAAAGTAGCCAAGTATAATGCAGCCTGGTCTATATCGTGGTACACTGATATGGCTCCCCTAAACAGCATTATAGTGATGCATCACTGTACTATGTATTATGTACCCCAGTATAATACAGCCTGGTCTATATCGTGGTACACTTTTATGGCTCCCCTGAACAACATTATTGCAAATGACCATTTTACTTCAGTCCAGTTTAGATTATCAGGTACATACAGATTCATGCCTAGCTGGTAATGGATTTGTTAACTGTCCACTTGAATATGTTATGTGATAGCTGATTGATCGATGTTCCACCCCCACCCCCGATGGGTCAGTTGGCATTAACGTTTATCAGCAGGCATTTTTATTAATGGTGTACTCTGCATATAATCAACTTATTTACCAAGCATCAAATTTCTTTTTGTATTACAATACTGGACAATGTGGAACAACATTAAAATCACAAAATCAGAATTATGTGACAACTGTATGCCATTATAAGACAAACCTGGTGAAAATGATAAATAGTTGCCAGTGCAAATGTTTTTGTACAGTTTGGTGAGAGATTGATAAAGTTCATGCTTTAAAATAAAAGTTACTCCTGGCATTATTTTTCACTGAGGAATAAAATGAAGTACAATGGTATGCAATGTCATAAAAAAGGATGACCAATGTTTTTCCGAGTATTAACAATTTCATTTGATTTCAAAATGGAGAAATGACAATGTCAGAGATCATAATAGCACAAACTGCCATGTACAAGTTGATTACTGTATGTAGAAATGATGCCACGCATTAGGTGGCTTGCAAAAAATTAATTCAGTAATATTTTACATGAATAAAAATACCTTTACAATGGGACATGATTTGACATTTCAGCAAAAAAAATTAATGTCTATTAATAAATAGATTTTAAATTATCTTGATCTTTGTAGACACTGTACATCCATGCTTTAAACCAATAAAATACAATTCTTAATTTCTATACATATTAGGACAGGTATTCTTATATACAAATGTATCAACTTTGATTTCAATATCTATATAACATCTACGAGACAAATGAAAATAAAAAATATCGGCCACATCTTAAAATAATTACCTAAAACAAACAAAAAATAACAAAAAAGATATCATATGACTTTATATTTAGCAGTCAGGTATTACCTGGGGAAATAAAATGTGATAATCACGTAATTCTTTTTTTTAATGATGCTTAAAATAAGAAATAAATTACTAAAGTGGACAAACAACAGCAAGATTCAAAATTATGTTTCTTTAAAAAGCTATAAGGCAGTGCTTTGTCTACATATTTGTAGGTGTTGCTTTTCCTGAAAAAAGATATAAATCTCTCAAAAGAATGTTAAAACGTGCTTTAATAATAATGTCTATTTCAAGTGTACTGTTATTGGCCACCATTTTAGATATAATTAAATTGAAAAGAAATACATGAATGCATCCTCCAAGATACCACTACAGATAAGTTTGGACAAATTTTTGAATCTGATTAAAAGGTATGTGGTCCAAAACAACAGCCTTTGCTGATCATATCCAAGTTTGTCTTCAGATAAATTACTTCTTTCACTCAGTTTATGAAATTTAACTCAAAGCTACATTTAGGAGAATAAAATCTTCAAGGTTCAATTAAAACAGATGTTGGGTGTGTGGAGTGTGAAGGCATTTTGTATATGGCAACAACTTTGCAAAGAAATCAAGTTCTTGGCCTCTAGCACAATTTTGCATGCCTACGAAGCTCAGAATATTTCATAGATCTTGACTTTGGAAACAAATCATTAAGACAATCTTCCCTCACTATCTGATTCATCTATACAAAGATTTGATCAGAGAATTCCAACAATTTTTACTTGAGGACTTTAATGTGAACTGACTTTCATATGATCACCTCTATGCTGTTTGCTTCGAATCCAATGAAACTTGTCTTTACCTTGCAAGTTTGGATTGGTCGCTAAATTCATCTGATTACCACTGCCATAATTTTGATTAAAACTGTAAGCCTTATTACCATGGTAACCACCATAGTTACCATGGAAACTGCCTTTGTTGTGATTTTTATGCATGTTATTATGGAAAGGAGGTGGGTTAAACCCTGAGTAATGCTGACTGTTATGAAAGAAGTTTTGCTGATACTTATTCATTTGGTCATTGTAATGATTTCCTTGAGCTGGTGATGGAGTGAGATGAAGGGGGAGGTTCTTATGATGCAGTGGGCGTGGCATGTTGATGTTGATACGAGTGGTGACAATGTTGATATGCTTATTGTTGCGTTTTTGCTGCTCTTGCACAAGTTCCTGAATGTCTATTGTGTGTGCTTGGTTCTCAAGATTACCATCTTTTAAAGATGTCAACATGCAGAATGAGCCATGGGTTTCACCAAATCTGCAAAGAAGAAAAAAAAATTCCTGGTTTTATTAAGAACTGTATCACAGTACAAATCCTCCTTACTAAGTAAATAAAATTGATTTTTGTCTTCTATGAATGACTGCTCAGTTACAAGGTCTCTGACAATTTGCATAAAATCAGTCTGAATATGTTAAGATTACATGACAATGTGATAGAAACTTTAAACAGACTAATCTTATTCACACCAAATCCTTTATAAAGTACACCCAATATTATTACTTTATATCGATGTTCAGTAGGTTATAAGTTCAGCAATGTTAGGGGGTGTGGGGGTGTTTGCAAAAACCTTGGCTTAACTGTGCATATTTTAACTTTTAGCATCCCAAGCCCAACAGTCACTTAATACCATGAAAACTGAGACAAACTCTTAAATTATTAGTTAATGAGTGCATCAGGCAAGACTTTATTATAATAATAAACTAATTCACCAAAACAAAGCCTTAATAATTCCAGGTAGGGCACATGAGGTGATTTTTGTTGCATGTCTAGTACATATTTATTTTACTGAATACCCATAAATGGTTATACATTATTATTGCCAATTTTCCTGTCAGATCTGCCTTTCATTATCTTTTCAAGTTGCTGGTTCAAATTCAAAACTACATGACTGCAAAAAATGTTTGTGTTGTAAAAGGTTTTAAGCTGTGGGCTGATGGAATCACTAGTAAAAACAACACTTATCTCTGTATAAACTTGATGCCAAGAACAAAATGCATTTTCTTCTATTAACGTTACATTTTTGCAAAAATATATATATAAAAATAAAAGTATCAAGTTTTGAAGACAGAGATATTGGTTTGGTTGAACAGCTGTATGAATATTCAGCATATTTATTCAAAATCACTTCAACTACTGCAAGCACACCTTTTATATCTAAATGCAATTATTAGTCTCCCCTCATCTTCAACCTAATTTTAGCGCTCTTGACCAGGAGACCAGATCGCCAGCATTTAAAACAATGGAACTATTGTTTTGTGCAAAGATTTCATACATGCAAGTTTGAAATATTGCCAACATTTTTGATGGTGAAAAATAGGATGGACATCTGATATGCTTGTTTGTTTGTTTGGAGTTTAAAGGCACATAAGCACATGAAAGGTTATATCCATTTGGTGGCTTTTCCTAGCACAGTAACACAAATAGGTTATTTAGTGCCAAGACAATTAGAGTAAAGTACCTTGCCCAAGGACACTCATGGTAGCCAACGAAGGCTAATCTGATGGTAGGATTCAACCTCGGACCCTTTTTGTCGTGAGACCAGCATGCTAACCACGAAGCTTCTCCAAGTCCTATGGAGTAAAGTACCTTGCCCAGAGTACACCATTGCAGTAAACCCGGTATGGTCTGGGCAAGATTTTGTCTCTACTAAAATCCATTGGCTTATTTTTATTTAGTCTTGATTGCTGCCGGTGTAGTCTCTATACCTCTATATTGGCCTCTGGTTTTAGCATGTGATCAGACCCCCACTCCAATCACACCTTGTATGTGCATCTGACATGCGAGACTATCTCTTCAAACATGACATATAGACAAAGACTCACCACTATCTAATCAAGCCCCTTTTGGCAGATGTAGATCCTTACAAAGGATGAAATCACTCTTCAACCACAAAATGTACATATTCAAATCATGTACCATCACTCTCTATGACAAGAGACTCTCAAAGGGACCAACACTCTAATGGCCAAAAAGAAATTCCAGGAATACAAGACAATTTCTTTCTTTTAACTGCAGAGTGTTGAAACCATCTCTGATATTAGGACTAACTAGCCATCATAAGTCTTTCAGTGAAAGCAAAATATTGATATGACCAGCCATCTAGGAGAAGTAGCGATAACAAGATTTTCAAGATGGCTATTGTGGTGGCCGTATTGGAAGTCCGATCAGTACCATTTTCATTTATGACCAACTGGACATCATAAGAAGTCTTTCAGTGCAAACCCTATGTTGATATTACCATTCATTTACAAGTAGTGATACACTTTTCAAGATGGCCACTGTGCTGGCCATATTGGATATCTGAGCAGCACCATTTTCATTTAGGACTAACAAGACATCATAAAAAGTCGTTTAGTAAAAACTCTACGTTGATACAACCATCCATTGAGGAGGAGTAGCGATAACAAGATTTTGAAGATGGCCGCTGTGGTGGCCATATTGGATGTGCACGCAGCACCATTTTCATTTAGGACCAAGAAGACATCATAAGAAATCTTCTGGTGAAAACCCCATGGCAATATTACTTTTCGTTCAGAAAGAGTAGCGATAGCAAGATTTTCAAGATGGATACTGTGGCTGCCACATTGGACATCAGATCTGCACTATTTTCATTTAGGACCAACAAGACATTATACGTCTTTTAGTGAAAACACCATTCAGGAGTAGTAGCAATAAAATTTTCAAGATGGCCACTGTGGTGGCCATATTGGATGTCAGAGCAAGACCATTTACATTTAGGACCAACCAGACCATGGGATGAATATGCGTGTGTAAAGTTTCATGACAATCCTCCATGTAGTTTAGGAGGAGTAGTGATAACAAACTTGCGCTAACAGACAGATGATGGACAACTGACCATTCCATAAGCTCTTCTGGTCTATGACCAGTAAAGCTAAAAAAGGAACACCAGCATACACACTAATAATTTGACCACTTGGCAATTTGCTATCGGTTCCTGAACACTCTATCAGGTGACCGAAAAAAGGAAGTACTGTTAAAATTTTGCATGAAATTGTCCAAATTCATGCTCAAAGCCACTTAAATTCCTAAGCAACAAAAGAGAATTAAATGTAATGTAAGAATGTTTTTTTCACAACACTTAATAATTATGTATTACAAGAAAATCCTAACTGAATAAGAATCATCGCCCTTTGGCAGCAATTTCTTATATAATTTTTGGCATTTTATCCATCATTTCATAAACCTGTACATATCTGAACACTTGTAATTCAAGACCAAAGTCTACATATCACAGCTGAAAAGTACAAAACGACAGTGTCGATTAAAACATAGCTAAAATCACACCTGAAGGAAAGCAACTGAATGATACATGAAACTACTATCATAATCTGGCAACTCTTATTCCTATGTTTCTTTAATTCATTAACCCCTAGCGCCACGTTTCTGTGTCATGAGGTTGTACCCTATGTCCGAACTCTATAACACCAACATCATTTAAGATACACCAAAGTGGATGGTATTGCAGGAAAGTAGACAGATGTAGCTCTAAATGAAACCAAATAATGTCGATTTTCTACGTGCATTAAAATATACAGCGGAAAAAACGTAATTTTTGATACCCAATTTTTTTAGGTCGAAAATTGCGCGTTTCAGAACTGGAGTTTATGTCTGGATTTCAGATTTTTTGGCCTTAGATCTGAAGCAGACCTGTTCGAACTGCACACGGACAGATGAACCTTTGCAAAAAGTAGGATAAGTTTGAGATTTGGAGTAAAAAGGGGCCAGGACACAAAAATCAGCGGGCCATAGGATTTCAAATGAGCACAACAAAAACTAAATATTGAAATTCATTCTAAATGGTAGAGTACCTAGATTACATTATTGTAATTACAAATAGGTAACAAAATTTTATCAAGTGTCACTAAAACAAGCAGTTTCATTTTATAAACAAAGTCCAAAACATTTCAAAACTATTCTGAAACAATTTCTAAAAACTGGACATGGATCACATCCACAGGTGTCTCCACACCACAGGATTCATCTATTCAGTTCATTGTAGTCACTAATGTTATGTGCAAGTAATTCCAACTGTACAACTATTGAATGTGAATCTTTTGGACTTCGTCAATTTTTGGTGAAGTTTCAAAAAACCCAAAAAATTACATTGCTTGTTCTAGTGACAGCTGCTTTAATATTTTTTTTATGTATTTTTAATTACAATAATAAAATCGAGGTATTCCTATCAGTTAGAATTAATTACAATAATAAAATTGAGGTATTCCTATCAGTTAGAATTAATTACAATAATAAAATTGAGGTATTCCTATCAGTTAGAATTAATTACAATAATAAAATCGAGGTATTCCTATCAGTTAGAATTAATTACAATAATAAAATTGAGGTATTCCTATCAGTTAGAATTAATTACAATAATAAAATTGAGGTATTCCTATCAGTTAGAATTAATTACAATAATAAAATCGAGGTATTCCTATCAGTTAGAATTAATTACAATGTACAGTATCTTCCGGGCTCATATGAAGTCATATGGTCAATATATGGTGTAACAAACCAAAATGGCACATAAATCTTAAGCATTAAATATTCAAAGACCACGTTAAAAGAGAAACACATTCAGAAATTGCAAACATCAACTCATAGCTTAAGTTTTTGTTAATCAACATCATATAGATTAACTGCTGTACCAGCCATAATGGAATGCTTCATGGTTCATACAGACATTTAATTTAAAATTTTAAGCACTTTCAAGGACTAAAAATGTAATTTTCAAGCACTATATCTGCATCTAAAATTAAGAAGGCTGTTGATTATGGTATGAAGAGTCCACACAATTTCAGATTTAAGTATTTTATTCTAAGACAAAAACTCTGAAATATTTTTTTTAAAACAAGAACTTTGTGAAAACACTTTAGCTGGAAAGGGCTTGGGGGAGTCGTGGGTAGCAGTGTTGCACCTTGGTTGAGCTGTCATGGGAACATTTTATGTACCTTTGTCCCTCTGTAATGATCAAGACATGTGGATTTGTTAAAGTTAAGCAGACACTGGCAGTTTGTGGTGGGAGAATGCCCCCCTGGGCTCACTAAAGGTGCAACACTGGGTAAGGGTGCAATCATCTCATCTCCACAAATTTGGGAGTTTAACTTTTTTGCTGAAATTTTTGACTAAATTCTTTCATGTTCAAGCAAAATATATTCTAAACTCATTTCTACGGTGGATATTTCATTCTTGTTGTGCTTTTCAATCTTACCACAGGACTTCAGAGAACTTTCACCAATTAGTCCAATGACAAACACAACACATAGCTCTCTATTGTTTTGCCCCCTTTACCTTTATATGGCGCTTATGGAAATCACATCTGAACTGTTGAAAATATGCTTCTCATCACAGTACTTCATTGGCTTTGTTAATCAACCATAACAGTCCAGTCAACACAGCATCCATTAATTTAAACGTCTCATAAGGTGGTTACAATCCCAAATGAGGCAGAAAACTAATGATCACATCAATAACCCAACCAAAAGTCCTGCAGAATATGTAAGTGACCCAAAACAGAAGTATAATTCAAGATAAACTTTCTGACTATTTAACCCTTTTCATACTGAAGCCCAATCAGACAGATAGTTGTGTAGAACTGGACATTTTTTCAGTCAGTGGTGTAGCAGCATGAGAGAATGCAGTGACGTTGGTCAATCTGGCTTTACAGGACAATTTTTTGAAATTATTTTTCAATGTTGTATACCATTTTAAAAAGCATAAAATTTTCCTTAAGGTCATATATTTTTTGACTGACAATTTTCAGATGTAAAATTTCAGTTGAAAGTAAAGTTATGTAAGCAAAAAAACATGCTTTCCATTTTTTTAAAATAATTTACTTTCAATGCAATTTTCTAATCTGCAATATTCATTTTACCCCCTATATGTAAATGTATGAAATGGGGAATTTTATGCCGTTTAAGAAGGTGACAAAATAATAAAAATCCATCAAGAATATCGAAAGTTATTACAATTTTATTAAATTTACTCGCATGAGAATTGGAGAACAAACAGAATAATCCTTACTGGTAAGTCAACAAAGCTTTTCGTTTTGATTCTTCAGTGTTGTTATTCCACAATAAATTTTAATGTAATAATATCAGAGTTAGGTTGGGTGTATTTTGGTCCATTTCCAGGGATGCAGTAAAATTTCATAATATTATGCACACACCCAACATCGGTATATGTGCGAACTTTATGAGAAGTGAAGTTCTCAAAATGTCCAGTTACCAATGAACTATTTATCATCTGCTCAGTTCCTTTGATGCAACCAAGATCATGAACCCACGATCACCACTGCCTAAAATATAAATTTCTCCCACAAAATTGTCTATATTTTCATCAAAATCTGTATCAACATCACGGTCGCTTCAGTACTGTCCGCCATTTTGAATTACACGCATTAAAATTCAGTTTTGAAATAAAATTTTCTACCCCCCAGTTATCATTACACCTCCGTTCATTTCGTCAAAGTCAAGCTCACGATCTACACTGCTTAAACATAAATTTTCCCCACAAAATGATCTATATTTTCATCAAAATCAGCATCCACATCACTGCCGTAACTTGCTGTTTCAGCGCTGTCCGCCATGTTGATCTCCACACATTAAAAGTCATGTTTGAAATCAAATTTCAAATAACCAGTTATCATCAGCTCCATTCATTTTGAAGAAGTAAAGATGGCGATTCCCACTGCCTAGAATGTAAATTTTCCACACGAAATGGTTTTATTTTCAACTAATTCAGCAAGCACATAACTGTCTTCACTTCCCTCTTCAGAATATGACTGCCATTTTTTTATCTCTGCACGTTAAAACTCTATTTTGAAATCGAATTTTTGCCAGTTTTGGTATCTTTTAAGGGGGCGCTCTACAGATAATACATGCTTCTGAGTGAGTGACAGGTGTAAGATGAAGTATTTTGCATTTGCAACATGCACAATGGAGAGAATGTTGGCATACCTCTATGTTACTTTCATGTACTGTGGCTGAAATTTCTTTACATATTGTACTTGTGGAAACTGGACATGATCTGAGCACACAGCGGACAAAATGGCCGCTCCAAAGTACTCGAAAAATCAGCCTGAATTAGTCAAAAGTGCACTATTTTCAGCAGTTATTAAAATAGGGAAACGAATTTTGCCAGAGCAGACAATACCAGCCTCTGAAAGTACTATGAATGAATTAAAAAATATCCAAAAAGTAAAAAAAGTTATCGGCTCTTTTTTTTTTTATTTACCTTTGAAGTCCAGGAAGTGAAAATGACCAAGCGGAGCTAGCAGTTTTTGAGAGGTGCACATCTTAAGTAAGACCATGCTGTATACTCTATAACCCAAATTTCACCCATCAATCATACACCAAAATAAAGGGAATTCAAAGTTCTTTTAACAATACCTAAGATATACAAGGTCTTTTTTAAATGGCCAGGACAGCCAGTGAGGAAACCCTGGCTAATTCTTTTTCTTTAAATTTCTAACCCTATGCAAAGTACGAAACTGGAGAGCGCCACCTAAACACAATCTGGTAATGTTATGTGTACCTTCTACCTTTATTACCTTCTTTTCAAAAGAGTACACGTAAATTGATGACGTTTTATACAGCTAAAAATACGTTTCTGCAGAGTTGGTAACGGAATATAGTGAACATACGACCGGAGTCATATCCTGCTGGCAAAGGTAAAGTACGACTGGAGTCGTATCCCGCTTCAAAAGGGTTAATGATATTTATTTTTTCTTGATATTTATGTAAGTATATAAATGTGTTCCAGTAAAATATGTGTTTCTAAAATAATGAACTTTTCTAATACTAAGTATTTTCAAGCACTTGTCCAGTACTTTTTTAAGCAGACCCCAATCACTTTTCCAGGTAACCAGCAAATTTTCAAGCACTTTTTATGATTGTGCAAACCGTGTGCTTACACTGCAGATTGGTAAAATCGAAGGTTGCACCAAATAGTATTTCCTTCTATACTAAAAGCAGCTTAAGAGCACGTATCAAGTTATCTATATGGAAGACGAGGATAAAATAATATCCAGCAACAAACTGAATTTTTGTCATAAACTTTACAAGAATAGAAAAAAACTGTTCCCCATCTAGTCTGATAAATCTGCCCACCAAACCCATGTTCATACTGATGGATGGATCTGAGGGTCTGATGTCACCTGTTCATTAAAACGGTCAATTTTGCTGCATACAAATGTCTCCAAAACACACCGGGGTACAGTTTAGACACTTAACGGTATTTGGTAACAGCTGTATGTCGCCACAAAATTCAAAATGGCCACAGGATATAGGGTTGTGTTATTCCACATGGATTTAAAAAATCAAACATAGGATTTAATCTGGAAACATTCTTAACATATCACCAAAAAGGACCCTTCAACTGATGGTAGCTCGCTCAAGAGACGCAAGAAATACTGGTGTCTAAAATGTGCACTGATGTGTTGCGAACAAATCTGTCTGCAAACATTCCTCAATTTTATGAATAGGTGACATCAGATCCTCAAATCATCCATCAGTATCAACACAGATTTTTCTGGGGCTGATTTATCAGACTATTCCCCATCTTGTCTAGTAAACTATCATACAGAAATAATTGTCTATCCTGCCTTGGCAGAACCTCAACATGGTGATCCCTTTGGCATCTATGTGCATGTCAGTACATGTAAATCCATCAACACCAAAGACTGACATTGCCGTTAAAGTTCAGATTAATCTCAATTTAAAAGTTTTTTTTTTACTTAGCTAAATAAAAGTCAGGCTGTGTTCATTTAAAAATGGTCAAAAAGTGGGGTCATAAAAAAAAAGGGCAGCAAATATGAAATACCCTTATATTTTTCTTGTCAATTCGAGACATTCAAACACGTATCATTATCATAGGCACTCACAACATGGATTTATTCATTTCTGCAACAAGTAGTCAATTTTCCAGCATAATCTGATTTGAATCAGACGCCGTGGAGTCAGGCTACAGCACAGTTTTCTACATTTACTTTTCTGCTAAAATAACCGTGTCCACTGTACAGGTCATGGTTATTTATAGATTTGTCTTGTAATTCTCTGTAATAACTTCTATAAACCTTGATTTCTGTAGTAGGATTCCAGATGGACTGTGTACTTAGATGAGAATTCATTGCTGGGTCGACATGCAGGTATGTCTGTTACACACACATGCCTATACCACTGGCTTTGTAGCATCATTTTTTGGTGATGTGTGCATGGTCGAGATGGTGTAGGGGTTGGTGCATTCAGGCAAGGTGATGGGTGCAGTAACCCACAGATCCGGGTTCGAATCTCTGTAGAGTATGAATTAAAATTCTCTAACCTGTATGATAACATTATTTATTTGTATTTAAAAATTCTGTTAATGTTATCAAGTATTCTCCAGCAGAATCCAGGGATAGCACTTTCCACTCCGTTTAGTGTACATTTGTAATTCTCTCTCTCTCTCTCTCTCTATATATATATATATATATATATATATATATATTTCATCAATAATCATAGATCAGTAAGACATTTCTATCGGACAATGAAATTGATTGTCTTAAGCATCTTTGGCAGTGAGCTCACTCTATTCAGTGAGTTTTGAATGTGCTCAGTTTGGTCTAAAATTAATGATCCATAAGAGTCGTTGGTTCAAGGGCACAGCCCAGAATGAACCCTGGTCAGGCTAAAAAAAAAAAAAGGTCTATTGTTTTACAATAACGGTAGTAACAACAGCAGCTAATACCACATCAACAATGACTAAAACTATTATTATTAGTAAAAACCATAATAGATATCATTGGGTCTATTCAACCTATTATGTCAAGTTTGAAGAGATAGTCTCAAGTAACTGATGCACATGAATGGAGCAGGTTTAAACAGAAATTAATATGTCAGCCACTGAGAAATTCTGCCCCCCCCCCCCCCCTTTGCAAAACTTAATTCTGGGACCCTCTCCAAATAAAATTTTGCATGTTTAATGGGAATTTTGGCTGCCCTCTGCAGTTGCAGGGGTTGCTATGCCACTGGTTAACCAGTCAGTTATAGGGACTCCATTGGCAGTAACCAAGACCGACTGAGATGGTCAGGGCCCACATGTCAAACCCACAATCAAAGCATTGCTTGATGTGGGCCAAAAGGTTCAGCAAGCATGGAATGTGTGGTCTCAGCTTCATAATGATTCATCCTCAATCTGATTAAAACTGATATCTCCAACATAACAGAGATCTGATGGACATCATGATCTATGATCTTTTTGATTCACCAATCAAGTTCATTTTTAACATTTATGAAACTGTAAAATGTAATTCAGAACACAACATTTCTATTGGCAACTAAGCCCAAACATGAAAGACAAAGCTTTATCTGATAGGTTACCAAAAGTAAAGTGGATTGGGAATTCAAAAGGTCACCAGAACATGAACTTTTACGAGTGCTGCAATTATCAGATCTGCTTATTACTTATTATGAGTAGACCTTGATTTTAATCCAGATGGATTCATCTTAAGTATGAATAGTATCAATCCAGAGGCTTAGGAATACATGAAAACGATGAAAAAATCTTCAACCAAAACATTAATGCAAACTGTTATTTTTATATAACTGACCTTGACCCCAAGATCAAATAGGCAAACAAGCGTGTCAGAATGAATTGTCTCAGCTTCATACTGATTCATCCCAGGTATAAATAAAAGTCATCAAGAGGTTTAGGAAATGCACTCAAACTAATAAAATATGAATCTAAAACCTTAACACAAATTTTCTGACTGACCATGACCAGAGTCAAAAGAGCAAGTGAGCAGGTCACATAATGTATTTTCTTAGCTTTATAATGATCATGCAAAATATTATAAGAATTTATCATGAGGTTCAAGAGATTTGTGCAAATGAAATACTTTAACCCAAACCGTAACAAACTGTTCCAGCTCGAGTAAGCATTCTCCTCTGAAATTTATTTTGCACATTTGAGTCTTCATTTTGTCCTCCTGGTATACAGCAGTGTTTTGCTAAGATTTCTTCTTTATATTTTCTACGGTTTTATTTAGGTAATCAATAATTTTCTACAAAATAAAAAGGTTTTTAGATTCTTTAACCTATACTAAAACTTTGTATTCAATATAAAATTTTTGTAAGCTCAGGCTGTGCACATTGACCCCCTTTTCGACTATAAAACATCAGAGAAAAGAAAGGAAAAAAACACTCCTGTCCAGTAAGTTGGTATACATGCATTCAAGTATTCACCTGCAACACACTTCCTGAGGATCTACCCAAACTGTTAATTCCGTGGGTAAACCAAGATCACTGTATTGCAGACCACATAAAGTTGCAGCTTTTTTTAGCACTGGATCTATGGGCTCTGCCGGGTTGACACGGATGCAGCGATAACCCTGTCCTTTGTAAGGCTTTTCTGCATACCAATGATTCTTGAATTTCTCTACCAGAAGTGCTGACAAGTGGTCAGAAAATTCCTCTGCCTTTTCCTTAGGTATGCCATCGTTTTGTCGAATCAAACGGGCCAAAAACACCACCGCTGCTGCTATTTCTTCCCTCATAATGTCCAGCAACGTTATGTTTTAAGAAGAACATAAGAAAAAACCTGTTAGCCTTGAGATAAGCGAGACGAGGGATATCCCTGCCTCGTTTTCGATTCCAGATTTTGTTGACGAATAAATACAGTATATTTTAACACTTCTCGGACCTGAAAGAAAAGAAAAAATTACGTTAATATAGTGAAAAATCAGATACGCTATGACTTTGATAAGAAAATTCATCCAGTAGTCTACATGGATGTTTCATTTTCTTGTGTGACTATCGAAATTTCGCGAAACAAAGCAACAAAACGAAACCGGGAATCGACAATGAAGAACGCTGAATACATCATCAGAAAAAATATAACTATATTATATCGATATAAATTGGTAAATATATATCATGCTTTACATTGATGCACTTAAAACTTACCTAAATTGCTGAATTGTGTCTAAATTTGAGCTGAATCTGCGGGGATAAAAAGATGCTTTACAAGAGCTGACATGGAGGTGAAGGCGAATGAAAATGGCGTCGTGCTTCAGCCAATCAAAGACGGTTGTTTTCTCGAAGGTTGCTACGTATTTGTTGACATCATTTCGCGGGAACGTGTGTCAGTATTAATCACGTAGATATTGTCTGATATATTTCCAAGCTATCTAATGTCACTATTTTACTCGTCTTCTTGCTATGCGAATGCTTTTTTTTTATGATATAGAATGGATAGTCTAAACCTTACACATCAGTTCAAGTGAGACAAGAGTTCATATATAAAGTCTTTTGATACCAATATAAATGACACGTCATTAACGTATCTTTTTTATTTTTTAATGTGATTCTTCACGAAGAAAAGCTTTCACGAAAACTCTGACTTTCTTCGCGAAAATAGTGTCTTTATTCGTGAAGAAACTGCCTTTATTACAGGAAGATTTGTGTGGCCAATACTATCAAAATTTTCATAATACGTCCTTGATCAGGCCTCACACAGCCTTATTTTCATTTTTCAAAAATCACATCTCCCCACTCCAACAAAAATAACTTGTCAAAGTCCAGAACCATGCCACTCCAAATATATATATATATATATATATATATATATATATATATATATATATATATATATATATATATATATATATATATATATATATATATAATTCGGGCTTCTTGAAATACCTATATTTGCCGGACATGACCGCCAGTTCAAAGGTTTTCATCGGCACATACTCGGAGCAACCTGACTTCGGTCATAGGCAGGGCCGTCGGAAGTTTGCGCTAGACGAAACGGCGCCCCGGGCAAGAATCGTCATCGGCGATCCCCCCCCCCCCCCCACAACTCCGAGAAAAATACCACTATTGTCGCCCCCAGGCTTGGCGCCCCGGGCGGTCGCACATTTCGCTCGCCCCATACGACGGCCCAGGTCATAGGATATCCCAAATATCAATATATCAAATTGTCTTTGATTTGTTTGTCCATTAACCTGTGAAATAAATCCCTTAATGAAGTAAAATTGAAAGGTTACAATCTCAAGTTTACAGATTGGTTCTTTATCGGACAATCAATAAAAGTGTCGCCGACCAAGCTTCATTCAAATGTGACTAGGTCTTGTTTACATAGTTTCTTTGTCGAACAATCAAAAGAGGTGCCGACGATTAAGCTTGTCACAGCTCAACTGCCTTAAGGCTATACCGCTCAGTTAAGCTGGTCAAATGGGGTTAGAGAAGGGCAACTTAACCCTTTAGTGCATTAGATTTCAAAGATCGGCTTCCCAGTAAGTTATTTGTTTGTTTGTTTAGTTTAGTTTATTTTTTTAAATTTTATATTATTTTTTTTGGGGGGGGGGAAGGGGGAAGCTTATATATATTTATATCTAGATGAGGCAATAATAAATATCAGTCTTAGTTTTTTTCTGTTTGAGAAAAGAATACTCGCCTTGTCAAAGCGTAACCATAATACTGATGGAAACTACAAACCGACCGAGAAAGCTAGAACTTTTAACATAAAGTGGAGCTATTCCCTCGGCTGAGGTATGACAGCACACTCCGTACTATGTTTTGTGAACTCTATCAAAAGGATAATTAAAAAAATGACAACATCGTATCGCATGGATCAACAAACTTTAGGAAACTGGCAATAGTGGAACATACTGCATGCAATGACAATAGTTGTATGAGCCACTTGGAGGTCTAACGGGAATCAACATCAGCCCATATGTTAACATAATGTGTCACTATAGGGTCAAAGTGTTTGTAGGCACAAAAGTGTTTATAGTGTCAAAAAAATGTTTACAGGGTCAAAATGTTTATAGGGACAAAAGGTCGAAAGTTTAAAGGGACAAAGGGTCTAAAATTTCTGGTGACAAACGGGAATGGTAATGTTAAATTTTTTAGATTACAATCCAGCACAACATATAAAATGCAGCAACTGCTTATTGATTACTATCCAAACACACTCCCGTACAATCCAGCAACCACTTTTTGATTACTATCCAAACATCACCACCACCACCACCCCACGTACAATCCAGCAACCACTTTTTGATTACTATCCAAACACACACCCGTACAATCCAGCAACCACTTTTTTATTACTATCCAAACACACACACACCTACTATCCAACGAAAAGAGTGATAGTGTTTACACACACACGAGTAGTTGCATGTAGCTAATGGGGGTCATACGGGAATTAACATTAGCCCATAGGTTAATATGCTGGGGGTGATATGGGATCATACTGGAAATTCTATATTAAAACGGTCCATAGGTTTAACATGGGGATGGTATTATCGTGTTACAAGTGTTTTATAGTGTCATATGGGAAATCCTATGTTACAATGGTCCATGGGTTTAACATGGGGATGGTATTATAGGGTCAAAAGTGTTTATAGGATCAAAAGCGTTTATAGGGTCATACGGGAAATCCTATGTAAAAATTTCCCATAGGTTTAACTTGAGGATGATATTATGGGGTCAAACGTGTTTATAGGGCAGCTGTTATAATGTCAAAGTGTTTATAGGGTCAGAGGGGAATGGTAATATTAAAATGTTTATCTAAAATCCAGCACATCACATATACTATCCAAACACACACACCAACAAACCAACACCCGCTTGTTGATTACTATCCGAACACACACCTCTACAATCCAGCACCCGCTTTTTGGTTACAATCCAACACTTATAGGGGTCTGCGGGAATTTAGCATGCGAAAAAAAGAGTCGAATATGTCTAGCTTCAAAGGGTCGAACGTTTTTCGGGAGTCTGCGAGATTTAACATGGGAATACTTATCTACTATCCAATTACTTAGTTATCTACTATCCAACACCCCATACACACTATCCAAAATGCCTTGAGTAGTGTTTGAAAACCCCACACCTACTATCAGATGAAAACGGTATGATGTGAAAGAAAGGGGATGAAATCACACAAACATAATATCCAACTCTCACTTTTTGATTACTGTCCAACACCTACTTTTTGATTACTATCCAACATTAAATTTTTCGTTACTATCAACTCCCACTTTTCGTTACTATCCAACACCCCATACACACTATCCAAAACGCCTTGTGAGGTGTTTAAAAACTTCACACCTACTATCAAACGAAAAGGGTATGATGTGAAAGAAGGGGATAAAATCACACAAGCATACTATCCAACATCCACTGTTTGATTACTATCCAGCACACACCCTACTATCCAAAACCCACTTTTTGATTACTATCCAAAATAAACTTTTTGATTACTATCAAGACCCGTACACTTACTAACAAACCAAAAGGTTAGGAAAGCTATACGCACATTATACACACTAACCTACTATCACATAAGAGTGGTAGGATGTAAAAGGAGAGGATGTAATATACACAATATCATATACAAGCAAAGGTGAATGGCAAATCTGGCGAACGCACCGCATTATACGGGAAAAGCACGCACGCGAATGAAAACATCCTTCCTATTTGGTAAGCAGATGTGAAGGAAAACATGACTAAGATCGCTAGAGAGAAATGCAAAAGAGCATGTTCATACAGTTTTGTTTAAAATAAAAAAATTAAGACAATACCATTTTTTTCTCCAAAATCAACATATTTAGTAAGAAGAAGAAGCTTCTCTAACTCAGACACAAATAAACAAATGATATTAAACATGAACGTATTTACAACGTTGACAAACTTGACTTCCAATGATCTAAGAGACTGTCATTTTGCCAAGAGATAACCATACTGTTCACATAAACATTTTTGTATATAATCATTAATTCTAGGTTACACACGATCAAAACAAGTCACTAAATGTTCTAAGGAAAATCCAGAACTGCGTTGATGAAGAAAATACACACAATATTGTCTACACATCATGGAGTCTGATCCTTGTTATCTCACATTATTGAATTGAGTGGACACAGTATTTCTTCTCATAAAGTCAATGATGGCGTCTTCCAAAGGAGATAATCCGTAAGAATCAAAATATTCAACACTGTGATGGTTGGGAAAGGAGACGGCTACCCAATGGGTTCACGATCGATGACTGTCGTCTGTGTTAATGACATAGGCTTGAACCTCTTTAGGTTTTCGATGAGGAAGTTCATCTTTAGCACACACTACAGGATTCCAAGACGCTGTGTACGAACTGTGAGTCAGCGTGTAATGAAGTTCACAGGTATCCATTCTTTTTCTTTGTGTTTTCACAGGTAATGATAAATCATCAATTCACACCTGACTTTTTCCTTTATAAGTTCTGTCAAGTAAGTTGATGAACCACGGGTAGTCTCCATACTATGTTGCAAGAGAGCTTCGGTGCGTTTGGCCTCCAGAGAAGTCAATGGAGGTAGGGAATGATCACGCAAGTCTTTATACCAATTTCTCAAAATCGTCTCTTCTGATACGAGAGCCCATGCTTCTTCCAGATACTATTCCAACTTTTCTTCTGAACTCATCATCAAACATGTGTCGTGTTGTTTCTGACTAGGATGATCGATTTTGACATCAATAACAACGTTCTCTAACCAGGCATGTGATTCTTTCAGCCAAATGTATTGATTTCCAGAGTATTGTCAAATTTTGCATACAAGATGACGTTCACTGTATTGGCCAGAGCTACTGCAAACTGAAGTTCCAAACGAAGTTGGCCCGATTTTATAGGGTGGAAATGTCCTTCGTCGCTGCCTTGGTCTGGAGTGAAATAAAATCCACACAAAGCATATCCTCCTGCAAAATCCTCGTACGAAATACCGTGGCTGCTGTTGGTACCTAACTGTCCTGTGACTTCAAACAGTGTCAAGTAAGATCTTAAGTAATTTTTCTGAGCAAAGTTAGGTTCAAAAGGTCTGGTACACAACGTTTGGCCATCTCGAGTGGCTTCTATCTTGGACACGTTGAAGTGTTCAAACTCGATATGATTTTGATCGATGGCTACGTTCAGGGATGCATTACTGACAATACCAATGAGCAAATATTTGTGTAGCTGTCCTTGGAAAATATTATCTTCGATTTTGGATCGGAGTCCAGAGGCAATGGGGAAGGTTTTCACTTCCACTCGTCGAGCAGGATTCTTGGCTGTCGTTCTGCTCCAAGTTTGACTGATGTCGTTTGCCACTTTAGGTAAAACTCCCACACGGCGCATATAAAGTCTGGCTTCTTCGATGAGAGTTTTGTACTCGTTAGCATTGGCCATCAACCGGAACACGGTACTACTTCAATTCAGTCTCAGTCGTACATCCACTCCATTCAACAGATACCTGTCTTGCAACAACATGTCCAAATGCAAACGATCCATTAATTCTCAACTACGTCCTTGTCTGATTTTCTTTCGACTGTCGTTAAATCCAACATTGTGAGGATCGTCCGCTTCTGTCAACTCTGTGTCGTGGAAGACATCCAAGGTGTCAGGTTTCCATACCACGGAAGCATCCAGATGCGTGTTATTGGCTTCTTTTCCGTGCGTCCATGTACGCTCGGTAAGGGTAAGTATCCATGGTGCTGCTCATAAGTTTGTTGTTCAAGTACAAATCCACTTTGCTGAACAACGAATTCATAAAATTATTGACGGCAGCTAATCCGGCATCTTCTCCTGGATTGGTGTTGTCCACTTTGAGAACTTTGACTTTCAGGTACAAGTGACTGCTATTCAGATTGATGTAATCTTCGGTTTGTCCTTTGATTTCAAATTCAATTGTGGCTGAGCCAGTCAAAGACGATACAGGATAAAATTCAGTTGGTGGCATGGCAAACAGATAGAGTTCTGACTTGGAACATTTGCAAGAATCTCGGTGCATCATTTTCCTTTTGTTTTTCAGTTAGTAATCAAAAACGTCATAGTCTCTGACCGCTCCTGTTCTTCTTCTCTTATTTTTTTTCTGAACGTGTGTATGAGATCTGAATGGCTTTCGACGTCTTTTCTGCCTCGTCCTTGCTGTGGCGTAGAAGAAAAAGTAATGCCTTCGCCAGAAGTGTGAAGTAAATTTATAGTGGTGTCTCGGCGATCCAAAAGGTCTTTTCCATTTTGAAGCAACACATTTTCTTTATTTTTGTTGACAAATGTAAAGATATTTCTATAATCTTTGTAAATAAATAAATAAAGGCGTGGTGTGATGTACAAATCAGCTAATGAAAGGTAATGTGTCAAGTGCCCAGAAACCCAGGTGGCACAACAGAGATATTTGGTGAGGCAGAGAAGGAGGGGTATATCCCTATGTAGTATTCTAGTCGTAGTCGTATTCCGCATTATGCCGCTGTGGTCTGAATTATAGAAAGGCCATGTTTGGGATGCTTCTGTTATGATTGTCACATTGTCTCAACAGATCAAAGGGCTGTGATCTACATCAGCTGTTTGTTTAATGTCAAAATAGCAGAGAAGACCAAGTCACAGAATGACAAGTTTACTGGAAAATCGTGTTTTATTTGGATTTAGACAGCTTTTCTATGCTGTTGCACCAAATGAAACATCTTATTCAACGATAGAATCAGTGCCAAAATATGTTGACGAGGTATAATTAGATAATCACGTGCGATAACTGCACTTTTGCTCTTCGTTATCATTTTTGACACTGAACTTTCACATATTTGAACGCAGTGAATAAAAGGTTTAGTTACCTCCATTGATGGTATAAAATAAGATGAAAGTGTGGTACTGTTCCAAATTGTTTTGCATTCATAAACTACATATTATTTGATACTGGTGAAGTGTCTTAGCTGACAAAATGCACTGTCAATGAATAGTGGTAGGTTTGGTATTGTGGGTTTAACGCCATTTTTCAGCACATGATAGCTATACATGACGGCCAGTATATTTGGTGGAGGAAGAACCAGGGAAGAACCACCGACCCACGGGAAGCTACTGACAAGCTTTCTCAAATACCCACGTTGTTCGAGCTAAGACTCCGGATCCCCTAATGAATCGGGAGTCGAGGTATATTCAAAGATGCACAAATACAGAATTCATGCAAACTTCTCAAAAACTGTGCCAAAAATCAACTGAATGTTTGAATTGACCCCAAAACCTGGCATGTGCCAGTTACACAATCCACCCAAATCCACCCAGATCTACAACAAATCCACTGAAATCTACCCCATATATACCTTTGATATGCGTAATATACAAGGTAGATGTTCTTTAGGTATCATATATTACACAGAAATATCAGAAAAGTCGATACGTTGCAGTAGATGGTAAGAGAATGTCAATTCTTTTAATTTACATAAGATAGTTCTTTGTAAATTTCTAGCCGAAATCAGAAAAAAAATAGATACGAGTTATTTTTAATGTTTACAATAAAGAAAATTGAATTAATATCGTTGAAAAATATTTTGAAACTTGTCATAAATCAGGCCAGTATGGCTGACTTTTACTATTTAACAGTAATGGATATGAATTAACCCATGCCTTTTATTGATTTTTCATTCAAATCATGTTTTTCTACACATTCTAATATTTAAATATAATAAATATTGTGTGAAGATTTATTGATGAGCAACATAATATTCAAATGTACTTTACTGTTATCGTTGAAATTTTATCTTGCAAGTAAAACCTAGAACCAGTAAACCAACTTATTTTATTTTCATTCTAACCTTTGAAGATTTAGCAAATATTAATGAAAGTAAATATTTCATTTAAAGCACATATTAAATCCATTAAAGCTTGATTTCTGAATAGAGATTTTATTACATTAAAAAATATATAATATAATAACGCTTCCATGTAACCAAAGATCATGAAGTTATTTAAAGTCGGCATTATACGTGTATTTTGTGTTCAAGAGTGGTAAATTTAGTAAATTGGAAAATGAAAACAAAAGTGCCTTAATTATAGCAGCATTAATCAGACAGGTTTTGCAAATTGCTGGTCAGATGATCTTACTATTATTGCTTGGAGTTAAATTAACTAAGGGCACACTGATCAAACAAAATATTCAACAGACAATGATAATATGATGTTCAATTATAGTGGCATTAATCAAACATGTTTTGCAAATTGATGGTCAGATGATCTCACTATTATTGTGCAAAATTAAATTAATTAAGTGAGTATTGATCACACAAAGTATTAAACAGATGGTGATAATATGTTCAATTATAACAGCATCAATCAATTCAGTGTTAGTAATTTTCAGGAACAATAAGTCATTAAATACCTTGATAGAAAAATGGTTATCTTTTCAAACACAGAGAAAGACAGAATTTTTGTTACGACATGTTATTGTCGTACTCACAGTAGTCATGACAACATTTTTTTTATCAATGGTTAATTGATTGCCTAATAATCCTAGGTCCAGAGAGAAGCTTAGAGACATTAGTAATCAATTGGTGCTCATCGATGTATGGAGAAAATTCACAGATGTTAAGAATGACCAATCATTTCTTGTGGTTTAAATGTATATAATATTGAGAACTTTTAGAGAATTTAAGTGTGTGTGTGTGTGTCAAAAATTTAAAAATTTGTGTCTTAGACAACAAAGCAAGTACTTTTACAATTCATAATAACAAAACACAAAGGTGGTATACAAATGTATTTTGTGAAGGTATATTACCAAAGAATGTGCACACAGTTAGCATTCATGCACACTGGGAGAGCCACAGTAATTCAGTTGGTAGAGCATCTGACTTGTAATCAAAGGGTTGCAGGTTTGGGGTGGGGGAGGAGTGTGTATCTGTGCTTTTTTATTTTCTTTTATAGATTGTTTTCATTTGTTCAATAATATATTCTTCAATATGTTATTTTATATCGGTCTACTTATACCAACTTATAGTACCCTTAAGAGGTGCACATCCATTTAGCATTTGGGGATGCGCACCTACCTCAGGTAATAAATCTGGTAATTTAAAACAAAATTTAATCATCTTTATTTAGAACTATCATTGAAAAAATTAGTTGATAAGGAAAAGAGACCAATACATTTTTTTATTATTTTGGCTTTTACAATAAATAAACTAAAAGGCTGGTTAAATTTTTGGTCTTTACAAAATTTATTCAACATTAAAATAAGCTCTAGTCACACCTCCACATCTATACCTGTTGGCTGAAGTGACAGAGCGATTTTGTGTATTTGGTTAATCTAGGTAAAAACAAATCTGAACTACAGTTTTGTTAAATCAACTTTTCTGATATTTTCGTCAAATACATGATACCAAAAGAACATGCACTGCGTATATAATGCAATTTTTGTGTATTTGGAGTATATTTGTGCACATGCAAATAAACACAAATATATGTTTAATACCTGTGATATGCAATATAAGCAAGGTACTTGTTATTTGGGTATCAAACAACGGTGAAAAAAAAGAAGAAATTCTAAATATTGAAAATTGTAATGTCAATATAAACAGTTTTAAAAAATGAAAAAAGAACTTTAGCAAGATTGTATACATATCAGTAGTACACATAAGTGTGTTAACAAAAATAAAAATAAAAAAAACAACAGAATTATATGTTATGCTATGCAAAGAAAATCTTAACCATCTACTGCAATTTATCTACTTTTCTGATATTTTCATGTAATATATGATACCTAAATAACATATACTTTGTATATTACATGTATCAAATGTATATTTGGGGTAGATTTGGGTGGATTTATGGTAGATTTGGGTGTTTCATGTAACCCACATGTGCTACCTATGCCCCGTGGGCCGGATCTGGCCTGTGACTTCATTTTATCTGCTTATTTACATCATAGGGTGTGGCTGTAAAAATCACATTAGTTGTAAAGTTGAGGTTACTCATCCGTAACATCAGTGACCACTGTGGTTTGTATAGATGAACACTATGGTGTGAAGACACCTGTGCATGTGCTCTCATGTACATTTATAGGGGTTGTTTGAAACTAGTTTTGAATTTTTTTTACTTCGTCATTTTCTGGTGAAGTTTTAGAAACTACAAAAATGAAACTGCTGGTGGCAGTCGATTAAGTATTTTTACCTATTTGTAATTACAATAATATAATCTAGGCACTTCTATCAGTTAAAATGAATTACAATATATAGTTTCAGCTGTGCTCATTTAAAGTCGTACGGCCAAAATATATGGTGTAATGACCAATAAGGGCACATAAACTTTAAGAGATATATGATACTTTCTGTGTCAACTGTTCATTGTGAATGTGGCTTTTCTAATCAGAATAGAATCAAAACAAAGCTCAGTAACAGCACTATAGTGAGGGTATATCACAGCATGCATCACAGGCAGCAGTACTACAGGAACCTAAGTATATCACAACAATTACAATCACATACAACAGCATAGGGTCTGGGTATATCACAGCATGTTTTACAGACTTAGCAACTACATAGAGGGTATATCGCAGCATGTATCACAGGTTACAGCAGTACATGGAGGGTATATCACAGCATGTATCACAGGCAACAGCACTACAGGGATATAGGTATATCATGGCATGTTTCACCGGATTAGTAACAGTGCTGCATGGAGGGTATATCACAGCATGTATCACATGCCAGAGCACTATAGGACCTGGGTATATCATGTCATACTTAACAGGCTACAGTGCTACATGGACCTGAGTACAGCACAGCACATATCACAGGCTTAGTAACAGCAGTACTAGGAGGGTTTGTCACAGCCCATATCACAGGCTATCGCACTAAAGGAACCTAGGTAAATCATAGCATGTTTCACATGCTACAGCGCTACAGGGAGGGTATATCACAGTTCCGGTACATATCACAAGCAACAGCACTACAGGGACATAGATATATCACAGCACATTTCACAGGCTTATTAACCACTCATCAGGAGGGTATATCACAACATGCAGACCTGCCAACCCCTTGAGAGGTATAAGTGTAACCGAAGTGGCAGAAAAGTGTAATCTGAGCATAAAAAGTGTAAACTATATATAATGCATGTCACAATTACAATAAACTCTATGTAAAATGTACATTTAGTTTTGCTACTAACCTGAATCTGCAGGTGGTTACACTTTCTTGTCACAAATGAGCAAAATCCATGTGGATATTAGTACCAGAATAAAAACACAAAATATATTGTTAAATTATTTATATACAACACTCACTTTAACTAGTCTACATGTCTAACCTTCGCTGAATGATAGTAAAGTAAAGTCCACAAATTCTGCACTGAGCATGACGATGTACCTAACTGGAGTGCTGTATTACATCACACTCATATTCTTCTTTTCAAATTTGTAAAGCACTATTGATTTGTCCATTATCTTATCCGACATATCAATGTTCAAAGAAAAATGTTTTCAGACACAGGCCCAGGGCTGGTACCTTGAAAAAATTCACAAGCTCTGACTCAAAATCTACAAGCCCTGACTCCAATACCATGTACCCAAAAGGGCTCTATTTTTTACTTATATTTTTTACATGATGTTGCACGTTGCAATTGCTGTTCATTAAACACCCCTACCATCTGCAGCCTTTAAATCAACTATATCAACCAAATTGGTCTTCACTGTACCATCATATTTAATTCATATTTACATGTCATTTAGCATGCCAGCGATTTGAGTAACATTTAAGAAGAGCATGTAATGTAGACATTATAATTAATTATTATTTTAATTATTACTTATTCTGCATGCATGTGTATATGTTTTTGTTTGGTTTTTTTTGCCTTGAATAATAATAATAATGTCTAAATTATTTACTATTTTAAATGTACTTAATTATGATTTTTAGAAAAATATTATCATGCCCTTTTTATTCAGACTGAATTATTTTGGAAATGTGTGACATATAATTAACAAAGGAATGATAAAGTCTATATTCTAGTTACATTAAATTTTATGATCCAGAATTTTTTTTCACTGTAGTTTTGTATATCATGTATCACAGTCTGTAACACTACAGGGACCTGGGTATACCACAGCATATTTCACAGGCTACAGCGCTAAAGGGATGGTATATCACAACACATATCACATGCTTGCATCACTACAGGGACCTAAGTATATCACATCATGTTTCACTGACAAGACAAAATATTCTGCTTAATCCATTACTTATGTTCATGAAAATTAGCTAATCTCCTAAACTCCTTTTAATTTTACTGCAGGCCATCCCATACTTTTTTGCCCTTGCAATGACAGAATTGATTGTGCTTGTCATACAAAAGAGAGAACTTCCTCGTTTCAATGACAGCTTTAGCTCTGTTGCACATGGACTTCTATCCCTTCTACATGGGTAAGTTTATAGACCCTTTCACAGTAGGTAATTTTGGTGAGAGTTGTTTCCCTTGTCAGAGACTTTGGATAACAAAACCTTTTTATCCTCCTAATTTTCACAGATGTTCCACATCAAATATCTTTTAATTCACAACAGTTCTTTGCTTCATTTACATGTGATCCTCAAGCCAGAAGTTATTAATTTTAATTAAGAGAATTTTCTCATAGAAATGTTAAATTTCACTAAGTTTATGTTGTAGGATTTGTCCTCAGCATGACAGACAAAGATAATAACATCCTTTTAGTTAAAAGGTCTATTGTAAAAGTCCCAGTTTTAAGCCAGGGACTTCTGGACTTTCATAACTGTTCTGCTTCCGATGCTAGCACATATAAATAGGTTGTCACTGTTTACTTAAATTTTTTTTATAAATTTGGAACTATAATGCCTGATATTTCAAAATTTTGTATTTACTATGTCTGTATGTGGAAAGTTAATACAAAAAAAAGTATAACATATATACTCACGTATAATCCGATACCAACTGAAAACTGCATAGACCCAGATCTGCCATTGCATAATGCGACAGCAGATCAGGGTCTGTGTTGTTTGCATTTGAACTCGTATTATACATGAGTATATACGATACTTTGAAACCTATTTTGAATTCATCTGGATCATTACATTTTAATAAGCCATTTATCATAGACTATTAAGAGTTTAACAAATACCAGTTTTAATACCAGTTTACTCAGTATGATGTACTTAATGCAATGCAGGAAACTTTTCTTCTGGACAGTACAACATATTATTTTTTTTAATATAAAATTTCTTCCCCTGCATATTACTGCCTGAAAGCAACAGCCAAGGCTTGAAGATTTTGTGCTAGTTTATGGTTTTTTTTCAAATTAATTTACTAAGTATCACCTTGTAATATTTGCAACATTCTTCAGACTGCTCTTCCGTTCTGTGGAGTTGGCAACCTTCATGTGGGCATATTCCAAATTCAACATCATAGAGCTCCCATGGGACAGCCCCTGGACCTGGTTATTGGGCATGATAGGTATTGACTTTGGGTATTACTGGGTACACAGAGCTGGGCATGGTAAGTAATTTTGTTTTGTCTATTTGTGCATTTTTGTAGAGACCATGTTAATGAAAAAGCAAAATATAGCAGTCACTTTCCAGTGGCGGTATTGTCAACACTCTTGTGAAGATTTTTGTTGAAGTTTTTCATTGGCTCATGTTTCTATTCCCCATTATGGATTATATTTGGAATTTTCGAAAATAGAGCAATGACAATTTATTCTCCAGCACACTTGTTCACTCCTATAACTTTAAGGTCAAGGTCACAGGCATAGAAGATTTGTATTATGGTTTTGGTCTAGTTCTTATATCACCTGTGAAAGCGTGGTGAGACATAGGTACCATTTTTCCTACAGCAATGGCTGCAGTGGCATCAATGTTGAAGTCTTTGTAAGTCATATACAAGGGAAGAATACATTATTGCACAGACACAGGTGGGACACTTGGTTTTCGTGGAATGCTTGTTCATTTGCTTGTATTTAGTATACCCACAATAGATTATTTTCATACTTGTGATGAATTATTATGAAACAAAAGTTCTGGGAACACACATTCACCTTTTTTCCTTGGTCACAACAGTGCGCCTTTTACTGTAGTGGTCCCGCTATGCTCTCGATTCAGTCTGCTATTCTGTAGAACCTGCCACTATGCTATCTGCTTGTACCGCTACACTTTTGTTTTTCCCACTATTCTTAGAAAATTAATCTGTTAAATAAACATCCTGTCACCTAATTCAAAGCCCAATTACTCAAATGATGCCTGTTCCTACCTTGTCTTGGGTAATTAATGAAGATAATCCAGGATAGTTACTCAATCACTTAGCTGTTATCTTTTGTACCTGGCTGACCTGACTGCTGGTGCATGAATTTTGATGCAGAGTTCGTCTTTACAGTGACATAGTCATGTGATCGGTCAGTGATGATGGAGTCTGCTGGTAGTGCATGAGGGTGAGGTGTGTGTGTATATGTATATATATACATATATTAGTCATTTCCACTACCAGCTAAAAAAGTTACACATATTACGTTTTATGTTAAGCAAATTCTTGTGAAAAATGGAAAAATATGTAAAATTGCCCAGCGCCCAGCTAGCCTCATGTTGGCCTGGCTATGAAGATCAAAGATTGGTGTCACCAATGGTGATTCCAATTCAGATATCATTATTTTCCTCCACAAAGAAAGAGCTTAAGAAACAAAGGACAGTGTTCAACACTGAATGGAAGACTTCATATCCTTGAATGGAATTTGCTGGATCATATGGTAAGTTTTCATTTTGCAGTAGTTGTAGTTGTGATTGTTGTCATTCTTATTATTTACTGGAAATATGACGAGGAATGAAAGTTGCATTTTATCTATGAGTTGCTCTTATATTTAGATGGTAAAATAGTTTGATCAGTATACCTTAACTTAATGTCTCATTTCTTTTTTCTCTCTATCCAAGTAAAAAAAGGAGCAGTTTTTATCTTACAATTTTACCCGTTTTGAAAACATGTAAATAAAAAGCATTGAATTATTCCTTCATTTAATTTCAAAATATATTTAATGAATAACTTAAACAATGACAAACACATTGATATATTGTTCCTAATGGAAAGGAATATGTATTATCTTAGTTATAATGTCTATTATAACTATATACATGACTATTTATATATAGTCTATATACATGACTATTTGAAAACATATCACTGTCATGACTCATGAAGAATTTGTCTCTGGTAATTGATTTAGGATTCGGGTGGTTTCGTATCTTTTTGTGCATCCATTAATAAATTTTATGTTCCATTTTTTCCAGACTGTCAAGGTCATTCTCTGTGATGAATAGAATCAGGAGTGTGTTAAGGAACAGGTTAACACAGAGGGTGCTGAATTACCTTATGACAATCAGTACAGAAGGACTTTGCCTAAAAGACTTTAATTTTAATGTGGCAATCAGAATATATCGGAATTGAAGAAACGAAGGATATCATTTATTTAAATTCAAAGACATATGAGTTTGACATTAAATCATGTTATACCATAGGGAAATAAAGAATACTATGTAAATATAGTACTTCTCTTATATATCATTGATATTAACTTTTTCACCTTTATGATGATAACGCACATTTTTAAAAACATTTTATGAGGCTAACACGTGCTTACCTTGATGCTATCAAAAATTTCTGGGGAGATCACTGCACAGTAATAGAAGAATTATGTTAAGGTTTCAGTTAAAGTTTTTAATTTGCTTATACATGTATTTCCTAAACTCCTTGATGAATTATGTTCCTACTGAATGAATTTTACCATGGAATCAAGATGAAAGTCATATAAGAATTTCATTAAGGGTTTGATAAAAGTTTTTCATTTGCCCATACTTCCTACACCTCTTGATGGATTCTGACTTCTTTGTTTTGGTTTGAATCATTATGAAGCCTAGACAATTAATTTTGTGATACATAGCTCACTCCCCACTTTGACTGTTTTGTCAAGGTTGTAGTTACAGACAATTTGCATTGGGGTTTTATTAAAGTTTTTCATTTGCTTATGTTCCTAAACCCCTAGATTCTGTTCATACTTGGAATGAATCATTATGATGATACGCTTGCTAATCACCCTTTTGATATAGGGGTCAAGGTCAGTTTACAGCAGTGCTTTGAGCATGAGCTTGACGTGCACGCCTGAGAAGAATAGCGGTCTAGGTATATGAGGCCACTTACTAACCAGCATAGCTGGTATGGACCCTATTTTAGTTTAGTGGTATGTGTGCCTGACTGTAAGACAGACGAACTGGGTTCAGTTCCTGATTTGGGGGCTCATCTGACTCTCAGGAGCTGGTAGCCTCAGATTGAGAATGGGTTTTGACTGCTTTGTGTAATGTATCAGGGTGACATTTGAGGATGAATGTCAAGGCGAGAAGGAGGAGTGTAGCTGTCTAGGTATATGGGGCCACTTATTAACTGGCCTAGTTGGTCTGGACCTTTTAGTCAAGTGGTATGTCCACCTTACCGTGAGATGGACAAACCAGATTTGATTCCCAACTGCAGCAGTTACACATTACACAACTTTATTGTTTATAACGAGTAAGTGATATTTTGGTACATTCATCTGTCCATCCATCTGTTCATCTGTCTGTCCTTTACCCTATCTCCTCATAAATTGCCAGGTAAAAATTTACTTAATTTGATATTGTTGTACATATGGCTATCACAAGCAAGAGAAGTATTATTTTTTAATTTCCCCCCCCCCCCCCTCTGCTCCCACTAAAATTTCTATAGCCTCGACATTTTGTTATATTATGTGGCAAAACTTTATACATGCAGTCATAGATGAAAGTCACATGATATCTGTAACAGATTTGGCAAAATTTTAAACAAGCAGTCATAGGTGAAAGACACATGGTATCTGTGACAGATTTGGCAAAACTTTATCCACATGATCATAGATGAAAGTCACATGATATCTGTGACAGATTTGACAAAACTTTAAACAAGCAGTCATAGATCAGTCATAGATGAAAGATACATGGTATATGTGACAGATTTGGCATTGGCTTACTTTAGGATAGTGAAGCAGAAGTTGAATAACTCATTAATTTATTTACCTATTTTTTGGTTGTTTGTTTTTATGACATCAGCAAAGGTAACATTGTTTTTGATTGGTTGAACTTATTTTCCTGGTAGTAAAATCCAAAATATACCATCAGAAACTTTTTCTGCTAGTGTGATATCATCACTCCTCCTGTGACATAGTGCCATCGACATTATATTTTCTGATATTTTCAACAAAATATTTACCGTATATCTGGGTCGATGCAATTACATAGACCCTGATCTGCCATTGCATAATGTGCTGGCAGATCAGGGTTTGTGTTGTTTGTTGTACTGATTACACCTTACAAACTGCATAGACCAAGATCTGCTGGCACATTATGCAATGGCAGATCTGAGTCTGTGCCATTTGCAGTTGAACTCTACTTAAAAGCAATAAGTATATATGGTAATTGTAAAGTATATTGATAAATGTATATAAGCAAATCTGAAAATATAATAGCTGTTATCCCCTGTTTGTTAGATCAGAGTCTCTTTATAAATGCAATAAATAAAATTGTTCCACTAAAAGCACAGGAGTTTATTGTTTTGTACATAAAATATGACAGATTGTTAAGAACAAAAATGAAATACATGTACCAGTATCTGTACTAAAAAAATATGCACACTCTATGGTATAGATACTGATACTTCACTTTTTTCTTAACTTTTCATCAATTTTTATGGACGAAACATCAAAACCCTAGTCATTAAAGTGATTGATTATTGTGATTGATAGATGTCAGCATGAACAGGATTGATAGTATAGTGTATGTACTGATTGATTATCTTACAGAAGTTAACATAATGTGGTCAGGTCATCAAACCCATCACAGTTCAGAGGACTATAACCTTAGCACAGCTCTACGTCAGTCAATGATACAAAAATATTTTGCATGGGTGAGTGATGTGGTACCACCATGTATTTATCCAAACAGATCCCATCCTACTGAAGAAGTATATGTATCAATAATGATACATTTCGACTTGCAGGAGAAACAGGAAAAGATTTTGGTAACCAGATTCAGGTACAAATATCCATCATATTTTTCCAACATAGTCTTTGAATTTCATTTTATACTTTCAAATCAGTCCCATTAATTTAATGTTGTTGCCAGTATACAGTATCCAGTGGTATCAACCATAGTTAGGTAAAAAATATATACCACTTCCTTATATGGTATGCAGCATGGATGTAACTTACCCACATTCTAAAAACTACTTTTGGCTGTGTCAAAATCAATATGGTGGTGACAATGTTGACATCTGACGCTATCCAAAATCTTGACATCCCCAATGTATCGCTTGAGCGTGTCTCAAGAAGACAGAGATTTATTTCTGCAACATTTTGAGGAAAAGATCACGAGAGATCTAATTTGAAAGTTAACCACAAATATTAAAGCTTTTGTCAAAGTTGATTCAAGTTTTGATTGAATGGGATAAAGTTTGGATGAATACAGAAGTTTTCTTTTTCTGATGTATTGTTTATACTATAATACTTTGTGTTGCAGAGGTTAACATTATGTGGGCAGGGCATCAAGCCCATCATAGCTCGGAAGATTACAATCTCTCTACTGCCCTCAGACAATCAATGATACATAGATATGTGTCATGGGTGAGTTATCTCCCCCTGAAATGTACAACAGTCCACTATTATAGACATGTAAAATTACTGCACTTTTGACCTCTTGCATTAATTAAGTTGAGAGCAATATCTCAATATGAGGGAAAAGTTAAAGATACAATAATAATAAGTCTTGTTGTCTGCTGTAAATATGGGAGCAGTGACGCGTTTCCAGAACACTGAAAGATATCTTGTGAGTGGAAAAAATTTTGATAGCTTAAAATTGTCAACTGCAGCATGCATGCAATTTCATCACGCTTGTTACCCCATGCTTTAGAGGGCCACACCTCCTGATTAGGGAGAGGTAAGATTTTAATAAATAACCATGGGTTCACTTTTATTCTCAGAATAACACATTTTGTGGTATTTATTATTGTTTTCAGGAATGTAGAGACCAAATGTAAAATGACCCATCTGTAAAAAATATGTAGGATCTCTTCCTTTTTCTATTACAGACATGGCCACAGATTTAAGTAGGATCTCTTCCATCTTCTATTACAGACATGGCCACAGATTTAAGTAGGATCTCTTCCATCTTCTATTACAGACATAGCCACAGATTTAAGTAGGATCTCTTCCATCTCATATCACAGACATGGCCACAGATTTAAGTAGGATCTCTTCCTTTTTCTATTACAGACATGGCCACAGATTTAAGTAGTATCTCTTCCATCTCCTATTACAGACATGGCCACAGATATAAGTACTAATGAAAATGTAAAGTTTTGCAAAAACACAAAAATAGTATCCAGGAAAATTAATGAATCCACAGTGCACATACAGTCCAGTTTCCCATGTCACTCACCTCGCAGTGTATATATAGTCCAGTCTCCCATCTCACTCACCTCCTGTCAACAGCCACCTTGCATATTCAGTCAGTTTACAGCTTTCCTTTTTGTTATTTTCTCCCCTCTCTATCGGAATTTCTTTCTGTCACTTTCTCCACTATGGTAAGAAATTGTTAGCACAAAAAATTGTCCTTTGTTTTCTAAATTCTCTTTACCTATATGAGATATACATGTAAAAGTATACATATTTATGTAGGTCTTAGAAAGGAGCATGTATCTGTATTGAGAAATTGAGTATTAACTACTTTAGAATGATGTTATGTTAATTCAGTTTACAATTATTGAAAAAAAATTAGTTTTTTTAATCTATTCTTATCGCAAATACTATTAGACATATATCTTCTTCAGACTTTTTGATGCTACAGGACTGTAGAAGAATTAGTGAACCATGGATTTTTTTATGTATGCCTTAGATTTGAAATTACAAGAATGTGAAATTTGATGCCTTTTCCTTTTGAAAAAATAAATTTTATCTATATGCTTAAATGGCTATAACAGATTACAGGGTTCACTAGAACATATACCTGGCTCAGTAATTGCAAAATTTAGTTAATTACCGTATATACTCACAGACCCAGATCTGCCATCTATGCAGTTTGTAAGGACTAATCAGTAGAGCATTATGCGATGGCAGATCAGGGTGTATGTTGTTTACATTTGGACCTGGCTTATACGCGGCTGTTAAGTGAGATCATGAGGCATAACATATCAAACTCACCCAGTATCACACTGGGCAGATAAAAAGACAGATTATATGATGTTGGATTAATATGCAAATAAAATAAATGAATCATATGTATATATAAAACATTTTGTATCCAAATGAAGATGTTGGAGTTGGAAAAAACATGAGAGTGTCAGTTAAAGATGTAGTGTTAATAAAGAAAGAACCGTTAATGATCTTCCATCATATAAACATGATAGTCGGTTAAATGAAGGCTGTAAAAAGTTTTGCACACTGTAAATATATCCAGTTTATTCAGCATTTTGGTCTTGTTATTAAATCGGCTACAAAAATGAGCTGCCTAAGTATCATATGCTTACCTGTTCACATATATGTATACATAGGGAGAGACTTACGTTTTCATAAAAGAGACATGGCTTTACTGAAAATTGATTGTAAAAGTGTGTATCATTTGAGATAAAATGAATATATTCTTTAGTGAGATGTTGAATTGAAAAGTCTGAATTCTAAAAATCTCTTTCAAGCTTGGATTTTGGATATATCCCCATAATTTTAGTTACATAAGAAATTTTGTTATCAAGCAAATACCAGTATTTATACTAAAAAATATACAGACCTCAAAAATATGTCATCTACAAAAATAGATCAAACAAATATTGATATTGGTTTTTAATTAAAATGCTACTTAATTTCAATTAATTTAGGATATCACTGTGTATCACAGACATTTCATATGTTGTAAATTACCAGAATTTACAAAATTCTAAAAAGTGATGTACAGTATTCTGCTTTTTTCTTTTGTTTCAGATGTTCTATCTTCCTCTAGCCCTTGTGCTTCCACCGTCAGTTTTTCTGGTCCACCAGCAATTCAACCTTCTCTATCAATTTTGGATCCACACTGAAGTATGTATTTTCAACTAGCCAATCCCTAACTTCATGTGTCTAACTTGTGTGTCAGTTTCCCAAAGTGACAGAGGTAATAGTATCTAAACCTCTCCACCCAGTCCCCCAGTATAACAAAATCCATTATGTGAATGTGGAACTTCCCTATCCCATATCAGTGTACATGATGAATTATTTTTGTCTCATTTCCAAGTGGAAACAGTTGTTAAAAACAAGAGAGCAACCCAGCTTCCCCCCCCCCCTCCAAAAATTAAATGGTCTGTCCCTTAGCATTGTCAGATGTCACCACACAAACACACTTATATACACACAGTCACACACAACCACACAGACATTAAATAAAAATACCCCAACAAAGCCCCATCATGTTTCTGTCTTTAAAATCCACTGAACAGTGGACTGCCGTCTTCACTAGATACAGTCTTTACTGCACTCAGAAGATCAATTGGGGGTTAGAAGGTGATGCAAGTGTCATTAGAGGTTATCTTTGCACTCATACCAGAGACTGGATGGTACTGTTGTTCAAACTTGCCTGAACATCTTGCTGAATTTTTCTCAGTGTAGCAAATTATCTTTTTGCATCAGCATTGCTGTGAGGGATTGTCAAATATGCAATAGTCACACTATTTAGAATGTTTAAGTATGTTAATTACTTTTGGGATTGAGCTCTGTATTCGTGCACTGTCCTGATTCTGGGTAGTATTACTATGTTGACGGATGTCGTACACTCCTGAATGACTGATCTCGATATGGTGTTTGCATTATGTGCAAAGAATAAAATGCTCCCCGTTGCTGCTGCACTTCATAAAGTCAAACACCATCAGCCAGGAGTTCCACAATTTAGTTTTGCTAATCTTTGCTTGCTTTGCCGATGGCACATCCTTCCCTGAATCACAGTTGCGTTTTGACATTTTGCTTTGAAAAATGAATCACACTTCCACACTATTCCAACTATGGTAAAATCTGACCTCATAGAAATGTTGCCGATGATCACAAACTACCTAATAATCTTTAATAAAGATGACTTAAACATTATCATTCAAGGCATGGAAGAGTAATAACTTTTGTTTCTTCAACAGGCATCTCTTACTTCAAACAAATTGGGTTATTCCACTTCCAGTACATTGCCTATGCAAATTAGCCTAATGGGTTCTCCCACAAAGGATTCAGAACACAGCATCACCCTAGCTATTGTCAGTCAGTTAAGTAATCTGTGCAAGGGTGGTTGTTTATCTCTGACCAAATTATGTTTTTATCACCTCTTTGACAATCAACTGTATAAACTGCCCCGAGGTGGTAGTTTTCCATGAGCATTAAGCATGACTGTTTACTGTTTATACAGGGTACTGGCATATAATGTTGTTGTCTCTCTCTCACTGTCTTTTGTTTTGTTGCTAAGATAACTGAAATCATGTTTTTCAAAACACAACCGGGGGAGGGGGGGTTAAGAGTAAAATATTCTGGTTTTTGTGTGACACATCATGTTATGGCAGGTATGATGTCACAGTGCTTAATGTTAAACCTGTCACAATATTGTTATGGAAAACTTGTATAAAAGTATGCTGATTCATGTAATGGATGTTCAAAACTTCAGGACAGAATATTTTCTTTATTTTGCCAAGAAAATATGCCTTGATGAGTTGTTTTATTTTGAAAATGAATAAGACTAGTAAACAAACTTACAAATTGCCTCTATATGATTGCATAGTGACAAATTGCCTCAATATGATTGCATAGTGACAAATTTACAAATTGCCTCTATATGATTGCATAGTGACAAATTGCCTCTATATGATTGCATAGTGACAAATTTACAAATTGCCTCTATATGATTGCATAGTAACAAATGTTTTTTGTGACAAAATGGCACACAAGTCTGAACACTACACTAACCTTAGACCATTTTACAGTTTGTCATAAAATAACTTAATTTGAACAAGCCTTAACTAGAGACCACTAATCAATTTATTCATTTGTTTCTTTATTTTAATTTTTTCTGTCAACAGCTTTAAAGTAACCAGTCATTTTTGTTCATTTTATAGAAGCCGTAAAACCTATCGGAAACTGGTTGTTCATTTTATTGAAGTTGTAAAACCTATCGCAAACCGATTGTATATTTATAAGTACTGTATATACTCACGTATAAACCTACTCCAAATGCAAGCAACATAGACCCTGATCTGCTGTGTCATAATGCGCCGGCAGATCAGAATCTATGTTGTTTGTTATACTGATTAGTCCTTACAAACTGCATAGACCCAGATCTGCCGATGCATTATGCAATGGCAGATCTAGGTCTATGCAGTTGGTATTGGATTATACGTGAGTATATACGGTATCCAAATGTTGTTTATCCACTTAAAACTGATAGTAATATTTTGACTCAACTTAATGAACCTACACTGTAGCTACAAATAGTCTCTGATCTAAAAAAAAGATGTATAAAACTGCATACTAAAACCTATTATGTTCACTAAAGTACTTCAATGTTCACCTCATAATTAAAAATGCCAGGCCACATGAAAAATATTTAGTTTACTGTCCCGTGATCTAGAAGATTTAGTAGTGGGCAGGTAGGTTGGTGTGATTTCTTTTCCTGTTGCCTAATTTTAAACAAGATGTAAAAATTTGACATATATGCCACAAAAAAAGAAAGAAAGAATGTCAGTTGCAGTAATTTTTATCAGTCAGTTGGAGGACAGCAAAGAAATTGTTAAGGATGGCCCATATCTTGGCATATTGATATACTATAAGGATGGTCCATATATTGGCATATTGATATACTATAAGGATGGCCCATATCTTGGCATATTGATATACTATACATGATTAAAATATAATATAATATTGGCATATTGATATACTATACATTATTAAAAATTTATTTCAGATTGTGCAAAACCTTGGGCCACTAGAGTGGATATTGAATACACCTAGTCATCATCGAGTCCATCATGGACGTAACCCATACTGCATTGACAAAAACTATGGTGGCACTCTTATTATATTTGACAGAATATTTGGTAAAAGGCTGTCATATGTCATTTATTTATTATATTTGACAATATTTGGTAAAAGGCTGTCATGTGTCATTTATTTATTTATATGTACCGTATATACTTGCGTATAATCCAGGTCCAAATGCAAACAACATAGACCCTGATATGCCGGCGCATAATGCGCCGGCAGATCAGGGTCTATGTTGTTTGTTCTACTGACTAGTCCTTACAAACTGCATAGACCCAGATCTGCCAGCACATTATGCGATGGCAGATCTGGGTCTATGCAGTTTGCAGTTGGTATTAGCTTGTATGCGAGTATATACGGTATATTTTTTACTTATTCATTCAATAGTTTATTCATTCATTTATTTATTTAATGAATTGTATTAAGTTCTTTTAATAATTACATCTTTGTATTTCTAGCTAACCTGGCCAAAGGCCAAGTAAGCTTATGGTAAGACCCTGCATCTGTCATGCATTGTGTGTCATGCATCTGTCATGCATTGTGTGTCATGCATCATGTGTCCACCAATAATTGCTATTTAAACTTCTCAAAAACCACCAGATGAATTTTGACCAAATTTGGCACAGAGCATCATGGCAGAAAGCACTTTCAAATTTTTACAACTGATGCCCATCCACCGTCAAATATGGCCACCATTACTAAAAATATTAAAAACCCTTGAAATGACTTAAAAACAACTGTGGAACATAATTTGATCACATTTGAGGAAAAGTATCATGACAGGAAGACCTTTCAGATTTATATAAATGATGCTGATCTACCTTCAAATATAGCCACTAGTACTAATATTAGAGAAGCTACTGTTACTCAAAATAGAAAAACCTTTAAATGACTTCTTCTCCAGAACTGCTGAATAGATATTAACCAAACTTTACAGAAAGCATTGTGACATGAAGACCTTTCAAATTTGTACAAATGACACCAATCTGCCTTAAAATGTTGACACCATTGCTAAAATAGATAATCCTATAAACAATTTGTTTAAAAAACTGATCAGCAGAATTTGACCAAATTTGACAGAAAGCATCCTGGTATAGAGGGTTTCAGATCTCTACAAATGATGCTAATCTGGTATTAAATATGGCCACCATTACTAAAAATAGAAAAATCTTTCAACAATTCCCTCTCCAAAACTGCTCAGTGGAATTTGACCAACTTTGACAGATTTTCCAAAGCATCCTGGCATGAGGACCTTTCAAGTTTATACCAATGATGCCAATCCAATATTAAGTATGGTCACTGATGCTAAAAATAGGAAAAAATATTTTAAGGGCTTTTTCGAAAAAAACTGATTGACAGAATTTGACCAAATTTGACACAGAGCATACTGGTATAGAGGGCTGTAAAATATATACAAATGAGGCCAATTCACCATCAAATATGGCTGCTGTTACTAAAAAAAAATAGAAGAAAATAGAAGAAATTTTAAATTACTTCATTTACAAAATTGCAGAACAGTATCTGATCATATTTGACAGAAAGCATCCTGGCATAAAGACCTTTCATATTTATACAAATGATGTATACCATTATACCATTATACCATTTATACCATTTATACCATTATACCATTATACCATTACTAAAAGTAGAAAAACCTTTACATAATTTCTTCTCCAGAACCACTGAATAGAATTGAACCAAACTTTACTGAAAAGAAACCTAGCTTGAAGACCTTTAAGATTTATGCAAAGCTGCTGATCCATCATCAAATATGGTTGCCATTATTAACAATAGAAAAACATTTAAACAACTTTTTCTCAAAAACCACATAACGGAATTTGACCAGATTTGAGAGAGAGAGAGAGAGAGAGAGAGAGAGAGAGAGAGAGAGAGAGAGAGAGAGAGAGCATCCTGGCATAGAAGTCTTCAGATTTATGCAAATTATGTCAATCCACCAGTAAAATTAGAAAAACATTTACACAGTTTTATCTGCAAAAAAAAACTGTTCAACAGAATTTGATTAACTTCATACATGTGACAGACCAGGACATCAAACCAGTAGATTTACAAATTTTGATCAGTAGAGTGGCTTCTAAACCAGTACATTTTGTATCTACATAAATTGTATGTGTTTTAAGGGGATTGAAATGGAAACGTGTGCATTTTTTAAGATAATATGTATTCTCTTCATATTATAATAAAACAGCACATCTTTAACATGAATTGGATTATAATGGAAAATGTTACAATAATAACAACAGTGTATTATCAGTTAAATGAAAAGGGAAGATTTGTATATATTTTCTCATAGTTCACCTCAAAGATTGTTTATAAAATCCATAAGCATTTTTAGTTTCCTTCACAAGATCACTGACTGGTGACCACTGAAGACATCAATTAGTAATTATTGAGTTTCACACTTAACAGGCTCTCACTAGTTTTCTTGTCCAGATTTCCCTTTGAATCACTTTGTATTTTGTGAAGAATGGAGAATGTCCTCTCTGTATCAGCATTAGAATGTGGCAATGAGAGGACAACCACACTCAGCCTGTGAAGAAGTTCAAACTTCAGTTTTCCTGTGGCTGGGTTTTTAAGGCTGCTGACTGCTTTCCAATACTCCAAGCTTAGTTCACCCCGAGGAGGAAGTTCCTGAGTTGGACTTGAGATGTATTCCAGAGCTTCATATTTCTTAGCCAGTGGTTTTTTGCATTGGGAGAAAGCACATGTTTCAGCATTTTGACATGAATTGAACTAAAAAATATATGAACTGACATTAAATATTTCTCTGAAAACATCTTGAACAATGCAACAACAATTAAACAATACAAAAGATCAAATTACTTACACAAGTATTTCTGATGAAATCATTATTTGGTCAGTCTTTCATTTTTATTTCACCTCTGCCAAAGGTCGATCATTTTTTATTCAAAGACTTGAAAGCCATCATGTACCACCTTTGATCCCTTTATTACTTAAAACACCTCATAAAACATCCCACATTTGGCCTTAAACTCTCCAGATTACAACAATAAGGTAATCACTTAGCAGTTTGTTGTGTACACATGTTAATCCAGTTACTTAGCCATACATCATTGCATTGGTCATTGTGTTTTAACATTTCTGGTTCCCAGCAGACTGGTTCCCTGCTGGTTTCTGTAGTGTGGAGATAGAACATGTAAAAATGCCGTTTTATTTGAGTTGTAGAATTTTTCTAAAAATCTTTTATTTTTTAAAAGCGGTAGATTTCAGTTATAAAATGGTATGTGCTGTAGACAACCTTTAAAACGGTATTTTTGTCATACCATCAGTAGAATCACATGTATGCAACTTTGACACAAAGCCTTGCAATATTGGACAAATGATGCTGATGTGCTGTGCAATATGGATGAAGATAGAAAAACTAGAGAAACCTTTGAAAAAATTGTTTTCATAACATATGCAATCAACAGCATTGGAAGAAATTTCAGCAGAAAGGTTCATACGTATGCAGATTTCTTGGCCAGCTGCTCTTGCGTTCATTATTAGGCAGAAGTCAGCCTGGTGAACAATCTCAGGCCCACATGGACCTCTTTTTTTCTATTCATAACTACATTCTACTTTATACAAAATTATTTTATCAGATGTTTTATTAGTTCACCTCTGGATGTACGGCCAAGTAAGTATATTGTATGGCCCTGCATTCGTCATGTGTTGTCCATCCTGTGTCCATAAACATTTGTTATTTTCAACTTCTCAAAACCACTGGACCAGTTTCATCCATACATGGCAGAGAGCATCCTGGCATGAAAGGCTGATCTGCCATTAAATATGGCCACCATTATTAAAGGTAGAATAAACGACTTCTCAAAAACTGCTCTTCAGAATTTGACCAACTTTGACAGAAAGCATCCTTGCATAGAGGTCTCTCAAATTTGTACAGATGATGCTAATCTGCCTTCAAATATGGCTGCCATTACCATAAATAAAAGAACCTTTAAAAGGCTTATAAACAAATTGCTCAACAGAATTTGGCCATATTTAACAGAAAGCATCCTGGCATTAACAGCTTTCAATTTTATATAAATAATGCCAATTTGAAGGGTTTTTAAGTTTTTTTACAGATGATGCCAATTTGCCATCAAATATGACTGCAATTTGTAAAAATATAAAAACCTTTACACAACATCTTCTCAGAAGCACTCAACAGAATATGACCAAAAAGCAGTTGGAACAAATGATATTGATTTGCCATCAAATATGGCCACCATTACTAAAAATGGAAAATCCTTAAAACAGTTTGTTCTAAAAAAAACTACTTAACATAATCTCGACCAAAGGACTATGTTGAATCAGGGCCATTTTCTACCTTGTCTTGAATTTTCTTCATATGATATATAATACATATATAAGGTGGTATTATTTCATTTCTGATGTAAATTTTGTGTTCATGTGCAAGTTGCCATGGAAACAGCATGGTGAAAAAGCTGAAAGAAGACATTACAGTTTCTGACCTTTCCCTGTATTTCTCATTGATTGGCCTATCCACAAATTATTCACTAAATTTAAAATGATTGTATCAATATATTTGTAGCATTTTTATGCCATGAAGTTTTGTAGTAAGATTTAATGACGAAAAGGACGTAAAACTTGCTCCCCCACCTTAAAAATGGCTCCTGTTTTATTGCTGAATTAAGACTGTCATTAAGTTTGCATTAAAAGTAAACAGATGAAAATTTTAACAAATATACTCCCAATATGTGAATAAAAACCATGTTCTCCTGCATGGCAGGCAGCTGCCTCACCAACTAAGCTAATTTTCCTGTTGAACATCTTGTTTCATTGATAACTGTAGTATTCACCTACCACCTCAGAAGTTTGTACCCCCCTTGTGATTTTGAAAACGAAAAGCATCAAGGATAGAAAAAATGCACAAAACGTAGTCATTTCATTCATTAATTTATAATTTCTAACCTGATTGTTGCCAGGGGGTCCCTAACATTGTCGTCTTGTTCGCATTTCAATACAGGCTCATTTATGTGATAAGATGGCAATATTTTTTTTTTTTTTGACAAGAAAATATGATTTTAAAAAATGACTCTCAGTCCCTTTCAAATCCTCACTGGTGCCCATAAAAAAAGAAAGAAAGAAAAAGCTGAATAAGATTCTTTCACACAATCTGAATTTATTTGTTTCTCTGTATTTTAAAGGATAATACTGCTAGGAATAAAAATAAAGACATGGGAAGCAAGTGCAATTCAGTTTTGGTACACATAGTGGTTCTCTGACTCCAAAGTGGATATGGTGCAACAGCAACCAAATGCCAATATTACATAGTAAAATTGTTAAATATTTTAGTGTTTTGACACAAGTACAACCTTGCTTCACAATAATATTTTGAACATAAGTTGGTCCATAATAGTCTGAGAGAGCTGCAGCCCTTTTTTGATCAGTTTTGGATCTTCATAATGGCAGTTTCTTGTAACCAGCATATCTTAAGGATCATTCAGTATATCTGATGCAATTTGGCGTTAAAAGATATGTGGTTCATCTTGTCTTCATTTCTTACAGAGTCATACGCCTTGTCAATCAGTTTTATATCATCACTTAGGATTTTGCTTGTTATGAAATCAGCATAAGTCAGAAACTGTTCAACATATCCTGATACAGTTGGTGTGAATACTATCTAATAAACATGGATGAACATTTTCAAGGCTTCGTCTCTTCTTCTTTATGTTTTTGCGGAATAATGGACTTTGTCAGTTAATGTCATTTCTTAATTAATAGTAATTGCTTTTAACCACAGGTCATTAACCATTTATAGAGAGGGACCATTTTACCATCTTTTAAACAGTATTCCTCCTGTTCACATTTGCCTCATAACCAGGGCTTTTTGTGATTCTTCACTCTTTCTAGTTGAAATCACATTTTCAGCAACACTAAATATGCATTAAGAAAAATATACATATGCTTGGTGCACAGAGGATATTGTCAAGTTTATTATTAGAAGGTTGTATATATAATTTATTTTTTATTATCCAGGAACTTTCCAAGCTGAAGAAAAACAGGTGGTGTATGGACTGGTTCATCCATTACAGTCCTGGGAACCACTTTATGCACAGGTAAGGTGGTGTATGGACTTGTTCATCCATTACAGTCCTGTGAACTACTTTATGTATAGGTAAGGTGGTTTATGGACTGGTTTATCTATTATAGTTTTGGGAACCACTTTATGCACAGGTACAGTAATATAATGGCATGCAGACTTTCCATGTTGCTTTTGAATCTAGTAGTATTGAGGGTTCATGTTGTCTGCTTGTCTGCACGCATTACTGCAGCTATCAATCATTTCATCCTCCATTTATATGGGTTTATATTTATTTCAATACTGTTTTTGAGACCAGATCTGCAGTCTGGGTGCATCTTAATTTGGATGAAGGACTGGTCTGTCACTCACTAAAAGTGGGTCATGGTGATCTTCTTTTCAGGGTTTATTCTGAACATTGTTTAAAATTTATGTTATACTATTTTCCAGTTCCATCATTTGATCTACATTTTGAAAACAGCTTGGAACATAAAGGGATGGAACAACAAGATATCGGTGTTCATCAAGGGGCCTGGATGGGCTCCAGGGAAACCCAGAATGGGGCTTAAGGAGGATTTACCTGAGGTAAGCAGCCACATGTTGGAAATCAAGATCTTCAGGTCTCATATTTAATCCTAGAAGTGGCTTAGCAACATGATGTAAAGGGCTACAGTGATTCCAAGGTTGACCCAGATTGGTTAGTAAAAAAGATCATCCTTAGGTAAGTCATTTAAGATCATAGGTCAGTTGAATGTGTCTTTTGGATCAAATTCATGGGTTTATGTTAAAGGTCAAGGTCCATGTTACAAGCTTTTTATGATCTAGTCAAAGCTTTGGGCAAACATTAAGACAGTTTGGAAAGTACAGGGGCACACCAAACAGATATCTGTGTTCCTAAGATGATCTAACTGGGCCACTTGAGTGTAGCATTTTCAAAGTCAGGATCTATGTTTCAAACCAAAGCTCTACACTTGCATGAGATTCCTGGAACACAGAGGGGCTCAGCAACAAAATATCAGTGTTGTTGGAACCCAGATAAACAAAGACTTTAAATTTAAGATGATCTTCCTGAGGCATACAATCTCGGGTCAGAGCGCACAGTCACAAGGGATTTTAGTTCCAGTTGAGGTTCTTTATGGAATCCCTTCTCGATGAAAGCCAGTACTGTATCATGGGTATTCTTTACTGCTTATTCTAACATCAAGCAGAATTGTGTAATGGTTGACACTGCAGTCTCAGTATAATTGGGATCTAAGTTTGAATCCTAATGTGATCATTGCTTTCTTGCCTTTGATCAAAGTACTGTCAGCCTATCTATAGATAGTCATTTGAGTTGATGGCACAGAGTGTGTGTGTGTGTGGAGGATGTGTCGATGGCACAGAGTGTGTGTGTGTGTGTGGAGGATGTGTCAATGGCACAGAGTGTGTGTGTGTGTGGAGGATGTGTCAATGGCACAGAGAGTGTGTGTGTGTGTGGAGGATGTGTCGATGGCACAGAGTGTGTTTGGAGGATGTGTCAATGGTACAGAGTGTGTGTGTGTGGAGGATGTGTTGATAGCACAGAGTGTGTGTGTGTGTGGAGGATGTGTCAATGGCACAGAGTGTGTGTGTGGAGGATGTGTCGATGGCACAGAGTGTGTGTGTGTGTGTGGAGGATGTGTCGATGGCACAGAGTGTGTTTGGAGGATGTGTCAATGGTACAGAGTGTGTGTGTGTGGATGATGTGTTGATAGCACAGAGTGTGTGTGTGTGTGGAGGATGTGTCGATGGCACAGAGTGTGTGTGTGTGTGTGGAGGATGTGTTGATGGCATCGAGTGTGTGTGTGTGGAGGATGTGTCGATGGCACAGTGTGTGTGTGGAGGATGTGTCAATGGCACAGTGTTTGTGTGTGTGTGGAGGATGTGTCAATGACACAATGTGTGTGTGTGTGGATGATGTGTTGATGGCACAGTGTGTGTTTGTGTGTGTGTGTAGGATGTGTTGATGGCACAGCGTGTGTGGATGTGTCAATGGCACAGTGTGTGTGTGTTGATGTGTCGATGGCACAGAGTGTGTGTGTGTGGAGGATGTGTCAATGGCACAGAGTGTGTGTGGAGGGTGTGTCGATGGCACAGAGTGTATGTGTGTGTGGAGGATGTGTGGATGGCACAGTGTGTGTGCGTGTGTGGAGGATGTGCAAAGTATAGTAACCTGTAGATCTACAAGAATCAATTGTATTGATTGCATATGTCAACAGTATGCACTCCGTAACTTGATTGCATTTGACAACAGTATGCACTCTGTGACTTTGATTGCATGTGTCAACAGTATGCACTCTGTAGCTTGATTGCATCTATCAACAGTATGCACTTTAACTTTATCACATGGTTTTTTAACATTGTACATTGTAGAATCCCAACCACCCCTCCCAAAAAATACCCTCTCATATAAAATAACTAAAATCATATAGAATATTTTGCCAGAACTCATAGAGTAATGCCTAGAAAATATTACATGTATGTAAGAACTCATAGATTAATGCCTGGAAAATATCACATGTACATAAGAACACTTAGATTAATGCCTTGAAAATATCACACGTATGTAAGAACTCGTAGAGTAATGCCTGGAAAATATCACATGTACATAAGAACTCAGAGTAATGCCTGGAAAATATCGCATGTACATAAGAACTCGTAGAGTAATGCCTGGAAAATATCACATGTATGTAAGAACTCAGAGTAATGCCTGGAAAATATCTCATGTACATAAGAACTCATAGAGTAATGCCTGGAAAATATCACATGTATGTAAGAACTCGTAGAGTAATGCCTGGAAAATATCACACATACGTAAGAACTCATAGAGTAATGCCTAGAAAATATCACATGTATGTAAGAACTCATAGAGTAATGCGTGGAAAATATCACATGTACATAAGAACTCATAGAGTAATGCCTGGAAAATATCACATGTACGTAAGAACTCATAGAGTAATGCCTGGAAAATGTCACATGTATGTAAGAACTCAGAGTAATGTGTGGAAAATATCACATGTACGTAAGATATATTTTACTTTTACAGAACTTGCAAGGTATTAAATAATGTTGATGATACTAGTCAGTAAAATGGTGAAATTCCAAGCCTAAATATGCACAAATATAGTAATAAATGATATTATGGAGTTTTAAAGCAAAGATCAATGTAAGTTAAATGGCGGTCAATGGTTTTTTATGAAGTGAAATACTGAAGAACTGTCTGTATGAGTGATATTTATTTCCCAATTTCAGGTAAATGTTCCAGTGGAGAAATATGATAGAAAACTGCCTTTGTGGGCCAATATCTATGCTTGGACACACTTTGCAGTTCTTGTTTTGGGCTATCAGGAACTTGCCAAGAACACACAGGTAGTCTCATATATCTTAATAGAAGCCATTCCAATAGTAGAGTTCCTTGTAAATGTACAACTCTGAATACAGCTCTGTATTTTATGAGTGCCAGAGTGAATTCTATTTTGTCAATCATCAAAACAACTTGCCCACCCTCAGATATTGATATGATTCATTATGATGAAGCCATTATGTTGTCTCTGCTTTTATTTTTGGCTGATGATTAGAAAGGTGTCATCCATTTCACTTTGAATGTGTGTAGATTATTGTTGTTTTGTTACAATGACAATCGTGTCACACGTTTAATGAAATTAAGTTAGAGAAGGTTGTTTTGTATAGTTGCCTATCAACTTCTTGGATCAGATATCAACTTCTGCAGTCAGTTGTCACATTCATTTTGTACTATAATCATCCATATATAAGGTGCGCCCAACACAGACAGCTTTGATAAAGCTCTGCTTTTGTGTGATGTGCTGTCAGGTCTGGGTCCACCTTATATACTTGAAGTCATAGGTAAGTTGAACAGTGTAGACCCTGATCTCTAACTAGCACACTATGTGATTAGAAGTCTGAGCTGTAACTGGTACACTGTATGATTGGAAATCTGAGCCATAACTAGCACACTGTATGATTGGAAATCTGAGCCATAACTGGCACACTGTATGGTTGGAAATCTGAGCCATAACTGGCACACTGTATGATTGGAAGTCTGGATCTGTGTAACTAGCATGCTCTGCCACTGGAAATGTATGTCTCTGCTGTTTACAGTGTTGATGCTGTGCAATTGGAAGACTGGGTCTGTGCTGCTTACAGTGTAGTCTCCAAGCTGTAACTGGCATTCTGTGTGATTGGAAGGCTGGGTCTGGGCTGTTTACATGGTAGACCCTGAGCTTTAACTGCTATGCTATGTGATTGGAAGGCTGGGTCTGTGCTGTTTGCAGCGTAGACCCAGTACTCTAACTTGCATACTGTGTGACAGGAAGGCTGGAACTGTGCTGTTTACAGTGAAGACTCCAAGCTGTAATTAATATGCTATATGATTGGAAGGCTCAATCTGTGCTGTTTACAGTGTAGAACCTGAGCAGTAATTGGCATGCTATGTGATTGGAAGGCAGGTACTGTGCTGTTTACAGTGCAGACTCCTAGCTTGTAACTGGCATGCTATATGATTTGGAGGCTGGGTCATTTTGTCTACAGTGAAGACTCCGAGCTGTAACTGGCATTGGAAGTCTTGTTCTGTGCTGAGTACACTGTTGACCCTGTGTTTTAACTGGCATGCTGTGTGATTGGAAGTCAGGGTCTGTGCTCTTGCATTGTATACTAAGCTGTAACTGGCAAGCTATGGAATTGGAAAGCTTTGTCTGTGCTGTTTACATTGTAGACCCTGAGTTGTGACTGGCATGCTATGCGATTGGAAGGCAGGGTCTGTGCTGTTGACTATATGGACCTTGAGATGTAACTGTCACCCAGTGCAATTGGAAGGTTGTGTCTGTGCTGTTTACAGTGTAGACTCCGAGTTGTAACTGACATGCTAGAATACAGTGGGAAGTCTGGGTCTGTGCTGTTTACAGTGTAGACTCCGAGTTGTAGCTGACATGCTAGAATGCATTTGGAAGTCTGGGTCTGTGCTGTCTACAGTGTAGACTCCGAGTTGTATCTGACATGCTAGAATGCAGTTGGAAGTCTGGGTCTGTACTGTTTACAGTTTAGACCCTGTGCTATAATTGGTACCCTATGTGATTGGAAGTCTCTGTCTGAGCTGTTTCCATTGTAAACTCTGAACTGTAACTGGCACGCCATGTGGTTGGGAAGGCTGGGACTGTGCTGTTTACAGTGTATACCCAGAGCTGCAGCTGGACACTCTATGCTGTTTACATTGTAGACCCAGAGTTGTAACTGGCACACTGTGCAATTGGAAGGCTGGTTCTTGTTGTTTACAGCATTGACTCTAAACTATAACTTGCACACTTTTTAATCGAAAGCTGGGTCTGTGCTGTTTACAGTGTTGACCCTTAGCTGTAATTAGCACTCTGTACAATTAGAAGGCTTTGTCTATGCTGTTTACATTGTATACCCTGATCTGTAACTGGCACATTGTGCAGTTGGAAGGCTGGGTCTGTGCTGTTTACAGTGTGGGTCCTGAGCTGTAACTGGCACACTACAGTGTAGACCCTGATCTGTGACAGACACAAAGTAATTGGAAGGCTCATAATGTCTGTGCTGTTTACAGTGTAGACCCGAAGTTTTTACTGGCACACTATGCCATGGGAAGGCTAAGTCTTTGCTGTTTACAGTGCAGACCATGAGCTGTAACTGGCATGCTATGAAATTGATAGGTTGTGTCTATACTGTTTAGAGTCTTGACCCTGAGCTATAACTGGCACTATATACAGTTGGAAGCCTGGGTCTATGCTGTTTACAATTGTGTATGCATTATTGCTGAGCAAATGAAATAGTTCCATTTATTGTCAAGCCCCCCCCCCCCTTGTCGGAAGCTCAACATTGTGATCACTTTGGAAGTCATGTGCATGTTCATCCATGCATCTGTATGTCTGTCCACACCCTCAGTTAACCTCAATGTAAAATTTTATACTTAGCTATGTACAAGGTGGCTTTGCCAAAAAGGAGGTCTCTTGTTTATCTACTGTAGTATCATTTATTTTTGTGGGTCTCAATTTTATTTGTTTTGTAAAAAAAAAAGACATTTTCGTGGGAACTGAAATTCCTGGTTTTGCCTGTCAAAGTTTGCATATTTGTAGGCATTTAAATTTGTGGATTAACCTCTATAAATACCCCAAATAAAGAATACAAAAGAACAACACTATGATGACTACATACGACGGCCGCTTCAATGGTTAAAACAATACTACCACCTGTATGAGCACAAATCAAACACCTGTCAAGATAAATCACTTACACTCAACACTAAAGGGGGCTGACGCAGCCAATAACACTAAGCTAAAGTACATATGTACAATCTCTTCCCTTAAAACTCTCCATAAAGTTGCACCATCATTCAGCTTAGATACCCGTCAGTTTGGATAATGACATCATTCCACATGTGAACCAAACACGTGACTAGCTGCCCCTTGCTCAATGCAATTAGCAAGCAGTGTCACATTTGATGTGTTCAGAGTCCATCAAAGTGTGAAGATGCTAACTCAATTAAAAAACGACGGAATCACTCCTTTGTTTGATCCTGCCTCTTGTGTGAACCAACTTCAGCCACTAGACTTTACTTAAAACCTCATCAATCAAGCCGATTCATGCTGAATAGATAATAACGGCTCACGCGAAAATGTGTGAAAGATTTTACCTAATTATCCATGGCTTTGAGAATGCAGGACTTGTTCAATTCAACAATTTCAGGATTATTTACCCAGAAAACACCTGTGTACCAGTCGTGATGCGATGTTGATTCAGTGGTTTCGTCCGAAAATCAGTGAAGTGTGAGCTTCAATACTCAGCAGTAATTAGTGCATATACACAGTATTTCATTAGTGATTGTGCCACAAGCAATAGTTTTAGTATTTTATAGTGATGTTGTTCATTGGGATTAAGCATGCATGGATAAAATGAGGCATGGTTTCATGAGGATTTAAATTTTTCGACAACAGTTTCACGTAAAGGAAGAATTGGTTTGAATAAATATTAAATCTAATTTTCATTTATAGTATCATTTCTTATTCTTTCTTTCATTTTCAGTAATAACTGTTTGAATACCCTATGTTTTATCTTGTTTCTCTCTATCATTACTTATCTCACAACATATCGATTCAAGGCAGTGAGTGGAAATTGCAACTACTGCATACTTGCCATATTCCCAGACAGTGTTGGGGGTTTTGTTGGGACTCAAAAAGTGTGTTTTGAGGTCCCAAGGGGAGGCAGTGCATGTGACCTCCCAAAACTGACGTCATCCAAATGAGAATAAGCTATCTTTTCAAATCAGCCTATAGCAAATGACTGGAAATTCAAATCTGAATAGAACAAAATACCATCTGTTTTCTCTGAAGAATTTAATATACTTACAAACAAAAAAATGGTAGACTTAGCAATGTCAAAAAACATCACCACACACATGGTCACAACCTCACAGACAGTAAATACAGAAATACATGAAGTTACTGTCTTTAAAGTCCATTGGACAGTGGAATGTAGTTTTAATTACATGCAGTCTTTGCTGCTTTCAGTAGTTCAGTAGTTTGTTTGACGGTAATGCAAGTTTAATTTGTGTTCACAAATATCCCTACACTTTTCCTTTGCGGATGTGCATCCACATCTAAGTTGGTGCAAGCAATGGCCAAGCAAAAGTGATAAAACCTGTAAGAAGGCAATGAATATCCATTTCAAAACAATGAATCTGGCAATGAAAACATTCAAGGTTTGTGGTAATCAGCCGAGTTGCTAAAGTCTTTGACCGTCGCTATTGTAATGTATTTTCGAGGTTAAAGTCAGACCTATCGCAGTGAAGATTTAATTTATTTTCAGGCTGAATTAATGAAAAAAGGTATTAATTTATGCAAATACACTATTTGTCATTTGATTAATGATTTAATACTTTTAAGTTATTAAAATTCCATGGTGCAGTTCATTTCAGGTTGACCAGATATTCAAACATGTTACTTGATCACATGATAAAACGTTTATTGCAATAATGTAAATGTCCAAGGAAAATATGAGAAAGTTAAGGTGGCAGAATTTTCAAAGCAAAAGAGATGATCTCATTTTTTTAGTGCTACTAGAGCATTATGTACTACAATTTTCCTTTCTCCCTTTTAAATGTTGTGTGTCCCCCAAATCTGGAGGGTGTGGAACACAGTGTCCTCTGACCTTGGGATCCTAGGACTAGGTGCAACACTGCATTAGAGATTAAATTTTGCTGTTTTGCAACCTACTGAAATGGTCATGTTTTGAATTTTATATATGGAGTAAAAATCCGACTTCAAAGAAATGTTGTCGCTGATCACAAACTTTAATAAAGTTGGCTTGAACATTCTCATTCATTGCAGTGAGTTATGTGTGATAACATTTGTTCTTCAGCTCACATATCTTTGATGTACTTAACTTCAGGCAAATTGGGTTGTTCCATTTATTTTACTTTACCTATGCAAATTAGCCTAATGAGCTGTCCCTCAGTAGTGGTCAAAGGATTTGACACGACACATCACCCTAGCTAATGTGGTCCAATTCAGTAAATCATTGAAAGGTGTCTGTTTTTCTCTGACTGCCTTATCTTTTAATTGCCTCTAAAACAGCTGTATAAACTGCCCCAAGGATAGTTTTACATGAGCTCTGAGCAAGACTGTTTACTGTTTATACATACCACAGATATGGGCATATATCACAGTGTCAAGAAATATGTTTTATTTTTGTTTATTTGGGGGGGGGGTGCAAAAATTTTTTTCTCGCTAAGATTGCTGGAAATCATGTTTTTCGAAACATGACCATGTTGGGGGGTTTGGGAGTCCAAAATCGTGTTTTTCGCATGACATGTCATGTTATGGCATGTATGCTACTAAATACCATATATATACATGTGCATTGAAACAATATAAAATACTTTATAATTATTTTTTTAAAGGGTTAAAATACAACAAATACATGTAAAGCTAATATTTTTTTTGCCAGATTACAAAAATGAGATTGATTTATCAAATAGCTTTGTTGATCTCTAGGAATGAAACACAGAAAAAAACAGAAGGGGGGGGGCTTTTTTTTATCATGTATTGCAAATTTTTCGTTGGGTCTTTAAATTCATGGTTCATGACAACAATTAATCCACAAAAATTGATACCTCATGAAAATTAGTGATACTACAGTATTCATCTATTTGCAGGTTTTTCCAGTGTTCTTTATGGTTGCCTGCATACTTTACATAATATACTCCCTGACAACATTTGGAGCTCTCTATGACCACTGGTAAGGTGACTTACAAGGCATTGATACACCAATATATTTTTGAATTTATTTTATTTAGTGAGTGGTATGCAGGGCTGGGAAAAATATACAAATGTATGTAGTAGCATTTTACGGCACCTCAGGACAATAGTTGCTATATGATGTCAACTAAAGGTAAAGTTCAAAAATTGTAAATATAAATTGCACACAAATTTAGGAAAATAAACCCTTCCAGATAAATGTAAACATGAGGTGCAAGAACATAAAATATAAAAGGTAAAGATGCTAAAATTCTGTAAACTGTTAAAATAAAAGATAAAGGTAACAAATGTAAAACCCTTAAAACATATTCATCAGAAAAAGCAATAGTTACTAGGTTAAAAATTCAGACTGGTTTTAGGCATATTTTGAGTGCATCTGCCTTCTAGGGGTCAGTATCAGATGACTAGGTACGATAAATTTACTTACAATGTATCAGATGACTAGGTACAATCAATTTATCATCCAATGGCCAGTTGTCGTTTGCCTCCTTCAATCATGCACCATGTGTCTCATGATCTAATGCGCTTGTTGCGAGATAATGATGTCATCAGCTGTCACCAGCGGTCTTAAAGAGCGACAGAATTTAATTATATAGTAAAATCAAACAAAATGAGATTCAAAAAGGATATTTCATGTAATTTAAAAAAATCATAATTAAAATCTATGTTTTCACTAATGCCTTTTTTGTGTCAGACGTTTTGGCCGTGAATTTTCTATTGTATGCTAAAGATAGCACCGCCAATCACATGATGACTTAGTTTACATATTTTGAACAGGAAAACCAACTTTGGGAATTAATACAACTAGATAGCCAATGTAAATATTTGGTTTTAATCATGTGGGGTTCTTATACAACGTAAGAAAAATTTACACTCGAAATGTATATTCACTACAGACTTTTTAATTTCAATATTATTTCATAATAAACACATATTCTACATCAAAAGGCATTGAATCTATTATAATAAAATGTGTATCCATTCACCAGTGTCTATTTTCAAATTTCTCACTCCCTCTAATTCTCTGTCTGTCTGTCTGTCTGTCTGTCTTTCAGTCTATTGAGTCATGTATCTATATTGTAAAGAACAAGCAAGCTGTAATGTAAGTGCACAAACTGCAGATAGAATTAACGGAAAAAAATCATTAATTTTTTTATATAATAATTTTTTTTAAAGAACAAACACGGAGATGCTATACTCTTATAATAATATCCATCCATACCTTGGTCTAACTGGCACAGTCCAGTCATATGCCACGTGACTTTTTAGTGAGTGTCACGAACCATGGACGTCACTTCCGGAAATAAGTAAATATACGCACACTCGGAAAACGGTAATTATGAACTAATGTACATGAATGCCAAAATTTTTCTTACGTTGATTAAATGAAGTAGCTATAGTTGAACACTTTTTATGGTTTATTTGAATAGATTACCATAACATTATAACGAACGCGTTAAAATTCACGTTAAGTGAACGAAAGGTGGTTACTCGAGGCTACTTATAATGCATTAGATGACTAGGTTCAATCAATTTACTTATAATGTATTAGATGACTAGGTACAATCAATTTACTTATAATATTTCAGATGACTAGGTACAATCAAATTACTTATAATGTATTAGATGACTAGGTACAATCAATTTACTTATAATGTATTAGATGACTAGGTACAATCAATTTACTTATAATGTATCAGATGACTAGGTACAATCAAATTACTTATAATGTATCAGATGACTAGGTTCAATCAATTTACTTATAATGTATTAGATGACTAGGTACAATCAAATTACTTATAATGTATTAGATGACTAGGTACAATCAATTTACTTATAATGTATTAGATAACTAGGTACAATCAATTTACTTATAATATTTCAGATGACTAGGTTCAATCAATTTACTTATAATGTATTAGATGACTAGGTACAATCAATTTACTTATAATGTATCAGATGACTAGGTACAATCAAATTACTTATAATGTATCAGATGACTAGGTACAATCAATTTACTTATAATGTATTAGATGACTAGGTACAATCAATTTACTTATAATGTATCAGATGACTAGGTACAATCAAATTACTTATAATGTATCAGATGACTAGGTTCAATCAATTTACTTATAATGTATTAGATGACTAGGTACAATCAATTTACTTATAATGTATCAGATGACTAGGTACAATCAATTTACTTATAATGTATTAGATAACTAGGTACAATCAATTTACTTATAATATATCAGATGACTAGGTACAGTCAATTTACTTATAATGTATTAGATGACTAGGTACAATCAATTTACTTATAATGTATCAGATGACTAGGTACAATCAATTTACTTATAATGTATCAGATGACTAGGTACAATCAATTTACTTATAATGTATTAGAAGACTAGGTACAATCAATTTACTTATAATGTATTAGATGTTTTAGGTTTGTTTAAAGAATGGTAAAGGGAAACTCTTACAATTCAATTCAAATGAGTAGACTATGCCATCCCCAGGTGCCTGCTAAAATTTTAACATGAATACAGTTTTACTCAAAATTAATGTGCTTTGTAAATTAGGTAATTGTATAATCTGTGATACTCTTGATATGCTGGAACTGGGAATCATGCCACAGAATGTAGAGGCATTATAGCTGCCATATTCATGCCGTTATCCCATGGCTGTTTTTAAGTGAACATTTTAACTTTTGTTATATATATCAAGTGAAATGCAAAGTATTTCAGAGAAACATTTAGTAATAATAGATATATATGTTAGGATTGTAAATAGTTAATACTGGGTTACTGACTTTTTATTGCAAAGTTAATACTGGGTTACTGACTTTTTATTGCAAAGTTAATACTGGGTTACTGACTTTTTATTGCAAAGTTAATACTGGGTTACTGACTTTTTATTGCAAAGTTAATACTGGGTTACTGACTTTTTATTGCAAACTTAATACTGGGTTACTGACTTTTTATTGCAAAGTTAATACTGGGTTACTGACTTTTTATTGCAAAGTTAATACTGGCTTTTTGTAGGAAAGTGAAAATGAAAAGCAATGAAAGTACAAGTCATACAGGTCATGTAGGCGTTCGGTACCGATTATTTCAGCAATAAATGTCATTTTTGATAATTTGATTATACATACCTTTAAGTGACATTTATTCGGTTTATTTCGTTCCTCATCGATCAATATTACTTGGAAGATCATGATATAAACACGCTGAAAAATGCATACACAAAATCAATGTTAAAGTACGTGAACATTTTTGGACAAGGTCAAGCAACAGTTATGTTCCAGCATTGAATGTTGTGTGCTATGATGTCACAATAAAAGTGCCGCATGTTGGAAAACATTCGTAATACCCTGCATTGGTAATATTTAGACCCAATCCCCTCTTGTATTGACCCAGTTAAGTACATTGCTGCCATTATAAAAGTCCATAGTAATTAATAATTTTCATCTGGAAGTTTTGTGATGACATCTAAGATGCAGAGCATTCAATAATCAGGAATGAATAGACTTTGGTTAAACTCTGTTAGTATTAACATTTAGAACAATAACTAATATTTTATTTAAAATTCATAAATCCACCTACATGACCATGTTGACATACACTATAGCTGTATTGTTTGTAAGTTTCTGTACCCACTAATTTTTTTAGTCAGTCGATCAAAATCCCAATTATTTTTTACCCTTTAATTTTTATACAGAGAACTTCATAATCTCTTATTAAGATTTTGACAAATATTTGTACTCTGGGATCAACTGAAAATTATAATAAATATTTATATCTGATTTGTCATATACCCAAAAACTAATAAAAATGCATAAAAAATTAGCAAAAATGGTAATTTTCTCCATTTTTTACAAAAGATTTTTTGTCCCATTTGTATTTGAAAAAAAATTAGAATAATTTTTAATAAAATTTTCTTTCATGAAGCTTCACCTTAAATAAGGTATTTTTATATCACAACTTAAATAGTTTATCATGTATTCAATTACCAGTTAGCATGATAAAAATTATGTAGTCAATCAATTATCAATTAGCATGATAAGAATTATGTAGTCAGTCAGTTGTCAATTAGCATGATAAGAATTATGTAGTCAGTCAGTTATCAATTTCCATGATTAGAATTATGTAGTCAGTGAGTTATCAATTAGCATGAAAAGAATTATGTAGTCAATCAGTTATCAGTTAGCATGATAATAATTATGTAGTCAATCAGTTATCAATTAGCATGATAAGAATTATGTAGTCAGTTAGTTTTTATCAGTTGGCATGATAAGAGTTATGTGGTCAATCAGTTATCAATTAGCATGATAAGAATTATATAGTCAATAAGTTATCAATTAGCATGATAAGAATTATATAGTCAAACAGTTTTTATCAGTTGTCATGATAAGAATTATGTAGTCAATCAGTTATCAATTAGCATGATAAGAATTATATAGTCAAACAGTTTTTATCAGTTGGCATGATAAGAATTATGTAGTCAATCAGTTATCAGTTAGCATGATAAGAATATGTAGTCAAACAGTTATCAGTTAACATGATAAGAATTATGTTCTCAATCAGTTATCAGTAAACATGATAAGAATTATGTTGTCAAACAGTTATCAATTAGCATGATTAGAATTATGTAGTCAAACAGTTATCATTTAGCATGATAACAATTATGTAGTCAAACAGTTATCATTTAGCATGATAAAAATTATGTAGTCAATCAGTTATCAATTAGCATGATAAGAATTATTTAGTCACATAAAAAATTGAATTATCGACCAAGAAGATTGTGATATTGGTTGTAGCTCATCTGGTTGAAATTTACTTACAGCAACCTCTTCAAATGTTGATAATTCACAATTTTCATGTGACAGTTTTAATATGACTAACTTAAACCCAGTTTATATGCTTGATATTGTACATATGTAATATATTACTTCATTACATGACACAGGCGGCCCCTGGTGGCTGAGCGGTCTAAGGCACTCGCCTTTACAGATCACTCATGATCTCACCTCTATCCATGTTGGTTCGAATCTTGACTCAGCAAACATGGGTATGTGAGAAAGCTTGCCAGTAGCTTCCCGTGGGTTGATGTTCTTCACGGGTTCTTCCTCCACCAAATATACTGGCCACCATGTATAGCCTATCATATGTTGAAAAATGGCATTAAACCCACAAAACCATTATTATATGACACAAGATATACCAAGACATCCAGTGCAATTTCTGGTCATACTGTTGTGCTTGCTTTAGTGCTTTTTTTATTTAACAAAACACAATGGTCCCTCACTTTTAAGCCCCACAGTATACCATGGCCCTACCTATAATGTCCCTCAGTATACCATTGTCTTACATATAATGTCCCTGGATATACCATGGCCCTACATATAATGCCTCTCAGTATACCATGGCCCTACATATAATGCCTCTCAGTATACCATTGTCCTACATATAATGTCGCTTGATATACCATGGCCCTACATATAATGTCCCTGGATATACCATGGCCCTACATATAATGTCCCTGGATATACCATGGCCCTACATATAATGTCCCTGGATATACCACGGCCCTACATATAATGCCTCTCAGTAAACCATTGTCCTACGTATAATGTCCCTTGATATACTATGGCCCTACATATAATGTCCCTCGATATACCATGGCCCTACATATAATGCCTCTCAGTATACCATTGTCCTACATATAATGTCCCTTGATATACCATGGCCCTACATATAATGTCCCTGGATATACCATGGCCCTACATATAATGTCCCTGGATATACCATGGCCCTACATATAATGCCTCTCAGTATACCATTGTCCTACATATAATGTCCCTGGATATACCATGGCCCTACATATAATGCCTCTCAGTATACCATTGTCCTACATATAATGTCCCTTGAAATACCATGGCTGTACATATAATGTCCCTGGATATACCATGGCCCTACATATAATGTCCCTGGATATACCACGGCCCTACATATAATGCCTCTCAGTATACCATTGTCCTACATATAATGTCCCTTGATATACCATGGCCCTATATATAATGTCCCTCGATATACCATGGCCCTACATATAATGCCTCTCAGTATACCATTGTCCCACATATAATGTCCCTTGATATACCATGGCCCTACATAATAATGTCCCTGAATATACCATGGCCCTACATATAATGCCTCTCAGCATACCATTGTCCTACATATAATGTCCCTGGATATACCATGGCCCTACATATAATGCCTCTCAGTATACCATTGTCCTACATATAATGTCCCTTGATATACCATTGTCTTACATATAATGTCCCTCAGTATACCATTGTCCTACATATAATGTCCCTCAATATACCATGGCCCTACATATAATGTCCCTCGATATACCATGTCCCTACATATAATGTCCCTTGATATACCATGTCCCTACATATAATGTCCCTGGATATACCATGGCCCTACATATAATGTCCCTGGATATACCATGGCCCTACATATAATGCCTCTCAGTATACCATTGTCCTACATATAATGTCCCTCAGTATACCATGGCCCTACATATAATGCCTCTCAGTATACCATGGCACTACATATACTGTCCCTCAATATACCATGGCACTACATATAATGTCCCTGGATATACCATGGCCCTACATATAATGCCTCTCAGTATACCATGGCCCTACATATAATGCCTCTCAGTATACCATGGCCCTACATATAATGTTTCTCATTATACCATGACCCTACATATAATACCTCTCAATATACCATGGCACTACATATAATGTCCCTCGATATACCATGGCCCTAGATATAATGTCCCTTGATATACCATCGCCCTACATATAATGTCCCTTAATATACCATGGCCCTACATATAATGTCCCTCAATATACCATGGCCTTGCATATAATGCCCCTCAGTGTTTGGTTTTAAAATTTGGCCAATCAGAACCAATTATAGAATACCCAATTACAACATGGACTTGTTTTCAACATACCTCCATATAAGATGGCCTCACTTCTAACATGGTACAATGGTATGGTTCCCATGAACTATGCAACAATGAAGAACCCTGCATTTTTGTATTTTATCATGGGGTAAAAAATGCAGTCTTAGTTTTGAACTCATTTCATGCAAAATGCACTGTGTATTATATATTTATAATGCAAAATGCACTATATATATATATATATATATATATATATATATATATATATATAGATATATATATATATATAGATATATATATATATATATATATATATATATATATATATATATATATATATATATATATATATATATATATATATAAAATGCTCTCTGAACAGTGAACAGTTTCAGTTCATCTTCACCAAGATGTGAAGCACACAAATTATTGAACTAATTTCAAGAAATTCAAATTTTTTTATCGAATATATACTAATGCAAGACACTATTGGTATTCACTAATTTATGATTGTTCTTCACAGGAGGTTTGCTCCGTTAATGGAAGCAGTCCGGTGTTGCCTGTACCTGATCACAGCTTCTAAAACATTTGACTTGACCATTGGCATATCAGTTGGAAACATTGTCTACATCATGTACCTCCTGTCAGCTCTGTTATGGCTGTCACAGAGTGCCATCAAAATCCAAATCCTTGTCAAGTCCAAGTCTGCTTAATTAGGAGTCTGATCAAACAAGGAGTAAGAGCTTGCCCTGTACACAATATGGTTTAAGCACAAAATTTTAACCCATAATTCAAATTTTTAAACTTTGATAACTGTAATACAAAGTAGAATTACAAAAATGTAATTACTGGTTTTGTATTGTTTGTGCTGTTTAATTCACATTGTAAGATCCAAGTTATAATTTTTTATTTATTTTATTATGTAGTCCTGGGCCTAATTTAAGTTTTTGGGCTCAGACATTTTTGTAACTACAAAGCTAGGTCTCAATTGATTTATTGTAACCAGGATTAATTTTAAATTACCAGATTAATCAAGAACTTTTTATTTTTATTTTAGTGTTACATTTCCTTATAAGATATTAACTGACAAAAAGTCATGTGTTTAATGATCTTGTTAATAAGGTAAAATTTATGGGATGCCAATGTGAAAGAGGAGGGTGAGCATGTCAACCATAGATAAAACTCACCCTTTCAAATTTCATGTGTAATTTCAATAAGAATTATGTTTACTATGTCTCATTTCAACATTTGTTGAAATTGCTTCAAAGATTTATATACCATATTCTCCCATGATAAGCCCAAAATTATGTCAAATTTTTGTCAAAGTTCACCCCACCCCCACCAGAAGCTTGATATACCTTGGTATCCATATGTGTGTCCATCTGTACATTTGTCTCTCCATCCACACCCTAGATTAACCTCAGTGTCAAATCTTTTTTACTTTCTTTTATTTAAATATCACTTTATCTGACTTTCTGTATTTTGAGTGATATTTGGGATTCAGGCTCAACATGAAGACCATGGCCAACTTCTTGTTATCTAAAAAAACTTTTCCAATTATAATTCCACCCCCAACTTTTCAAAATATTTTCAGGCAGGTCATGCTGGGCTTATCATAGGAGAAAAATTTAGCTCTCATCTGAGGCTTTATTTTGTACGTGTATGTCAGTATGAATAAATACATCTTTAGGCTGCTCATTTTCAGGGTTTGAAAAATTCTAAATTGTCATATTTGCCCAAAATGGAGACTTTCATAAAACTGCTCAACAAATAAAAAAAAATTTTCATGTCGTTACGAAATTTTTTGACAATTCCCACAATTTTACTAGCCCAGCCAACTTTTCAACTTGTCCTGGGCTACTGAGCAATAGGTTTTTCCAGCCCAGCGTTAGTTTGATTTTGCATTTTCAAAGACTTCTTGTATATCCATGTATTTTGAAAAATATATTTTATGAATTGCTCAATCATCTGGTTTAAAAATACTGTTCACCCAAGTACTATACAGTATTTACTGATCTGTAATTTTTATTGAATGTCAAAGCAAGTCTGTGATTCCATTAATTTGTGCAATCATGCATTTCAGACACTTTTTTCATTGATTTTGCTTGATAAAACTAACTGAAACTTATAGTTGCTATAAGTTTATTGGTCAGAGAAAATCTATCCTTTACATGTACCAAAAATACAATGTTTTTCCTATTCCTTTATGAGATTATAATCAATAGATAAGTAGTTAGTATGTTTATGTATTAAAGTCATTCTTGAGTATTCTGGCAATCAGTTAAACTTTGAAAAAACATGCATAACCATTATTCATGCATGCTCAATTACCAAATTATTAATTTAAAATTTGAATTGCCCACAAAACAGTTGTTTAAAAGCAAAGTACTGAATCGGCATCCAATTGGAATACAGTTAACATCACAGAATCACGTGTCAAACCAGCTGAGACCAGTATGATCATGTACCTTGTATACTTGCTTATAAGTCAAGTCCAACTGTAAACAACATGGGTTGTGATCTGCCATCACATAATGCACTAGCAGATCAGGATGTATTTTGTTTCTTCTACTGATTACTCTTAACAAACTGCATAGACCCAGATCTGCCAGTGCATTATATGATGGCAGATCAGGGTCTGTGCAGTTTGCAGTTGGACTGGACTTATGAGCATGTATATACAGTAAGAATAATGCTTGTTCATCAAAAGAAGTAGCCAAGTTTTCATGTCTGTCTTTGGTTTAAGAGGAGTAAGTCTGTGACATAGCATTTTTGAATGCTGGATTGCTTATGTCTTTCTTGTGAACAAACAATAGAAAAAATATGATATTCATAATAATAATAGATGAATCTTCATTATGCAAAACCATGATTGTGATATTTTTCATCCTTATTATTTTTCAATGTGTACATATTGATAAGATGTTATGAACAAAAATATAATTATAGCTGTAAATACAGATTTTGTACATAATGTTGATTCCTTTGTCCAAACAAACCTTATGAATGTACAATAAAAACAAATAAGTGAAGAAGAAACTTGAATTACAACAATTTTTACAAACATGTATACCTCTTAGTACCAACCTACAAAATGGGTTATTCAGTGTGTTTGTGTGTGTGTGTGTGTGTGTGTGTGTGTGAGAGAGAGAGAGAGAGAGACCAGAGCAAGGCAAAACATATATTCCTAATCTGAGCTCTACTGTTTCAAATAACTACGAACTTCTAAAACCAAAAAAAAAAAAAACTCATGAAAAGAAGTTTTCAGTATTCAGGTGTTCTTGTATGAAATAATATCTTTGGGAAATTAAACAGGTTCAAACTGCACAATTCTTTTAGGAAAGGATGATTGCTTGGATGAAATATAACAGTTAAATGTTACATGTCCACCACTTTATGCAGACATTTCCATGTAAATCTGTACACAAACTTATCTTTATATATTGTTATATTCTCAGTTCAGTTGTGTAGACACAGGTGAAAATGTGATGTGTTTCTGTGTGTATGTGCAGTGCTTAGGTGTGAAAGTGGCATTTATATACATATATTTTTGTTAAATATTGTATGTATTAGAGGGCCTCAAGGTAAATTAGTTCTTTATAACTAATTGAGACACCCTCTTAAAATCAAGACATTATTATTATTTATTATTATTATTAGAGAGCAAGAGAAATAAATTGAGAGATATCAGCGCAATAACAAAAAAGAAGACACCAAGATATTGACACACAGGAGAAGTATCTTAATTTGTCACTTGAACCTGTGTAATTAGGATATTTTGTATTTAATCACTTAGTTATCTTTGCCAATATCGGGATCATGCACTGTTTGCTATGAGCAAATGTTTACCAGAACCCAAAGGTTCCAAGTCTTTCCCATTCGCTTCTGCAAATATTTGCAAACAGCAAATTTTGTATAACACTCTCTGAATAACCTGATGACAGTTTGTCATAATTTCTATGCAGTTGTAAGGAACTCGAGCTATGATGATTTCTGTCAAATTTGGTCAAATTCTGTTGAACTTTACTAGAGTTGTTATGGTTTTATAGTTTTGGTAATGGCAGGCATATATATTGTGGATTAGCATAATTTAAATTAACTGGAAAGCTTTCATGCCAGGATGCTGTCAGATTTGGTAAAATTCTTTTTAATGGTTTTTGAGAAGTCATTTAAAGGATTTTCTATATATTTAGTAATGGTGGCTATATTTGGTGACAAATAGCATTGTTTGTATAAATGTGAAAGGCCTGAATGCCAAATGTCAAATTCAGTTTGACAATTTTTGAGAAAAAGTTATTTAAAGGTTTTTCTATTTTAACTCACCTGGCCATATGGTTAAGTGATCTTATGGTGTGGTCCTGCATGCCTCATGCATCCTTCAACATTTGCTATTTTAAACTTATTTTCAAAAACCACTGGATCAATTTTGACCAGAATTGACAGAGAGCATGCTTCCAGAAAGGATTTTAAAACATTTTTAAAATGCTGCTGATCTTCTGTTAAATATGTCCACCATTATTACTAAAAATAGAAACGAAAAAAACTTGCAATTACTTTTTCTCAGAAATCACTGAACAGAATTTGATCAAATTTGACAGAAAGAATTCTTGCAGGAAGACCTTTCAAGCTTTCACAATGATGCCAATCCACCTTTAAATGTGGCCACCATTACTAAATATAGAAAAACCTGTCCATCACCTGTCAACAATTTCTATTTTCAACTTCTTCTCAAAACCCACCAGATTAGTTTCAACCAGAACATTTTGGCATAAAGGCCTTTCAAGTTATACAAATTATGCAGATTCACCATCAAATATGGCCACTGTTACTAGAAGTGGAAAATCTTTTAAGCAAGTTCTCCAAAATTGCTGACCAGAATTCGTCCAAATTTTGACAGAAAAACATCCTAACATGAAAACCTTTCAAATTTATACAAATTATGCCAATCCACCAAAAATTCCACTGTATCAAAAACTGGAAGAAAAGATTCCTTTAAATTCCAAATCTGCTAATGCTGAAGTTACAATAAACCTTTTGCTCTCAGAGAGCTACAAGACTACAGAGTCCATGATTCTTCAGTAGGACCAGATGATATCCACTATAAGGTTCTGAAACACTTACTTGACACAGCTGTCAATACAGTACTAAACAGTTTAAAATAAAATTTGGGAAACTGGCAACTTCCGATTATCGTGGCAAGATGCAACAGTGGCACCAGTACCTAAACCTGGAAAGGACCATACTGAGCCTTCTAACAATTGTCCCATATCACTGACAAGCTGTACAAGTGTATTTGCAAAACCATCCAACAAATGGTATCTTGACCCAACAAACTACTATCACACCTTCATTATGGATTCAGATGCTAGAAAAGCACAGTTGACCATCAAGTCAGATTTGCAGCATTTTTTAGAGAAGTTTCTGAAAGAAAGAAAATATAGCAGCCATCTTTTTTGACTTGGAGAAAGCTTGTGACTCTACATGGAAGTATGCATAATGAATGACCTATTCATCCTAGGTTTAGAGTACCACCTGCCAGTCTTTATATCCAGTTTTTTAAAAGATAAAAATTTCTGAAACCTCAGAGCAGCATATTATCAGTTGCTCTTTTCAACATTGAAATTAACAACATAGTGAAATGTCCTAATCCAGGAACTGACTGCTCATTGGGTGTCATCGACTTTTTGATCTGCTATATATCAAAGAGTATGCATACTATTGTGTGTCAGCTACAGATATGCTTAAACAGAGCTCAGAAATGGGCAGAATTAAACAGGTTCATAGTTTTGAAATTTAAATTTTTTGTATGCACTTAATACAATTACACAGAATTCATGATGACCTCAAACTCCATCTTGATGGTTCTCTTATCCCTGTTGTGAAGAAGAAAAAATTTTGTGGACTTAGTTCTTACCATAAACTAACATTTTGTTTGCATATTAGATACCTCAGGGATGAATGTAAAAAAGCCCTCGATTTATTGCTAGTTGTTGCAAACAAAGGTTGTGGAGAAGACCGGAAGGCCTTACTTCGACTTACAGGTCTTTATCTGACTATGGCTAAGTCGTGTATGGATCAGCTTGTAAATCTCACCTAAAAATGCTTGATCTGATACACAGTCAGGGACTTTGACTTTGTCTGGTAGCATTTAGAACCTCCCGTTCAGAAAACCTCTATGTTGAGGCAAATGAACCATCACTTTATCTGAGATGAATGAAATTTGCTCTTCAATATGCTACTGAACTGTCCTCTAATCTATATATTCCCGCATGATGTCATCTTTAGGCCCAGATTACAAATCTTTCATAATTAGAAACCAAATTTCATTCCACCTTTTGGCATATGAATTCGTCCTTACATAAAAGCTGCAAACATCAATGCTGCAAATATTGCAAAATTCCGAATTCCCAAATCACCACCTTGGTTGTCAAAGTCCTCAGCAAATCCCCCTCTTGTTTTATAGGCTCAATTGAATGCAATCAGAGCCTCATATCATGGCCATACATCCCTCTAAATAGACAGTTTGAAAGATGGAGACGAGGTCAGAGCTGTGGCACCATCTCAAGCCCATTATAGGATAAAGCCTCCATTTTTACCACTGAAATTACAGCCATACTCAAATCTTTCAACTACAGTGAAACCTCCCAAAAAAGCAAATTTTGTCATCTTTTCAGATTCCTTTTCCACATTGAAAGCCATGCAAAACCTGAAATTTGAGAACCCATTAATGTTTAAAATCTTACAGAAACATGATTTTCTCATATGGTCTGGAAAAATGTTCTGAACTGTTGTCTGCCTGGTCAAATTGGTATTAAGGATAATGAAAGGGTAGATAAAGCAGACAAAGCTTCCTTGCATTCAGCTGTTTCTGAGTGGAAGATTCCATATACTGACTTCAAATATTATATACAACAGCATGTTCTTCATACTTTGCAAAATATGTGGAATAAAAACTCCTCAAACAAGCTTTGGAACATCAAATCCACCATTGGAGAGTGACATCCCTCATATAGAACAAATCACAGAGATGAGGTGGTATTGTGCTGATTGCATTTTGGTGACACATAACTGACTCATGCATACATACCTCCTAAAGAGTAAATCTTGACCCAAGTGCATACCCTGCAAGTGTCCACTGACCATGGAATGTTCTTGTCGAGAGTGTGAGACAAAAGTATTTTGATGTGAACTCAGTGAAGAAACTTTATGATGATGTACCACCAGAGAAAATCTTGGAATTTTAGGGAATGCAGTTTATAATTTTATATAAAAATTTTTGATGATATAATTTTAGATTTTACATGTTTTACCTTTTTATTTTATATATCTTTTACTAAATTTTAACATCTTTACCTTTTAACTTTTATCATTTAGCACTTTAGGTTTTTTGGGAAGGCTTTATCTTCCTACATTTTTTCTTGTAATTCTTTTATTTACATTTGTAGAACTTTACTTTTAATCAGTACCAGTATTGTTCAGACATGCCATTAAACCCTACAACTACTACTACTATTGCAGATCCACCATCAAATATGGCCACTGTTACAAAGAATAGAAAATCTTTAAACAACTTCTTCTGAAAACTGCTCAACAGAATTTGACAGAAAGCATATTGGTACAGAGGGCTTTCAAGTTTATACAACTAAATCTGAGCCACCATCAAATATGGCTGCCATTACTAAAAATAGAAAAAGCTTTAAACAACTTCTTTTCAAACATTCTGGTATGAACGGTTTTAAGTTTTGTACAAATGGTGCCAATCTGCCATCAGATATGCCATCACTTGGCCTTATCACCAGGTGAGCTAAATATTGATACCCCCTGCCCAACAGAAGTGAATTAACAGTAGTTGTTCATTTGAACTAATTGCAATAGTAACAGTTTCTAGATAAATATAATTGGACAAAGCATGTATGAACTGAAAAAAGTAATTATATTTGTAAAACGTGTGCCTCCACTGCAGACCAAAGAGTTAAAGTCTTATAATGGCATACAAATCCTGGGACACATTATGCATGAATTATTTCTCTGCAACACTGTATATAACTGTACCAAATAACTGTGACTCCCTGGGACACATTATGCGTGAATTATTTCTCTGCAACACTGTATATAACTGTACCAAATAACTGCGACTCCCTGGGACACATTATGCAATTATTATTTCTCTGCAACACTGTATATAACTGTACCAAATAACTGCGACTCCCTGGGACACATTATGCAATTATTATTTCTCTGCAACACTGTATATAACTGTACCAAATAACTGCGACTCCCTGGGACACACTATGCAGGGGTTAATCTCTGCTACACTGTAAACAACTAGTAATTACTATGGCTCCCTGGGACACTATGCAAGGATTAGTCTTCTGTTACACTGTATATACCTGTATCAGTTAACTGACTTCCTAAGACTTGATATGCTAGAATTAGTCTCTGCTACACTGTATATAAATGTACCAAATAATAATGACTCCTGCTTGTGACAGTGAAAGTACCTTATTTATTGACCAGATTTTATGGAAACTATGGTTATCAAGGGTCAAATTTAGTATCATTTAAAGTGGACAAGAACAAAGACAGCATTCCTGTAGATTTTATTTTAGTGTGTTAATTATATTTCTAATTAAGGCTTTGCAAAATGCACCATTATAGGATAATAAGATCCTTACAGATTTTCTTAAGATTTTCCTGTTTTCTTAGCATAGTGATCCTTTTCAAGCTAGGTAATAAGCATGAAATCATTATATTTGAAAACAAAACATATCTTTGCACAGAACACTTATCAGACATTGCTAATTTTCATAGTTTGGGTAAATTGATATTTTGTAAAAGATGAATATGGTCAAAAACAAAGAGTAGGAATGGGTAAATAACACTTATTTTTACAACAGTGTTAAGTGACTACTTCCCTTGTACTATACTCCCAAGAAAATCTAATTGGGTCATGCAAACCAAATTTTATTTGTTGACTTCAAGTAGCTTTTGCTTCAAGAGTTTTGTCAAAACAAAGTGCCAGAATTTGTTTTAAAAATGTGTATATAGTTTTTTTGCTTGATTGTGCTAGCAAGATTTTCATTAAAAGAGTCTATGTGCAAAATAGGTAAAAATATGATTGTGTAAGAAAAAATGCTAATTAGGTCATCAACATATGCACACAAAAGTACTTATTAAATTTCATTGGTTTATGTTGAGTGGTTTTTTGCATTTTTCTAACAAGCATCTCCGGAGAGACATATGGAAGTTTTATTTATTTGTTGGTTTTAATGGTATTTTTTCATCACATTGTTGGCTGTATCAGGAAACTGGAGCCAAGTGCCTTTCTCAAGGATGCACTGATGCAGCTGACCCAGGCTGACTTGGGCAGGTATCAAACCCGTAGCCATGGATTATATATGGAATGATGTATGTTGACTAACAGGATCACGTCAAGATATCCCAATGCAAGCAATGTGGGCATAAAAAAAACAAGTTTTTTTTTTAAAGAACTTGTAATTTATTCAAATTACATTTCAAATTATATACATTGTTAATTTGATTCTTTAAGTTTTCTGTAAATAAATATATCACAGCAGTGAATGCAATTTATGTTACTTTCTTATCTTGGACAGATAATAGATGGATTTATTTCAAAACTAAATATGACAATCTGATCCTTTCAGATCAGATTCCATGAAACTAACAATTAGAAACTGTAACTATTAAACCATCGCTAGAATGGTTCAATCATATACATTGTTAACAAATGTTAAACATGTACACTTTCTCTATTCAAAGTAAATGCTGATCATTTATTGGTCAACTGACATTCATGGACTGTGAATATTGTACTATAAATGTATGACAACAGTTTTCTTCTGTGCTCAAAAAATGACAGTCAAAGCCCTCCACATAAATTTTTAAAGGTATAGCCTTAAACGTAAAAGCATTGTGTTACTGCTACCATATACGAGTCTAATTAATATTCATACAAAAATGGTTACATCAGTCTTTATAAATAATTTTCATGCAGCAGCAGAACCTTTCAAAAGTGTGAAAGAGCAATGACAGGGTAGTGGTAACATCCAAGTGCATCGAGACGAATATGTGTAGTGGGAACAGTGGAGCTGATAGAAAGCTGTATTGGCCCCATTCAAGTTTATTGGCCAGAATATTTACATTAACATGTGGACAGAAACTAAAAAGAGAGATAATAATTGTGCTGTTATTAAGACTGCTTAGATTTTGTAAGAATCAGACTGAGGATAGTGTACCTGTTTTGTAAGAATCAGAGTGTGGACAGTGTACCTGTTTTGTAAGAATCAGAGTGTGTACAGTGTACCTGTTTTGTAAGAATCAGAGTGTGGACAGTGTACCTGTTTTGTAAGAATCAGAGTGTGTACAGTGTACCTGTTTTGTAAGAATCAGTGTGTGGACAGTGTACCTGTTTTGTAAGAATCAGAGTATGTACAGTGTGCCTGTTTTGTAAGAATCAGAGTGTGGACAGTGTACCTGTTTTGTAAGAATCAGAGTGTGGACAGTGTACCTGTTTTGTAAGAATCAGAGTGTGGACAGTGTACCTGTCTTGTAAGAATCAGAGTGTGGACAGTGTACCTGTTTTGTAAGAATCAGAGTGTGTACAGTGTGCCTGTTTTGTAAGAATCAGAGTGTAGACAGTGTACCTGTTTTGTAAGAATCAGAGTGTGGACAGTGTACCTGTTTTGTAAGAATCAGATTGTGGACAGTGTACCTGTTTTGTAAGAATCAGATTGTGGACAGTGTACCTGTTTTGTAAGAATCAGATTGTGGACAGTGTACCTGTTTTGTAAGAATCGGAGTGTGGACAGTGTACCTGTTTTGTAAGAATCAGAGTGTGGACAGTGTACCTGTTTTGTAAGAATCAGAGTGTGGACAGTGTACCTGTTTTGTAAGAATCAGAGTGTGGACAGTGTACCTGTTTTGTAAGAATCAGAGTGTGGACAGTGTACCTGTTTTGTAAGAATCAGAGTGTGGACAGTGTACCTGTTTTGTAAGAATCAGAGTGTGGACAGTGTACCTGTTTTGTAAGAATCAGAGTGTGGACAGTGTACCTGTTTTGTAAGAATCAGATTGAGGACAGTGTACCTGTTTTGTAAGATTCAGAGTGTGGACAGTGTACCTGTTTTGAGATTTACCATGTATATTAACCTGAGTTTAAGTACGTCAAAGAAATAATGCCCTTTTAAAAGTGGTCTAAAATCTAAACTTGAGGAAAACTTCCAGTAAGTATAACAGCATAAAGTTTAACTGATCTATGTAAGTAACCAATAGAAAGAACAAAACACTGGCTTTTATGACAGTATGACGCTTACATGCAAAAGATTGCTATGTGTTACCATTGTAGCCAAATGAAACTGGCATTTTGCTGCTCTGTAGTGTAGTCAAACCTGCCCAAATGGTCACCTTTATTTAATGGTCACCTGGTCTCAATGGCCATTCCCATTTCTTCCCATGTAATTTCCTCTATAAAAGTCATGCATTAAAAATAGTCACTTGCTTTCTGTTAACAGCCAGATGTTTCCTAACCAAACAATGGTTTCTTATTGCTTTAAGATGTCTCTTGAGCATATCGACCATGCAAATGAAGCATTTGTTTTCCCATAAAAGGCATTGTTTAGATAAAGACATGTCATGTGATTTGATGTGGAAACCTGTCTTATCTTGCTATATCCACTATACTCTAGTCAATCTGTAAGTGTAACTTTAAATTGGCTAATCTCTCCATTTTTATTTTAATAACTGAATAAAGCCATAGTATTGTTTACAAAATTATTGTTGGTGTAAATATTTGAGATAAATCATCATTATTATAGAATCCCCCACCCCACCTTTGGGGGAAGGGGGACTGCTGACCATACTAAAATCTATTCATCAGAAAAGATTGAGAGAACTAACTTTACCCTGATTTTGCTTTAGTTTCGCAACTTTGACCTATTAAACAATTTCTGACTGTTTACTGCATAATAATAGTTTAGCATTCAAGACTCTGGTAAACTCTTCATAGGTATTGCTGATAATACAACAAATCAAAATTAAATTGTAGTTTGTAGCAACCATGAAATCCATGAAAACTTATGCTACATGAAAAAGTGAATTCACTGTATTTGGATCAGTATCATTTTTTGGGGGGTTTACAAAAAAAGCTATCCGTTTGTTGCCCCTAATGTTTTTCCCGATCAGATCTAGGGCTGGCAGTTAATGTTGGATTGGTAAGCATATAAAGTTACACCTGGCCTGATAAATGGATTTATTTTATTGAGGACTTTTTTTTCTTTTCAAAAACGAAAATGCCATTGAGCTCAGTCCAATTATACAAATATAATTCTTACTTACTTTTAACTGTGAAGGTGTATTAGTGGTGATTTAATTCAGAAAACTTCTACCTATGGATGGCAATGTAAGCATATTTACTAAAGAACTAGCATTTGTGTTTGCTCTAGATTTAAATTACTGCCTGTTGGGAATCATCATCCAACCTGATGGCACCTGGTGCGGCAGTATGTTAAAAAGAAAGTGAAGATAAACTGTGTGATAGAATTGATTTCTTCATAGATTTTACTGTACAAAATAAAATACTTGAAGCTATTCTGAATAAATGACTTTTTCTTGTATTGAAAAAAAAAAAGTCTTTGTTTGCACATGCAACTCGGGGCTGTTCCAGTAAAATAAACTTGGGACCAACTAGTATCATAACAAGTCGAGAAAGGCACTTTGAATGTGGAGTAGTGACCCTTTGATGCAATATAGAATTTTTGTATTGTTATCATATGAACTCTGAGTGATCAGAGTACCCTGGCATATATTTTTTTTAAAAGCGCCTTCCCTGGGTATCATGTATGTTTTAATGGAACAGCCCTTACAGAGATATATTTAAATGGAACAGCCCTTACAGAGATACGTTTAAATGGAACAGCCCTTACAGAGATTATCATCAAAATCAAAGGAAAATTATTACTGTGATAACCTAAAAAAATATTGCATGTGAGACAAAAATGGACGGAAAGTTTTTAAAACAAGCAAAAACTTGCATGCATAAAAATGGATGGAAAGCTTTTAAAACAAGCCAAAACTTGCATAAAAAAAAATGGATGGAATGATTTTAAAACAAGCAAAATCTTGCCTGAATAAAAATGGATGAAATGATTTTAAAACAAGCAAAATCACGCAGGAATAAAGACTGTGTAAATAAAATCTTGATCACTGCAACACTAACAGGAAATATACTACACACACTGGAATCTTATTGACAATTTCAAAACTGAGAGGCAGAAACAGAGGATCTTTCATGACTGCTCATTTCAAATAAAAAATCATGAAACCAGTCAAATAATTTCTCTCTTTGTGAGCCTTGGGAAGTATAAGACTGAAATTATTCAAGGAGTTTCATAAATTTCATTTGAAATGAGTACAAAAGTAAGATTTTGTTTATTGCATGATGAAAAATACTGATTTTACTGGCTCAAACCTAAGAACAGTATCATGAAATGACTTGACATTTGAATGCCTCGCTTATTACAATTTTCCGTTGCATGACATTATGATGTCATTTGTGATGTCATAAGGTGTTATCACATGTTACATACATAAAAATTATGATTTGGGTATATTAAAATAAATAACACAGTAGTCATGTGATAAAATAAATTATTCTTCATTTTGTATGAGTATTGACCGATTCTCATGTTTACTGGAATATTCCATTATGTTGCAAATTGTCTAACCTCCAAGAGACAAGTGATAGTTTAGTAGCTCCATTGGTCATGTACATGTGCAAAGAGCTTTCAGCATTTTTACTTGCACAAAACAAATAACAAATCTTTGCATTCTGTACCACAGACATGTAAATCTATGATATACACAAAACAAATCTCATTTAACTTTAAAACGCAATATCTTGAGATTTAATTACGAAAAGAAAGTTATTTTTGAAGCATATAAAAAATTTAATTAAGGAGTAATAACCCATATGTTATATTATTATTAAAGGTTGTTATACAAAATATTTTACACGGTTTTAATGGTCTTCTAACAGATGCAGTATCATTTCTGATAAAACTAATTAACTAATGTGTGCTGTAATGCTAATTTTGACTAATGACATGAATCCCTAAGAGATGTCTTATAAGGGCTGTTCCAGGAAAACATACTTGGGACCCAGGGAAGATACTTTCAATGTGGAGTAGTCACACATGGATGCAATTTAGAATTTCTATCGTTTTAATATGGACTCTGTGAGTAACCACAGTACCCTGGCATATTTAAAAAGCCTTCCCAGGGTACCATGTATCATTAAATGGAACAGCCCTAATGACTTGCAGTCTTGGCCTTGCCATGTAAACAACAATAGGTTATATTGTAAAAGCTACTTATTACCTTCTGTTATCTTGCTTATGATACTTCTAACAATGGTAGGATCTTTGTATGAGGTAGAGATAACAGTTATTTCTCCAGGATTTTCACACAGAGAGGGAATTCCTCCTCGGGCATTTTTGTAAAAGGGAATTTCCATTTTTACGGGGGACAGTTTTTAAATGAGAACATTATCTATGAATAGGCCCCTTATAGTATGTTTCAACAAATGTGTGATAAAAAACTATTCATGAATAATGATAAAACTTAGTTATTTATCTTTATTATCGGCACAGCAGCAGCAATTGCATGTATTGACAATGTCAATATGTTGTATGCATTAAAACTGCATTAAAGTGCAGAGACAGTAACAACAGAATACTGAAAACTGCATGTCCACTATTGTACAACCTCACAAACTGCTGTTTGGTAAAACACTTTTAATAACTAGATAATCCATGAAAGTGTCTCATTGCTCAATTGCAAAAAGTCACTTAGTAAGCTCTTGATTATGGCAGTTAATCTTGAAGTAAAGCACATGATTTGATTGAGCTTTATCAATATAAATAAATGTTACAGGATTCACTACACTCATGGCACATCAACTGTGTGTGATTTTTGCATCTTAACTCATTTGTCGGGTGGGTGGGTGGGGTAATTAAATTTAGGGGAATTCACGCAATTACGCATCCTGGAGAAAACACTGGAGATAGTAAAACAGATGAAAAATAATTAAATAGCTTTCAAATTATACACCTAAAACACGTTATATTCTTGAACCAAAAAAAGGATTTTTTTTCACATGTTTAGTCAAACTAGGACCTGGAAGCTTAAAAACTCAAAAAAGGACAAGGTTCTAATGTAGTAAAATAAATGTGCATATCTTAGATAAATATCTCTACATTTTTGTATAACAGCATTTCATTCATTAGCTGTGCAAACAAATAATTTGCACTAATATGCTAGAAAGAATACTTTCCATTTTTTTTCAAAAAAAGTTGATTACTAAGGAAGAACAAGTTCATGTCTTACAGGAGTTACATGGATCACAGAATTTCAATGGGGAATGTAAAGGAACTTAATTTTTCATTAATTGTAGCGTGACGGGAATTATAGTTTTGGTAGAATACACTCATTGCAATTAATATATGTAATACATCAGCAGCTACCTAAAGTAATTATTAAATATGTACAAACATTTAAACTCTTAATGAACACATGTCAATATAAAAACACTGAAAACAAGTAAGCAAAGATAAAAGTGCCCATCAATGTATGAAAAATATATTATGTCCATGTTGTTTAATAGAATTCTCATTTAATACTGGCAGGTGCTATCTACTCCTACTAAAAGACTTTTGAAAGTCATATCAGAATTAAAATGATTAATACTATTAAACATTTCTAAGGAGGCTTCGTAGCAAAGTAGTCGGAGTTTTAAAAAAATGATTGAATAACTAATGCTTCTGCAGAACATAGCAGTTATGTCTTGCATGCAAACAGTGATATAATGCACAATCTAGTGAAACCCTGTAATAATATGCGTCATTATAACATGAATTTGAACACAGCACAATTTTGGCATGGCTCCTGAAATTTTACAAAAATAATTTCACCAATTTCTTGAAGTACTATAAAGCTTTAGTGTCAAAATAAACAAGAGTTTGATTGAATAATTTGGCAAGATGTGTTGTATTATTCAAGAAAAAAATATCTTATCACTGCTTCTTGCTTTTTTTTGAAAAACGTTAGCTCCTTGAAAAGCTCATAACTGTTAATCTAATTACTACTGAACCATCAACAACAAAGCCATTAAGTCTTCTTTGAGTTGGTCTTCAAAGCATCCTGTATCAAATCATTGCTCAATCCAGGGTAAACAACAGTCAACAGATGTTTGCTCAGTCATCTGGCATACACAACCAAGCACCGAACAATGCTGTGGTCCAAAAAAGTTTCTCACCCGAATTTATAAATCAATTAATTTACCTACCTATTTAAGGAGAAACAATAGACCACTAATGCCTGCTCAATCAAGTATCATACACACCTGTGCATCAAACAATGCTATTGTTAAAATAAGTTTATCGCCCAAATTGTCAGAAGCAGTTATGGTCATTGCCTCATACATGTAAACCCCCTCCACCCCTTGATCTTGCCTCAGTTAACTCCATCAATATAAATATAACGCCACATTATGTCTTTTGTGTAAGTTCTGAAGTCATCCTGTGGCTATACCCATATGCTATAAATCTGACTTGATCCTTTTTATTTTCTAGTCAGAAATGCAGTCATCAGCTTCAAACCACTCAGATAAAAACAGGCTTGACCATCATGTTATAGCGGGGTTTCACTGTATATGACTTTTAAAAAACTTCAAAACAAAATCTAAACACTACTGATTTAAACACAATTGCCATGGGAAAAGTCATAACCATGTCTCGCTATCCACTAATATGCAAAAAAATGACAAAAATTATTCACAAAAACTTTATGCATCATATCCAATTATTGGAACATATCTAAGTTTAACTTAATGTATGGACACCAAACTAAAACCTGTACTTATCATGAAGGAATTGCAAACTTGAAAGATATAGTGACGTGTCCTAACTTTTTTTTTCAAATATCCATTCATCTCCATCACTCATCCTGCTAGTTCATGAGTGCAAGTACCAAACTTCCCCAATTATTGTATGGTCTGGATGAAGTAACTAACATGATGATCATATCTTCTCTCCCCCCTCCCCCTTACCCCCTTCAAAAGGTGTGGAAACAATTACAATTGCAACAGTTAGCTATGGCTGGTCAATGATTAATTCTTGCACAGCTTTGCAATGAATCAAATGTCATGTTATACTAACACAGCATTATGGCATTTATATTTTCCAGAAAAAGATATCACTATTTTATTTGTGCCCTTAGAAATATGCTTAATTTTAATGAATATTCCTAGTAGCCCAATTGCATTGCTTCATCTCTGTAAAAACAGATTCATAACCTAGATGTTCAATTTCTTCCTCATATCTACAAAAACAGTTTTTCCTTTGATGATGCACACTTCCCTAGCTATAATACGTTATTACATAAGTTCCCCGATGATGCACTCTTCCCTAGCTATAATGCATTATTACAAAAGTTCCCTGCGTTTTAGTAACAGATTAAGATCCATACCAACAGTTACCTTCAGTCAATACATTTTTTGCAAGGCATTTATTTTAATCTTCAGCTCTTTGTTTACATGTCTCATTTGGGGTTTAAAGAGTGTATTTTGTAAATTGTTATATCCAGGAATTAATATACCATATATAGTCGCTTTTAAGTCAAGTCCAACTGCAAACTGCAAAGACCCATATCTGCCATCGCATAATGCGCTGGCAGATCTGGATTTATGTCTGTGCAGTTTTTTTTAGGAATAATCAGTAGAACAAACAACACAGATCCTGGTCACACTGTGCATTATGTGATGGCAGATCAGGGTCTATGTTGTTTGCAACTGGATTAGACTTTTAATTGAGTATATACGGTAATTATGACATACTGTACATGCATCTTATACATCAAACGGTACAGAAGCACCAAAGGTTACATAATAATCAAACACAAAACTCTTGAACACCATAGCTGAAGACTCATTCCTGAGCTTGCACCTCATCTGACTGCGGTTCAGTCACTGTCTCAGACTCTAACACAATTTCAACTTGACTCCCAGGAATTAAATGGTCAAAGAAAAATGTCAGCATCTGGTGAGACTGAAAAATAAATAAGCAAATTTTAAAACTGTTATAGAAACCCCTCCTTTTCTGGTATTTATTCAACTGTATTCCTGTCAATGTTTGATGGAAGAATGTTTGAAAAGAAAATCTGTATTCATATTTTTATGCATCTAGTCTCACTTGCTAGCTTACTGTAGCTGCTGACTTTGAATATCATCTGCTGATCTAATTTGACTGCTTTGTTTTTGCAGCCAGTTTGTTTTCAGCCTGCCATTTTAGATAAAATTGCCTAATTTCCTTGTTTTTAGCTTTCTGCTTTGAAGTTCACTTTAGAAATTACATAAGTGGAGTTTGTGTATATAATTTTGTGCATACTTTAATACTTGGCCTATGTTTTTTAATCTTTGTATGTTTGCATAATAATCTGTATTGTATTTGATGTCCATATTTGTGCTGCATATATTTAAGAAAAAAAACAATGTGGGTGATGGAAATGTAATTCTGTGTGAACATTATGTATGTACATAGTGGTATGGATGTGTACAGCTCTCCCTTGATATAATGCGACAGTTATGGTCTATAACTGCCAACTGCTGTGCAACACGAGAGATAAAAAGCTCAATGAAGCAAGGGTGAGGGGGGGGGGGGAAACAACAAGTAAAGAAAACTCCAACCTGACATAATAATAACTGCTCTTATATGCATAAAATATATAATTGTAACATAACAGTAAAACTTGTCAAATAATTGCATGTGCGAAAATAAAGATATATTCAAACCTTCAGTTTTCTTAAATCCATTATCATGCATTTCATAGATCCACATCTCAAAATAATTAGAACAAAATTAAATGCATTGTTTTTACGAGGTGGTCAATGTTCATTTCTGACCTACTTAGAGCAGTGAAAGCCCTTTGGGGTTAGAATTTCACTCAGGAAACCAATTTTTTTATAAAATATTCTTCTTTGATGATACTTAATAATACATTAGGAGTACAGTTGATGATACTTAATAATACATTAGGAGTACATCCACTATCTTGCAAATGCAGCCCTTCCAAGCTTGTTTTTAGCGTTATCTGCCCACCTAGGTGTAAGTCAGACAAGAGTGATCTCCTCTTGGATTGTTGCCAAATCCAGTCCATAGTTCAGTTATTACTGGAGCAGATATGCACATTGTCAGATTTTAAAATGTAACTGCTGGGAGGCTGAGAGAGTGTGCCCATATTATGAACAAGTAAGAATTATCAAAGAAATATATTTTGCTCCAAAACTGGTATTTTCTTCAAATACACTATCTGATCGTAATGCATTAGAAGAATAGATCAGAGGTGGATGGAGTTACATCTCCTTAGAGTTGAGAAGGCCCAATTCTGGGTTGAGATGAAACACCTACATTCATGGTTGCTGAACAGGTGAGGAAAAACCAAGATTTTCCTTTGAATTTCCACTGCTAAGTTTAGTAGATCATTTATCCATGATATTTCCCAATTGAGGGTATCAATCAGAACCAGATGGCACTGTAATTCCCTCACTTTCTGCAAGACTTTGGGAATCAACAGGGTTGGAGGGAAGGCGTATGATGCATCTAGACTATTCTAGTTCATGGAAAGAGCATCGACGCACAGACTTTCAGATCTGGTACTAGAGAGACAAAAGTGGGTAACTCTACATTCCACCTTGTCACAAATCGATCCATGAGTGATCGGCCCCAGAGGGCACAGATTCATATGAATATCGGGGGGTGAACAGGCCACTCAGTTTGAGTCAGCTGATTCTGTTGGGATAGACTGTCCACTAGAACACTGTTGATGATAAGAAGTCATTTAAATGTTTTTCTATTTTTAGTAATGGCAACCATATCTAATGCTGAATCAAGATCATTTGCATAAACTTGAAACCCCTCCATGCCATAAAGCTTTCTGTCCAGTTTGGTAAAATTCTGTTAAGCAGTTGTTGAAAAGAAGTTTTTTTAAAGGTATTTCTATTTTTAGTAACAGTGGTCATATATGAAGGCAGATCAGCACTGTTGGTATAAACTTAAAAACCTTTCATGTCTGTCAAATTAGGTCACATTCCGTTCAGCAGTTCTTGAGAAGGCCTTTATGCCAGGATGCTAGCTGCTAAATTAGATTGAAAATGGTCCAGAGGTTTTTGAGAAGAAGTTGAAAATAGCAATCATGGATGAATGACATAGAATGCATGCCATTTGTTTGGAAATACCATACGCTCTCTTGGCTTTATGGCCTGGTGAGCAAAAATTCATGGAGAAAAATAAAAATAAAAATGTTCATATGGTAGTATAAATATTGAAATCAGAAGATTTCTACATACTTTACACTGATCATACCGTACACAATATTCATACAGTACACACAAAAAAAGAGGCCCAGGAACCTGATACGGAGATGACTCACCTGGCCGACATCTGCCTAATAGCCAAATGCAAGAGAAGAAAGCCAAGAAATCAGGGTCAGTAAGATGCTCTCTGTAGATATTTCTTCCAAGGCTGTTGTTTGCATATGTATGAAAACAACTGTTTCAAGGTTTCTCTATTTTTTTTATCTTCATCCATATTTGATGGCACATTGACATCATTCATATCAAATTGAAACACCTTTGGGCATGGATACTTTCTGTCAAATTTGATCTGATTCTGTTCAGTTATTTTTGAGATAAAGTTGTTTGAAGGTTTTTCTCTCTATAGTAACAGTAGCCATATTTGATAGATCAGCATCATCTAAACAATCTTTAAAACTTTTCATGCCAGAATACTTTCTGTAAAATTTGGTCAAAGTCTGTTCTGCAGCTTTGGAGACAATGTCATTTAAGGATTTTTTAACTTCTAGTAATGGTGGCCCTATTTGATGGCAGATCAACATCATTTGTACAAATTTGAAAGTCCTGCATGCCATGATGCTTTTTGACAAACTTGATCAAGTTCTGATGAGAAGTTTTTGAGAAGTTGTTTAAAGATTTTTCTATTCTTAGTAATAGTGGCCATATTTGATGGTAGATCGGCATCATCTGTACAAACTTGAAAAGCCTTCGTCCCAGGATGCTCTCTGCCACATTTGATTTAAATTTGTTCTGTGATTTTTTTAGAAGAAGTTGAAAATAGCAAATGTTGATTGACACATAGCAGATGATGCAGCATGGATGCAGATTCATACTATATATGTTTATTTGGACTTAGGGCCAGGTGAGATAAAAACGGTGTAGAGTCTAGTGTTACCCATGGGCTAGGTGAGATAAAAATGGTGTAGTGTCTAGCATTACCCATGAACAACTATAAACTACTGTATTATTAAAAATGAGATGTATAAAGGTCCTGAGATCTGGAAGAGTCATGCTAAGAAAAAGACTGACAGAAAGGCAGACAGATAATTGATAGACAGACATTGGTAACACTATGTCCCTATGTAGTATATGGCAGACCATGGAAGAAATCAGACATCATCCATGCTTATAAATTTATAGTTAACCTTTAAGTTTCATAAATACAAAAGATAAATTATTATATAATATTCAAAAACTTACATGCTTAACATCAGGAGGTTGAAGAATCTGAGATCCATACTTTGATAAGAGTGAGTCCGAATGTGTTGCTCTGCAAAAGAAAACAAGATGGTATCATTTTTTTTTTTCATAAACAATGAAATTTCAAAAATTTGGCCCAAGTTTCACTAAAATTCCCAAATTTCTCCTCAAACTGAGATTTTACATTATCTTGCTTATGATACTTCAGACTATATCGATATTTTTTAGAGTTAGAGATAGTGGAAAGGATGCAAAATCTGTTTTTATTTTTAAAATTAAATGCATGGAACCATTTTAATCTTGAAAAAAAGTTAAGGAATTCCTTAAATTTGAGGAAATCCTCACAATTTTCTCAGAGAAAAAGCAAGACTCCTTTAAGGAAAATTCAAGATTTTATGACTATTTTAATCCCTGATACATGATGAATGTTTCGGTGAACAAATCATTATCATTAACCAAGCATGAAGAAAGATATTCATAAATCTCAATTTGAGGAAGAAATTGTCAAATGTTTAGTTGAATTGGGACCTGTTTGCCAAATAGTCAATATATACACTCAGACCACCTCAGCTATTTGTGCAAGACAAAAATATGCCTCAGATGTGTGTCTGCATAGCAATTTGCAGAAAAATTGTACATTTTGTTCACCAGAGATTTCTTCGTAAAAAAGACCCCTGCAATCTATTCGAACCACCTCAGCTATTTCTATGATTGGATTGACTATAGGATTGTCCAAGAAGTTATGAATAAAAAATAGTTCAATGCATTCTCAATCAATCATTGTTTCATAAATAGCTGAGGCAGTCTGAATGGCATACATTAGAGGTTTTGAACGTCAAAATATGGTGATACAATTCAGACTTATTAATTAAACCCAGGAATATTCCAACTATTTATAAATTCATACAAATGCAAATACAATTTCACTGAAAAACTACTATTATCTCTCTAAAGTGCTACTTTGATTATCCAAACTCCAAAATCATCCAAACCATCTTTATGTTCCTTAATAAGTTTGAATAAGCATTGGACTTATTCTGTATTAATACTAAACATCTTATGACAGGTTTAAATTGTATTTTCCACATATTAAAATATAATCTAACATAAATATATACCTTAATTAAGGTTTTGTTACCGATTCGTAATACATATAAATACTTTCCAAGGAAAGAAAATACATACAGCATTTAAATTATCATTAATCATATGTCAAACTCCAAATGTGTCTATCTGGAAGATGCCTCAAATACAATTTTGGGCATGAAAATGCATGGTAAAGATTTTGGGATGAATGACCATGATTCCTGTGCACAATAAAATTAAATTCATGAAAACAACATTTTTTTAGGTAAAATATATTTCTTCATACATTAGGAGTCCTTCCACTACCTTGCAAATCCAGTTCTCCTAAGTGAAAAAAGATGTATACATCTTTTGGCTATTTTAAGCACTAACAAGGTCTAAAACGCTTACTGAGACACAAGTTATCCAAAGAGAGGTCTCCCCTTAGACACATTTGTGCCAATCCAATCATTCCTCAGTCACTACTTAAGTAGAAGTGTATGTAACTGCTGGAAGTGCATGGGAAAGAGTACCCACATTATGATCAGGTAAGCTTTATAAAAAAAAAAAAAATTTGTTGAACTGATCATAATATGTTAGGAGAAAAGGTAAGAGGTGGTGGAAGGTACATCCCCGTATGATGAAGTTGGCCCTAGCTTCAGTCTGCTAATGTATGAGCTGCAGCTCCAAGTCTCATATGCGATACAGGCAAAGGATAGCACAGATCCATGAAGAGGTCTTAAAGGGAAAATATTTTCTTCACGTAATCCAGTGCAAGTATAGTAACCTGCATCATCAGAAGCTGCTGAGTGACCTGGGAAGGTAACCTGTTGAGCTACTGGTACAGGCCCTACAGGCTGAATTGAGCGTCTCGAGATGAAAGGTCTCCTAGAAGCTGGAGAATGTCATATTAAAGCTCCATCCCAAGGACTGAATAATGTCAGTCAGAAAGCAGTTTCACTTGAGCTAATATGCACAAGAAATGTATATTGTCTTGGGTTGATTCTTTGTAGGCTGAGTGAATAACTCAACAAATCCAGGACAAAAAGAGCCTGAGTGGAAATATCTTCATTTCCCTATTGAGTCGTAAGAACAAGTAAAATCTCCCTCTTCTTATTGGCTGAGCATGTTTCAGGTACCACTTCAATGCCTTGATGAGGTCCTGAAGATGCCCTTTTGAAGACAGACCTATTAAAGTCAAAGTTTTTAAAACACAAGACTGATTTCGCATGAACAGGAGCCTGTTCTTGGCAATAAAACCAAGGACTGACGTTAGAGACACCAAACTATCATGGCAGAACAGCAAAAAGTTCAGTTTCAACCAACAAGGCACAAACTGACTGATTCTGCCTAAGGCTAGAGTGACTAGGAAGCAGATCAAACGGGAGTCAGCAAGGCTTTGGACAGTGGTTAAAAGGGTGACTTTGTTTAACCATATCAAAGCCAAAGGCAGGTTCCATTTCAGACAATGGGTCAAGACCTTCAGTCATGATGAGTCAAAATCATGGAACAGTAGACCTTTCAGAGTGGTGGGCCTTGTTTGATATAAGCCAAGTGTGCAGGTTCAGCATTTCTTGGTTAGGATGGAAAACCCGCATGAGCATTTGTTTCAGCAGGTATGGAGATGGCAGTATTTTCCTGGGAATCTTTGCTGCTGAACTGGTACACAATGTTCCTGTAAGCAAACCTCAGAAACTTCCTGTAAGACTTATGAATGGGAATATGTAGGTATCATCTTGGAGGTCTAGGCTGACCATAAAGTCTCCTTCCTGGATGGCACTGAAGACTGACCTCAGGGCTTCCATCCTGAACTTAGGTGTCTGTATGTATTACCCGAGAGATCACTGGTCTGAGCTCACCATTGAACTTTGGGACAATTAAATAGTCTGTAGCAAAATCCAGTTGCAAAACATTTCTACCACCCTTTTCTGGAGGAGAAGGTCTCTTTCCTGCTGCAAGGATATCTGTCTTCTATAGGTCTTTGGGCATGTCTGTGGCAAAAGAAACCTTTGATAATGGAGGAGGATTGAGGAATGTAATTTTGAGGCCCTCAAAAACAACTTGTAAGGCCCATGGATCCTCAGGGCAGAAGCTTTCCCACTTTGTGGTGAAATGTTGAAATCTTCCCTCCACTGGAGGTCAGAAAAGGGCAGCATAAGCATGGTGTCCTTTCTGCAGGAAGAATGATGGTGGAGAGAGAAATTGGACAAAGTCAGTCCTTTTCTCATTGTTCCCTGTTATCTCTTGCTCTGGGAAACTGGACCCTTGCTTAAGAGTACGGTTTGGAGGAAGGTTTCTCATTAGGAGTGTCTTAATGGGTGCTTCCTATTTCTCTGGCTCCATTTGGGAAACGAAGGCAGAGGTTTTTAGGCTTAAACTTCCCTGGGCATTGCTGGATCGAGAAGACAAGAAGAGGTTTGTAACTGTCTGACTTCAATGTCTGAGGTGTGAGTCAAAAAAGAAGCCTCCTGCAAGTGTGCCAAGTACTGAAAGAAGAAAGCAGGTTGTCAAAGACAATACACTAAGCTAGGAGTCCACTTATGTCAAGAGACTGTAATCTCCAAGCATTGGCTCTAGGCAAGATGATAGTCTCAGACTGGTACCATGTATCTGGGAAAGGGGAATCTCCATAACCAGTAATGTGTATGAGCAGTGACAGAGCCAACACTGGTAACAGAATAGAACAGTGACAGTCAATGTTGAGTTCCCCAGTCTGGTACTGGATACTGTGTTAAAGTCGATCAGTAAATCAGGTACTGGCATGCTGTATGTCCATGACAAAGCTGGATCTGGAAGTGGCATGAGCCAATGCTGGATACCATTGACTTCCTGGATCTTGGACTGGATATGACAGGAAGGCAGATCACTGTACCTAGCTGCTGGTTATGCTGGTGTAAGTTGTGTGACAATGCCTGAACTAGAGTGGACAAGGTACAGAGCTGGCTAACATAAGGTCCCAAGGTCAGGTCTCTAGGGAAAGGTCACAATAACTAAAACTGGGCTGTACATGATGTTTGTTTATTCATTGTGGGCTGGATCACATGGGCTTCTGTACCACAACGGTACAGGCCATGGAATCTCTCCAGTGCTAGTATGACCAGTAGATAGATGTGGCAATGTGGGCAAGTTATGGCTATTGTTGTGCTGGGTGCCCGAGGCAGAAACAATTGTCGTGCCTTCTTCATCAGTGAAATCTCAACCTCACATGATTGCAACATCAGGAAATTCACCATTGAGGCAGAATCAGCTGCAAGAATGATCACATCCACATTCTTGTTGGACCATTTTCTATCTAAATCAGTGGCCTGGGACAATTGTTTTGCCATGATCATCACCCAACTGTCCCCTGACCAAAGTGTACAGATTTTGCAAGTGTGGTCTGACTGGCACCCCCTATATAGAATGCAACTGGAGTGATTATTCTCTGACAGATTAAACTTCTTGCAAGTCCCACACCTAATCCAGCCCACTGTTACCTGTAATTAGAAAGAACAAAACAATGGCATATACAGGTCAAATTAGTCAAGCATTATGGACACTATCAAATGAAATATATGCTAATGAGATCATTATGATCTTAATTCTGAGAATAAATGATCATTCAATTCAAATAAGGTGTGATAAGGTCGAGTGCCGAGATGAAATATAAGTACTAATTACTATTAGAATGGAGAATTAAGAAGACACTTTGTTGCTTATTGTACAAAGAAATAAACAACTGAGATGCAAAATATTTAGCTATGATGAAGAAAAGAGTGAAATTCAGTGAGGGAATTGATGAAGTATACTTCTCTCGTGATGAGAAAACTCCTTGGCCTGCTCAGGCTTGAGAAAAAGCACAAAACTAATTTTCAACAAGTGTGCTGTCATGGCATCACCGGATTTAGTAACCGATGAATGATGGGCTTTGGCACCAATCCCTCTATCCAAAGGGAGACCATTCTCATTTGACCTCTGTCTTGGTAAGTAAATAACACTTTGGCACTTTTGGTGCTAAAAATAGCCAAAATGTTGTAACACCTTGTTTGTGCTTCAGAGGGCCAGATTAGTGTGGTAATCAAAGGACTCCAAATGTATTTGATCGGGTAATGTATTTCAAGAAGAAATATTTGTTGCCGATCACATATGATTCCATGTGAATGGCTTTTATGATAACTTTACTTGTGTAAAGTATGATAAAGTCTAAAGTCAAACTGTTCTCATTTATTAACAACTTTTTCTGTAATTCAATCTTAAATTGCAGCAACATTCATTAATTATTTTCAGAACAAACAACTTACAAAAAGTAAATACTCTTTGGGTTTTTTGAAAAGGAGACTTCTCTGTTTTTATATCAGCTTACATTATTAACATGTGGTATATTAAAATGTAAAGGTTAGTTGAAACGAGTTCTTCTCATGATATTACCATCTATATAATATTATTAATTGTCTGTCGCTATGAGCAATAATTTATTGTCACTATAAACAGTATTTACAAATCAATTTGTAAGCAATAAATACACAAAATTCGCACAGCTTAGTTATTCTATATGTATTACTATTATATACAGCTATCACTGTAATGGCAATGTCAACTGTTTGCTAATGGGTTTAAAGGAAAGTCAATAAGAAGTAAATATGTATAGGTATCATCCCGTGGAAAGTAATGGCCAAATATATTTATGTTTAAGCTTTCAAAACAACTTTCTTTCAATCCAATTCTTAACACCACACAACAATAATCTGTGATATCATTAAGAATGAATTTTGTTTATTCATCACATGAAAAAGTAATATTTGGAGTTTGCCTAGGGACATAAATTTCATCCTTTCATCCTTCCAGGAACGAAACAAAAAAAAAGAAAAAGAAAATCGTCATTCAAATGCAAATATATATTTCACATAAACTATGCCTTGAAAAAAAACGAGTACACTGGACTCCACTGACAACAAACTCTCATTTAATACATGTTCAGACCAAGCAAATGCTTAATTAACTCCTAATTTCAATAATATCTGTGCATTTATTCCTGACAAAATTCTGTTGTAACTGACAAATTTAAGGGATTCCTACATATTCATCATATATACATTAGGCTCTATAGAAACCAAAAATTGATTTTACAGCTTTAGACCACAAATACATCCAAGTTTAATATATATTAAATAATTAATAATTGGTAAATATTTACCCTCCAAGAATGGAATCAAATGCCACAACTGCATTTTCCCTCTCCAAGGCTAGAACTACACTTGGTCCAGACAAAAGCAGTGGTACCTGCAAAGAGTTAATACAATCCAACATCATTAAAGCAATGATAACTGCAACAATTTTACTATCTGACATATCAATCATATAGCACAATAAAACAATGCAGTAATGATAATCCATAATACTGTGATTTGCCACAATGTCAAATATTTGATTAAAAGATGCCCAACACTTCTTGGATAGATTGAGATAGTTTTCTGTAAAGCAAGTACAAAAGCTATGTTTGCTGGTATGTTCATGTGACATAACCATCTGTGTGTAACTACTAACATTACCTATTTAGGCCCATTTAGATTGGTACTGGTGGTGTTGTCCATTAGTAAGCACTGCAGGACTTGGGATCAGATGGTCAAGCTTAAATTTTGCTCTAGCTATTGCTTTTGTAATTCTTGAGCAAGGTACATCGGTAGCTCCAGTCAACCAAGTTTTCAATGGATATCAGCATTCACTTCGGGAGTGTGGGTGGGGTGGTGGAGGTAAGGAGATATGCACTATCTGTCAATTCATACAATGGAAACCTAACTTATGTGCCATTAGCAGGCAAATGAAGATTTTAAATGTAATTTATCAACCACTTCCAAAATTCTTTCAAATGTAAGTGAAAAGTCCATCAACTGTATGACAAAGTCCCAAGTATGCCATAATGTTTCTATGTCACAACCACCTGTGTAAGATTCTGTATGTACTAATGAACAATATGCATAAAACTGCAAACAGCACAGACCTAGCTCTTTTGTCACATAATACACAGAAAAATCATAGTCTGTACTGTTTGGTTTACTTATCATTTCAAGCAAACAGCACAGAACATTAATTATCCACCAATGAATCAATCAATGGCATAGCTGGGTCCCTACGTATGGCTGAGTACATGTTTTACATGGCTAAATATACAGTAAAACTTTGATAATTTAAATATCAATCACTCAAATACTCATGCACTCAAATGGCTTGCTCAGTCCCAGGTTTTTACGTGGGTCAATATACTTTGAATACTCAACAGCACTCAAAGGACTTGCTCAGTCCCAGTGTTTTACATGTATAAATACAGTAGGACCCCGCTATAGCACGCTTCGTTATAGCACTAAATTGGATATAACACGATCGTGGCATGGGTCCCGAAATTTCATCTATTTTTTCGTACATGAAACAAAATTATTTTTTCGAAGTATGAAAAATAATGTGTAAAAAATTAATTATCATTTTGGGGAAGAGATCGTGTATGAATTTGGATATAATACGATTGTGGCGTGGCTACCGAAATTTTACAATAATTTCCCCAATTTCTTGAACTACTGCAAAGTTTTGTGCCAAAATAAACAAGAGTTTGATTTAATAATTTGGCAAGCTGTATTGTATTCTTGAAGAAAAAGTGTTTTATGATTGCATCTGTCATTATATGAATAAAGATGCTGAACATTTCTATTTGTGAATCTTCATTTCAAATGTGTCAGTAGTCAATCACTGCACTTTGATCTTAGTTTATTTTTGAAAGATGTCAGCTCATTTTAAAGCTGACAAATGTTAATCTTATTATTACTGATACATGAACAATAAAGTCATTAAGTCTTCTTTGTGTTTGTCTTCAATACATTCTGTGTACAATCGTTGCTCAAACAATAGCCAACATATGTTTGCTCATTCAACTGCATACACAGCCAAGCACCAAACAATGCGGTGGTTGATAAAAGATTCGCACCTGAATTTATAAATCAATTAATTTAAGTCATTGACAATCATCAGAGTCAATCTCAAAGCTAAAGTTGTTCAAACCAAGTTATCTGCCAGTTTACGTGGGCCGATAAGCCTCTGGCTTGTAAAAGCACTCACTTTGTTTTCAAGTAGAGTTCTACAACTTCCTGTGCATTTACTTTGACCTTAATCCCTTAGCTTGTAAAGGCACCACACTCTTTGTTTTCCCACGTGACAACCCTTTGATCAAGCCGCTTGTTTGATACTTGCTCAGTGCCAAGTAACAGAGGGTGGTTATTTGAACTCCCTGTGATCTTGCCGCACAATTGACACGTGTCCAGTTGCATCCTTTAATAGATTTCTGACTTTATGATCAAAGTGTTACTTGCAAGAGCCCAAGCTCAGTCTCATGCATAAGCACCCGCATATGACAGTATAGCTGAGGAATCGGAGTCGAACGTGATTTATGATGACTAGACGACGACAATTTACAATGACTAGACGACGATGTAGGATCTCAGAACTTTATCAGACAATGATATTATACTTCTGCGTGCATATTTTCAATGGAATTATTATGGACTCACTCCTACGCATGCCATGAGATCGGCTGGTGAGTACACGTGTTGATCCTTTAACTATTCATGCTATACAATAGACATGTACATATAAATGTACCAATGCATGGTTCTCAGAATAAAGTAAAGTATTATATGTGCAATCTCTGTTTTCACTGCATGTGTATTTATCGTTTATTATGCATTGATTTAAGATGGTAACTGTGCCAATGAAGCACGTTGTTTTGAGCCCACAATTGAACCCCCCCCCCCTCATTTTTTTGGTGCATGCATCATTTTCTTCAGCTAAATGACTTGGTTTTGTCTAGGTTGGTTATAGCACGGTTCGGGACATAGCACGATCTCGTTTTGTGGACCCCGACCATCGTGCTATAGCGGGGTCCTACTGTATATAACTTAAACATCAACCACTTGAATATTCAACAGCACTCAAAAAACTTGCTCAGTCCTAGTGTTTTACAGTGTAATATACAGAGTAAAACTTTGATAACTTAAATATCACTTGAATACTCAACAGCACTCAAAGGACTTGCTCATTCCCAGTGTTTTACAGGGGTAAATACACAGTAAAACTCTGATAACTTAAATATCAACCACTCAGATACTTGAGCAATCGAAGGACTTGCTCAGTCCCTGTGTTTTACAAGTGTAAATAAACAGTAAAAGTTTGATAACTTAAATATCAATCACTTGAATACTCAATAGCAATCAAAGGACTGCTCAGTCCCAGTGTTTTAAATGGGTAAATATACAACAAAACTTTCATAACTTAAATATCAATCACTTGAATACTCATCAGCCCTGAAATTACTTGTACAGTCACATTGTTTTACATGGGTAGCTATACTGCTAAATTTTAACAACTTAAATATCAATCACTTCAATACTACACAGCACTCAAAGGACTTGATCAGTCCAAGTGTTTTGCATAAATTTTGATAATTTAAGTATCAGTCACTCAAATATTCAACAACACTCAAAGGACTTGCTTAGTCCTGGTGTTTTACAATGGATAAATGTCCAGCAAAACTTTCAAAACTTAATTATCAATCACTTGAATATTCAACAGCACTTAAAGGGCTTGCTTCATCCCAGTGTTTTTCATACAACTTTGATAACTTAATTAGCAATCACTTGAATATTCAACAGAACTCAAAGGACTTGCTTTATCCCAGTGTTTTTCATAAAACTTTGATAACTTAATTAGCAATCACTTGAATATTCAACAGCACTCAAAGGGCTTGCTCTGTCCCAGTGTTTTTCATAAAACTTTGATAACTTAACCATCAATCACTTGAATATTCAACAGCACTCAAAGTACTTGCTCAGTCCCAGTGAAAATCATTCTCTTGTTTGCTACCTTAACCCTTTTCATACTGAAGCCCAATCAGACAGGCAGTTGTGTAGAACTGGAAATATTTTCAGTCAGTGGTGTAGCAGCATGAATGAATGTAGTGACGTTTGTCAATCTGGCTTCACAGGACAATTATTTCAAATAATTTTTCAATGTTGTATACCATTTTAAAAAGCATAAAATTTTCTTTAAAATCATATATTTTTTCACTTAACATTTTCAGACATAAAAACTTCAGTTGAAAGTAAAGTTACGTAAGCAAAAAAACATGCTTTACATTTTTTTTAATAACTTACTTTCAATGCAATTTTCCTATCTGCAATGTTCATTTTACCTCCTTTATGTAAGTGTATGAAATGTGGGGAATTTTATGCCATTTAAGAAGGGGACAAAATAGTAAAAATCCATCAAGAATGTCAAAAGTTATTACAATTTTATTAAATTTACTCACATGAGAATTGGAGAGCAGACAGAATAATCCTTACTGAAAAGTTGACAAAGCTTTTCATTTTGGTTCAGTGTTTTTATTCCACAATAAATTCTAATGTAATAATATCAGAGTTATGTTGGGTTTATTTTGGTCCATTTCCAGGAATGCAGAGATATTTCATAATATTATGCACACACCCAACATCAGTATATGTGAAGTGAAGTTCTCAAAATGTCCAGTTAGCTTGAAAAGCATCCACGTCTTCATCATTGTCAATATCTGAGTCAAAAATACCAATTAACTATTTATCATCTGATCAGTTCATTTGATGCATCCACGTCTTCATCATTGTCAATATCCGAGTAAAAAATACCAATTAACTATTTATCATCTGCTCAGGTCATTCAATGCAAACAAGATCACAATCCCCAATGTCTAAAATATCAATTGCCCCAACAAAATTGTCTATATTTTCATCAAAATCAGCATACACATCTCTGCCGCTTCAGTACTGTCCGCCATTTTGAATTACATGCGTTAAAATTCAGTTTTGAAATCAAATTTTCTACTAACCAGTTATCATCATCTCTGTTCATTTCGTTGAAGTCAAGCTCACAATCTGCACTGCCTAAAACATCAATTTTTCCCACAAAATTGTCTAATATTTTCATCAAAATCAGCATCCACATCACTGCCGTAACTTGCTGCTTCAGCATTGTCCGCCATGTTGGTCTCCACACGTTAAAACTTGTGTTTGAAATCAAATTTTCAAATAACCAATTGTCATCAGCTCCGTTAATTTTGAAGAAGTAAAGATAACAACCCCGACTGCCTAGAATGTCAATTTTCCACATAAAATGGTCATTGTTTTCAACTAATTCAGCAAGCACATAACTGTCTTCACTTCCCTCTTCAGTATATGACCACCATTTTTTATCTCCGCATGTTAAAACTTGATTTTTAAAGGTTTTGAGTCTTTTAAACGCACTCTGTTAATGATTTGTGTACCTTCTACCTTTATTTCCTTCTTTTCAAACGAGTACACGTAAATTGATGACATATTATACAGTTGAAAATACACTACTGTGACGTGGTCAACGGAATGTAGTGAACATACGACCGGAGTCGTATCATGCTGGCAAAGGTAAAGTACGACTGGAGTCGTATCCTGCTGCAAAACAGTTAAAGAACCTGAAATGACAGAAAATTAAAACTAAAATTTGGGCCCACAGGGCTTTGAGTTTTTGAAGTTGTATACTATACTTACCAGCTGAAAACTGCCAGCATCAATGACATGCAGGAAATGTTCTGCCTGTGCCTTTGAAAACCAAATCATGCGGGCACCAACAATGGCAAATCTGAAATAGATTGGATCTGTACATGGAGTTGTGAAATGTAATTTCAAAAATAATTTATGCATAAACAGTGACGAAACAGTCCGAGATTGATGTTCTTATTTTCAAAAACAAATGTTGCAAGCGATGACTAGTGCATATGAGAATGCAAAATGCACATCTATAGGAGGACATCTGACTGTATGCAATTACAAATGCATAACATGAATATAGTGTAGCAAAGAATAAGAGGCCCAAGTGGGCCTAAATTTGCTCACCTGACTGACATCTGCCTAATAGCCAAATGCAACAACAGTTAGCCAGATATCTGGGCCCGTAGGATACTTTTTAAAGAGGTTTCTTCCAATGCTGTTCATTGCATATGTTATGAATTTAAAAACAAGTGTTTCAAAGTTTCTCTGGGTTTTTTTTGTATCTTCATCCATATTTGATGGCATGATGGCGCATGACAGACACAGTGCAATACCATAAGGTCACTTGGTGTTGCAACCAGGTGAGCTAAAATTGATATGAGCAGAAATATATGCATGAAATTTTAATTTGACAACTGTGCAAAGTTAATTATTTACCCACGAGTGACTAAAGCATCAATGATCTCCACATAACCAGGGTAAGTTTCCCGTTTCCTCAGTAGTAGGGGTGTCAAAACAATACAAGTTGTCTGAAGCAGCAGGTTATGAGTGCCCTCTGTCAAAATATACATATCACAAACATGTAAGTTCATACTTGCTTAAATACTCCATCTATAGTGGGTGCAATATACATGTTAATTTCATCTTACATCTATCAAACTCGTGAACATCTTTGTCAGCAAAAGATTGAAGTTATTTAACAAGTTTCATAAATGACAAATTGCTAATCTATTCAATAAAAGAGTATAGAAGTGATTGTTATTAGGTACATTTGGATACCATGGACAATACAACCTTGCCTTCTATAATATAATGACATCACTTGTAATATCATAAATATCACATGGTTTACGAAACCTCATTGCAATGACATCACACATTCAAAGGTACAGTATTACCTCCTTATCCAATACCTGATTATACAAAATATTGGATCATACATATTAATCCAAGTCCCTGTTTCTCAAAAAAATGGTGGCTCCTCAAGTTACCTTATGAATAAAAACACTTGCTTATGAAGACCATTTATCTGTTCCTGTATTAATATACTACTGACAAGTTTGGCTACTTAAAGTAGTTCTGTACATGTGATTTCCAGAAGAAATACCACAGTTCTGTTGTAAAAAGCAAGGTTATCTAAAGTCAGTCATATGAAATCTTGACTAATTTTCACATGCTGTGGACCTCCATCGATAATGAACCTTGATGGCCCATTAAAATTCATGTATGTTTGTTATAACCAGAATTTTTATATAACCAGCAAATTATGTAGTTTATGCAATCCATCAGATCTGAAACAGCACTTTGCCATAAGCAGAAATCGGCAACATCAAAGTTCATTATTGACAGATTCCACTGGATTCTAAATAACAACTTGAGATATGAAGTGAAGCAAGCTCCTCCCCCACCCCCAAAAAAATGAATGGAAAAGAGAGAAAGAGAGTGACCAATGAAAAGTATAATTGTTTTTTTTAAAAGAAAGCCATCATATTTATCATAAGATATGATCAAAAGACTTACCTAGCAAAATATCATCTGATGTTGCCTCTTTCTTCATGATCTTTACTTGCCGAGTGTAAAAGTGTTTCATGTCTATTATGCTGTCCTCCCCACAGCAAGGTATCTGTCATAAAAGTAAATAAGTTGATCATTGACAACTGTCAACTTTTAAACAGGTATAATCTGCAGTAAGGCTGCAACTCGTACACTGTATGAAGTAACCAAAATGATGCCATTTAATCGAAACATTTCAAAACTCAAACTTTCCACTGATCTGCACATTAGGCTTAGAGCTGACAAATGTTTATACATAAACCATTGACAATGTGCATGCCGTATGTCACTCAACTTACGCTTGTTGCATCTACTCTTTTTACCTTTTATTATCACGTGATTCAGTTTTTAAAACACGTCTGTGCTGAATGTATCAGACAATTTAGGTAAAGCATCCTTAGGATCATCGTGATATTGTTTTGTACTGCTACATAGATGCACATGATGAAAAATTGATAATGCAACCATAAGTACTGCCTGGACAGGCACATAGGATACTTTTGTAAGGTCTACAATGATGATAGAAATCTGCAGTGGGTTACAAACTTGAAACTGTGTTTCCTTAAAATTAAATGTCACTCATCAAAGATTCTGTTAACAAACAAGATTTTCAAAGGTAAACAATGTAGTCTAAAGAAATTGTAATCAGCATTATGAGTAAATCAACTTGATGTGTAGAACTGTGTAATGTGTGGTAGTCAACCTCGGGTTTTTCCTAATGATGCCACATTTGATTTGAAAATTATCCATACTTTATGTAAAGAATTAACACAAAATTGTATTAAACAGTCATCTCAAGCAGAGATGTGAAACAATATAATTTAATTGGAACTGATGGCCACATGCTTGTTTGTTTACACAGTTACCGATTTTGTAAAATTTTACTGACTGTAAACTAAACTAAGCCATTTACATGTGTAAATGTTGCAGGCTTAATCTTCAGTGTAAACTCCATTAACCAGCCATTCATCCCAAGGATCAGTTTGGGTTATATAAGAGAGGGCCAATAGATGCTGATGGGGACACTCAGAAAGTCTTTAGCCTTTTCCGTTGCATACATGAAAAAGACCTAAGATGTAAATGGTAGCTATTTTGAACTTTCCCCCTCCCCGTTTCAAGCCTGTGGTTATTATTACATCATAATAACTTCACTGATGTCACCATGACTTGATGATGCGTCGTCGATCATAGCAATGTTGGTTGGTTGTTATGGGTTTAACGCCATTTTCAGCACATGATAGGCTATACATGGCAGCCAGTATATTTGGTGGAGGAAGAACCCGAAAAAAACCCGGGAAGAACCACCGACCCACAGGAAGCTACTGGCAAGCTTTCTGACATACCCACATTGGCCAGGCCCAAGACACGAACCCACGAGGACAGAGGTGAGATGTCAGTGATCTGTAAAGGCAAGCACCTTAGACCACTCGGCCACCCGGGGCCCCCATAGCAATGTAAACAATTGTTTGAGGCAACTGACACCAAATGATTTCTTTAATTTTTTCATTAAAATGTTGCAGAAATAACATCCAAAATTAAAAGCACAGGTATTTCATTGATAGCTTTAACATCAAGTGTTATTTTCAATACCTATCATTTTATATGGATCTATTCTTAGCATATCCAGACAAATATTTGTCCACCAAACATTTACCAATTTGGAAAGTATTACTATGGTTACCTAGAGTCTCTTCCAGACAGTCAAAGCAGTTATTCGACTCACATTGGAAAGAGAAGATGTTCCATTTGCTGATGGGGGTGGGTGGGTGGAGTAATTTATTGACTTGCCTGCAATGAATGTTGCTATGGTCTTGGTAATAATTCTTATGGCTTTGACCTTTGCCATTTTGATCCACATTTTTCTGAAAGAGGTTCTATGTACATTTACTTTTAAACACTTTTTAAAAAATTCTCTTAAAAACAAAAGGTTCTAAGAATTCAACACATAAATCTGACATCTGAACTTCTGACTCACTGTCACTATGGATTTAACACTTGTGTGATTAATCCCTATCAAAGAATCATGTGAGAAGGTCAGTCTCAAAATGTTAATCAAATGACTGCTAGCAACCTTGATATTGGACCTCAAAAAGAAATCTCAAGGGATTCAATGTCTCTTGATACACCACCATAAAAAGTCTGTTGGGATTTCATCCACAGAAAAAAAAGTTATTGCCTTAAAAAAAAAACTGTACCCAAAGTTGACAATGGAAGGAAAGGCGGGTATGTTGTAAAGCAAGGGGACATTGCTAGCTCTGTTTATTACATTTTTCCCCATCCATGGCATCCCTTCTAAGGGAGATCTTAACTTTAAGTTGCTTTATGTCAATAGTCACATAGGTCCAAATTTAACCTCAAATCCAAAAACATATACAGTCCATGATGTTTATTAGTCCTTAAGCAGAAGTAGAATACTTGAACTTTTTCGATTTTGTAACACTTGGTTTCTCTAATGGTACAAATGGTACTCAAAAAGTATTATACCCTTTCTTGGTGTTTGTTTTACACAGGCTTGAATTTTGACCCAGAAACTTTGAAAATATGGAGTCTGGCCTCATACACTACCTATACACTGTGAAAGATGAGATAAAAACAACAAAAGATGGACTTTCGCTCACCTGTTCCATCTGCAGTTCTTCAGTTGGTTCACAACAAAGTCCATCTGGGAAAAGCATCTTTTGCTCAGCCACTGCAGCATCATAATTCTCAGAACCTGGTGGGAATTGTGATACTTGTAGCATAGCATCTTTTCCTTAATGTTTTATAATTATGTTATATGAAATTATGGATTCTTATTAGTATTTTATTTACTTATTCATCATGCTACATGCATTTTGATACTGGAAAAACTGCCAGGAGTTTGGTGAATAAAGATTGTTTGGAAATGTACCTATGTTTTAGCCTAAATTTAAACTCCTTTTCCGCAATTAAAGACATATGTCAAGTAGTATGAAGTTTCGGCCAATTAAACAGTATTATCTGGCATACATTACTCCAATTTGAGGCAGTATCAAACATTTTAAGGATCATCATTTGTGAAATGACATTTGTACATAGTAAAGAGTCCAAACAACCCAAAATCAACTTAAAAATGTATAAGTTGGGGTGCATTTTCTTCCACTACTCTTCGTTGAATATCCATCCTCAAGTAATGATCATTACATAGAAAAATACGGGAAAAAAGTCCATGTCAGCAAATATCAATAAAATAATAGCTGAATGAGTATTTAAAAATTCATCAATTCTTCACAAGGCTGAAGATTATAGACTCCTCTGATAAAATTCTCAAAGAAAAGTGTATGTTGGTGAATGAATTTTACAGTATGACAATTATTGAGATCACATCGGTTTTCTGCAACATAAAGCCTAAGCAGCCGATTGATGGCAGGTTGTAAATCACTAATGATTTACCAAGGTCTTAGATACTTTTTGTTGACTTTATCATTTTCTTTCACATCACTATTATTGTGATTATTAAAATTGTATAAGCAGTGTTCTTTTTCATCATTTAATAAAAGGTAAAAGTCGCAAACTATGTCATTTTATGCCCATTCCCTCATGGAGTTTATAGAGCTATTATACACAAAAAGGAACAAGTGATGTCATACTGATGATGTAATGATGTAATGATTACATCATTTCAAGCTGTGCAGTAAGCATTGATTTTACAAAAGTGGACATCCATAACAAAGAAAAATATATATCAATAGTAAATAAATATAAAAACTTATCACTTTAACAGTTCTTTACTTACATTTTCATTGTTCAGATTTAAAAGTTTATATAATTTCCTTCATATGCAACACAAATTGTAAAATAATGTACATTATATGTGGTACTGGAGTAAAAACAATGCCCCCATTTCAGAATTGTTTTGTAGAGAATCAATGAAATTGCATAGCCCACCTTACATACTTTTTCTGAATGGCATCATGCAGAGCTCAGAGATGTTTGATTACAAGAATTCAACAATGAATAATATTTGGGTTTTTTAATGTTTCTTATGACAAGCAACAAAAACAGAAAGCCTTGACGTTGTTACCATGGAAACCATTCATAACTGAATCCACACCAAACACCCCTCTCCAGTAGAACTGACTCTGTCGTCGTGCACTTTGTGGGTCTAGTGGGCCCAACAAGTCCAGTAGCCGTTTGATGGCATTTTCTCGTTGCAGGCAGAGACAAATGCATGGGCCAGAGGTCATGTAGCTCACATGTTTTGTTATTTCAGTGGAGTCCTGATAAGAAAGTTCAGAAATGTTTTCACATAATGACCAGTACTTGAAGCTACAGTATTTTTATCTCAAATATTACAATGACAGATAACTCTGCAGACAAGCAACCGTTAGAGTGCATCTAGATATTCAGACAGTGGAATAATTATCCTTGAACATGAGTAAAGAAGCATTTCACTTCACTTGATCATACTATATTTTGTACAAATGCTTTATAATAACTCTTCAGCAAAGTTCTGATTAAATGAACATGTACTAATTTGGTTCCACAAAAGGACACTAATTGCCACCTTTTTCTGACATAATGGATTACAATATTCTCCATGGTTTTGACTTTACACATTTCACAAACTGCCAAAAAAATTTTGCCATTCTGATACACATATCAATACAATGGTGGAGAATAAACACAAAATGATACTTATCATCTATAAGTTACTTTTAATTTTCAAAAGCCATGAATAATTATTAGTTATTTGTCTCTGTATTTATTAAATGTGTATCAATATGTATTGTATCATATGTTGTGTATCAGAATATTTGTCTATACAGGGCAATGGTGTATCATTTCATCCCTAGTCATAGGTCATATTAAATTTTGTATAACTTCAGCTGCCATTATTATTATTCTCAGATTCCACATGAAAAATGACATACAACATCATATCAGATATCCCGTGTTTTCCCGTGTTAAGATGGCAATTGTGGTTGTTCAAAGATTGCACTAGCTGAGAAGCCAAGAACTCAAGATTTTAACAGTTGTCCCGCTTGGTACATAAATAGGTAATTGGATAATGTTACAATCAATAGCTGTATACAGGAAATAGTAGTGTCATCTGTTTGCAATTTGGAGAGCAACATCCAATGAAACAAATAGAATCATTGTAACAGTGAATGAGGTGGACCAATAGATGTAACAAAACTCTTAAATTTGAACTATCGACTGTTGCAAAATTTGTAAAGTGCTAAGAGTGGTAAATGACAGATGCAGAATAACTGGCGAATGAAGTCACCAGACTCTTGGTTAAATTCTGAAACAGAACAAATGCTCTTATTTGGTAGATGTAACTGCAAAATGTAATTCATTTACACCTGAAAAAGACTCCATCAAGGATAGTTCAAAGAAATATAAGGGAATTGGGCTTTAAATACTGCACCTTTCTGAAAAGGCTGGGAATACACGAAATGAACAGAAAAAAGCATCTGTCCTGGTGCATAACATGTTGAATGAAAACAGTGGATACTCACTGGAAAAAAAGCGATTTTCACAAATTAAATGAGGTTAGTGATCAAGCCTGAGGGTGAGTTAAAAGTATGGTACAGGTTTGCCAAAAGGTGGCAACCTGAATGTTTGGATTATGTTGGTCTTGATCCAGAATCCGCCCTGAAGTCAATGGTATGGGATTGCTTACCTACTACCATGTTAGATATGTAAGTACATGTATATGTATAGGTTTAATGGTACAGCAGGACAACTGTGGCTATACAGTGCTGAGTAACTTTGTCTTTCATCAATGGGAATATAAACAATGAGAAATATGTTGCCACATTGGAAAGTAACATTTGGCCTGTGGTTGCAAAATGCTTTCCAAACATTCAAGCCTGTTCCAGGAGGATACTGTTCCTTGTCATAAACCCTATGTGAACAGTGGAAACAGGAAAATCATGTACTAGTGCTAGAATGGCCACCACGGAGTCCCAATTAAAACTGTATTGAAAATATTTGGCTTCTCTTGAAGAATACCACAAAACAGATACTTCATGTTATACACTCTGTTGCAGACTTGCAGCACGAGCTCAGGACAGCTTGGGAGTCACTGCCCCTTCAATGGCACTGTAGAAAAGTTTATAATCAGCAAGGGTTACATCATAAAATATTAGGGTCATCCTGCAAGTAAAACAGTTTTTTTTTCTCTTGTATCAAAGTTCAAAGGGAAGCCATGTTTTTAACCAGAGGCCCAAGTGGGTCTGAATTCACTCAAATGGTTGACATCTGCCTCATAGCTAGATACAAAAGCAGTTAGCCAAGAAATCTGAGTCAGCAGTAGGATGCTTTCTGTGAAATGCCTTCCAATGCTGTTGCGCAAAATAAATGTTTCAACATCTCTCTATTTTTGGTGTCTTCATCTATATTTGATAGTACAACAGCATCATTTGTCCAATATTAAATAGCCTTTGCACAAGGATGCTTTCTGTCTAAGTTGTTCAAAATCTGATGGGTGTTTTATTTATAAATAATTTAAAAGTTGTTTAAATGCATGTTGTTGTTATTTATTTATAGTAATATTGGCTATATTTGGTTGAAAAACACATTCTGCTACAGTACTTTCTGTTAAATTTAGTCCAATTCTGTCAAGTGATTTCTGAGAAAGAATCATTCCAAGATTTTTCCAAGTTTTGTGGCATTGGTCATATTTGATGGCAGATTGGCATCATTTATATCAAACTGAAAGCTCTTAATGACTGGATGCTTTTTGTCCAATTTAATCCAATTTACAGCAATGTGAGTGTATGAATTGCAAAAGCACTGGAAGTAGGCTTGGGGTGTGTGGGTCTGCCTAAGCCCCCACTGGGGTAATGTGACAATGCCCTGGTAGGGGGTCCAACACTGAATTTGGGGATATTTCAACTAAATAAATTATCTTTTCTTGATAGTTTTTAATCCAGTTCTTTTCCCACAAATTATAACAAATGGACATAAAAATCTTTAGATATTACTGAATATTTAGAGCTCACTATAATCCCTAAAGTAGAAAATAATGCTATCTACTGGATTAAGGTAAAGTGAAAAAATATATTAATAATGTTCTTCTTCAGTACAATCCAAGGGCATACCTAGTCACTGATACAAACTATCAGGAACAGACAAGAACCATGGTAATGCATGTGGAAAAAATACTGCAAAAAGCTACTAATGGGAAGAAAATTTAGATTTAGCAGGGTTTAATTTTTACCATAATATATCACATTTTTTACATCTGATATGATTTAAGAATGTACTAGACAAAATATCTTAGATCAGTATACCAATGGGAGAAATAGCAGCCACTATTACTAACTGTTCTAAGCATCCGGAAAATAAATATTGCAAAAAGTTACCACCAATAAAAAAAGTTTGATTCAGCAGGGTCTAATCTACTGGAATATATCACATTCATTTACATCCGATATGATTTTAGAATGTACTAGGCCAAATATCTTAGAAGTCGTTTGAGAAAAAGTAATTTAAAGGTTTTTCATTTTTTTTGTAATGGTGGCCATATTTGATGGTGGATTGGTACCAATCGTACAAATATGAAAGATATTCATGCTAGGATGCTTTCTCTCATATTTGGTAAAATTCTGTTCAGTGGGTTTTTTAATTAAAGTCATTCAAAGTTGGTTCTATTTTTAGTAACAGTAGCCATTTTTGATAGTGGATTGGCATCATTTAAACACTTATAAAGATCTTTTTGCCAGCATGCTTTCTGTAAATTTCAGTCAAATTCTGTTGAGCTGTTTTTAAAAAGAAGAAATAGATTTTCTATATTCTTTAAGGAAGAATATACTTAAACTAATGTGGAATAAAGAAGGCATAAAAGGAAATAAAACTGTCTGAAATGAAAAGTGATTGTTTGAAGAAAATATGAGGAATACAGAGCAATCATTGACTTCATGACTGGCAATATTTTGTATGAACGCATTTCTTGGACGCATTCTACCCCTTTACTGACTGTCATACAGAGTAATCATATGCATATTAATAAACAAGGTAAAGTATATGGTGTATATACTAACTGCATATTCTCAATTTTAATGAAATCTCATGATGAACAATAAATAAATAATAACCTAATACCATACAATGACTTTGATGGGGGACACTTGGTATATTAAATAGAACATGTTTATCAATAAACTCATTTATTAAAAAAGAGAAGAAAAAAAGGACAAATACAATTTTGACCCAATGAACAAAATGGATGATCATTTCAAGTTAATACATTAAAATATATGAGAGCAACCTGTAATGTCATACTTTTGTCAGGCAGTGGCTTTACACCGTTAGCCTCATTCTCGATAAGCTCCTAGCGTGAGAGACCAAGATAGAGTCCTCTGATTTGAGATTGTGAAAAAGGTCTATTGAACAAATTTGAAGGTCTTAATACCAGAATGCTACCAGTAAAATTATGTGCAAATCAGTAATAAAAGTGGTTTTTGTAAATAATAATTGTGAATAGAAAGGACAATGGACAATGCAAGACAGATGAAGAACCAATATCAGAAACTCACTGGGCCTAATATCCAGGTGAGCTAAATAAGGCATTAAATTCTGGCGTGGCACTGTACATTGGTTGTACATCTTGATGATTCAAACACCTTTCCATGCACTTGGCAAAAAAAATTGCATACATCATTCTTGAATAACAATTATGTTGGAGTATTTTATTTAGTGGTAATTTGTTGTAATTCGAATAGGAAATGCCCTTGTGAATGCAGTGAAGTCTTTCAATTAATGACATTTTAACTGTCTTCTGATTAAAATGAATATCATTTATGCAACACAAATACCACTTCATGCAATTTTATCAACATGTGTAAAAGCTGAAAATTAATCATGCTACCTATACAATCTGACAAATTAAGCACTCAGCAGTAAATATTCAATCACTTTAATAACATGACACTGAAATCAAGTATTATAAGGATACATTGATGTTTCCAAAATTGTACAATTTTCAAGAACATGAAGAAAGATCAAATTCTTTTATGTGTGCTCCATGAAAAGTGTGCCCTTCTTTTATGTTTCTTATTCTGACATAAGTAATCACAATTAAAAAAAACCAACAACAAAAGCTCTCAGAAGTTTTCTTTAAATATTGATGCTTATGCAGTGTTAAAAAAAACTTCTACACCATTTAGGGCAAATCACTGTTATATACATGTGTAACCAGACCATAGCTTGAATCCATCTTAATCTATGTATGTTAATATGCTGCTTAGGTGATATGGTCCCAAACAAGTGTGTTTCCCCTCAAAAATTATATTTAAATGGTCCACTTAATTCCAATGCTTCAAAAGCAGCTCACAGCTTAAAATCCTAAAACCAGCTGTAAGTGGCAAGTTATTTAAACAGAATAACAACTTCTACCATGTTATGCACACTATGCAAGTAAAGATTTACCTCTATCTCTTTTGACACCAAACTGGTAGCTGTAATTTCATCTAAGGTTACAAGTCTCAATCCTACGACAGTAAAACCCTCCTGAACAACTTTCTTCATGATTTTGGGAAAGTGCTTGGTAAAGGCCCTCGGCTTGATAGTAAGGCATGTTGTGATTGGCTGTGGTCCGGACAACATGATGTCAAATATACTCTCCTCCCTATGACTTGCCCTGGTCAGCGCTTTGGACCGCTTTGTCCTAAAAGAACTAAAAATGACAGTTTTTCATAAGCTTTATTTATTTTGCCTCAAGTTTATAACAAATTCTCTTGACTAACTGTAAATCACAAATTGTATCCAAAGCATGATTTTTTTTTTTAGCAAATGTAATGAGGAGAAATTTTCACATTTTTTTAAATCCCATTAAAACTGTGTGATTAAAAAATCTTAATATTACAACTGAAATACAGACAACTACCCTGACAGATGGTTTCATAAGTTCATAACCATAGTTAAATTTTAGAATCCAGTTTCATGACTGCCTTTATAGATGTCAAACTTTAACGCTGGTTATAAGATGAACATTTGCATGCAGTGTTTCAGCCAGGTTTGACATAAAAGGGTCCAATTAGTGCCTTTCATTTGAAAAAAGTGGGTCAATGGTGTGATCATAACAGGCCAACCACATAATAAAATGAGATATCTTTAACATAGTCTGTTTTACATGTTATTTGCATAAAAAATCAAATAAAACCATCTTTACTTTAGGATTCTCATTCTGATGCCTCCGACCATACTCTAACAGTGCAGGAAAAGTCAGTTACAATTTTATGCCCCTCCAACATTACAGTCATCTGTCTTTGCAAAGTTGCAGCTTTCAGATGATTTCTTGAGGGTGTGATGTTTTTCTTCTTTTGTTCCACCATTGTGGTATCAAATTCTTCGTTGGACTTTTGTCTTGGTTTTTGTGGGTTTCACGATATTGACCATGATAATGGGGTAAAGAAATCATTTATCCACCTCTTAGCAAAACTCTGCTGCCTTTACAAATGACAAATGGTGCTATATCAGGGTCATATCATGTAACTGGAAGCACGTGCCAAGTCAACAAATTTTTCTTTTAGTTAAAAATGTTAATGAAGCAGGAGTGCAAGTTAACTCAATACATTATTTGAATATGTTTCATATTTTTCACAAAGACTATGACAATTTGGTTGCATGCCAAGCTTATTCTTAACCTTTCAATCAATATTATGGAATATACTGAGTATATGATTATTTCCTGATGATTCCGATCTTTGCCATATATGGGATTAGGCGAATGGGGGAAAACAGATAGTCTAAGCATTGTGACCAGTACAAATGAAGAAGATTGCTTGATGGATTTTGCTCATTTTCATAAAAACAATCACTAAGCAATTCGGACATTTAACAATTGGTTGACGCATCTGTATTATATGAAAGGTACAAAGCGCACCTTGTTCATTATTTTTGTGGGACATGGCGTCTATTTTGTGCAAATCCCACATGGGAGCATCCTGGACGAAATAGTGTGCCTGGTTTATTTTTTAAATGAAATTTGACAGACTAACATTATGTCTATTACATTATTTGGACATGTATCAGTCACTGAAGAGGTTCAAATTATATGCGGTTTATCCTCATGTGTTGGAATACACCCTGGTACCCTGGCCCCTGCAGTGACCATGCTTCATTTCACATTAAATAGCACAGCATGTAAGCTTACTTCAGATAACCTTAATTAGGTAATGGTCAACATTTTTTAACATTAAGACATGACATAAAGTCAGATGGTAGTACTCAATTCCTGTGGTTAACTAGCTGAAGTTTTATTTAAAATTTTCTTCAAAGAACACCAACAAAATATGAAAAAATAACCATAAAAAGTATATTTTTCCCCAATGGTTATTTCTTAAATTTTTATACTGCTAATATGTTGAAATTAAAGAATTACAAAAAATGAAATTATGCTAAAATACTGTGCTTTCAGTTTATGACTTTCTCTTCACTGCTCTAGTGTTGGTACGAGTGCTCTTTGAACTGGTAGAAACAGAACTCAAAGGAAACTAATGACCTGGGATGGGTGAACACTCAAATCCAGTAAACATAGAGGTGCAAAACAGACATGATACTAGTATTTTATGCAGGCCCCTTAATGTATTACTGTGTGAGATGTATTACAAGAATAAGGCAGCTATAGAGTCTGAAACAGGCAAAATTTAATGCTGAATGTAAAAATTCACATACATTTTGAACTCAGTACCTATGTATCTCAATAAAATTTAACCAACTTTATTTCTTGAATTAAACTGCACTCTGAATAGTTCATGTATTTTTATGTGTAATTCAACAACACCTGTAACAATTCTCTTTGAACTAAAACTCTTATTACCAGTCTGAATATACAATGTAATTAACTTGTGTTCTTTGCTTTAAACTTTGCTATAAAGTCTCTATATCAGTAGCAATGTTTAAATCATGTTTAAAGTAAGCTTTTATTTAGAATGCTGCAAGATGCATAGGTTGCTGTTACTGCAGAAAAATAAAATATCCAGTTGCACAGTCAAAATGCTCAATTCAATACACAAATGTTAAATATTTAAACAAGAGTCCCTCGAAGGGACTGATAATCTACTGGCCAAAAAGAATTTTCAGGAATTCAAGATAAGACTATTTCATCCTTTTAACTGCTGAGCATTGAAACCATCTCTGATATTCTTCAGCAATAACAAGAATTTTTATTTAGGACCAACAAGACATCATAAGAAGTCTTCTGATGGAAACCCCATGTTGATATGACTTTCTGTTTGGAGAAGTAACCATAACAAGATTTTCAAGATGGCTGCCATGGTGGCCACACTGGATATCAGATTGGCACCATTTCTACATAGGACCAACTAGACATCATAAGAAGTCTTTTGGTGAAAGCACAATACTGATATGACCAGCCATCTAGGAGAAGTAGCCATAACAAGATTTTCAAGATGCCCCTTGTTGTGGCCATATTGGAAGTTAGATCGGCACAATTTTCATTTACGACCATCTATACATCACAAGAAGTAATTTAGTAAAAACCCTATGTTGATACAACCATCCATTCAGGAGGAGTAGCAATGACAAGGTTTTCAATATGACCACTGTAGAGCCATATTGGATGTGCAAGCAGCACCATTTTCATTTAGGACCAACAAGATATCATAAAATGTTTTCTGGTGAAAACCCCAGGGTAATGCTACTTTTCATTCAGGAGGAGTAGTGATAGAAAGAGTTTCAAGATAGCCACTGAGATGGCCATATTGGGCATCAGATCAGCACCATTTTCATTTAGTACCAACTAGACATCATAAAAAGTCTTTCAGAGAAAACCCCATGTTGATACGACTTTCCATTCTAGAAGAGTAGCTATAACAAGATGTGGTGGCCATATAGGACATCAGATCGGCACCATTTAGGACCAACTAGACATCATAAGAAGTCTTCTGGTGAAAACCTCATGTCAGTATGACTTTCCGTTCAGGAGGAATAGCAATAAGATTGGCTGTCAGATCAGAACCATTTTCATTTAGAACGAACTAAACATCATAAAAAGTCTATTAGTTAAAACCGGATGCTGATATGACCATTCATTCAGGATGAGTAGCGATAACAAGATTTTCAAGATGGCCACTGTGGTGGCTATACTGGATGTCCGAGCTGCACCATTTTAATTTAGGACCAACTAGACCATCGGATGAATGTGTGTGTAAAGTTTCATGGCAATCCTCCAAATAGTTTAGGAGGAGTAGCAATAACAAACTTGTGCTAACAGTAGGATGGATAAAGGATGATGGACAGATGACAGACAACAGACCATTCCATAAGCTCTTATGGTCTATGACCAGCAGAGCTAAAACAGCAAAATTAAAAATTGTAACATCAAATTACGTGGTCTGACTACAATCATTTAACAAAAAAGGCCTAGAATGTGCTGTCCCATACAAACACTCTTACTCATTCTCTGTAAAGTGATGCCTGCTCTGTGGCAGGTAAGGCAGCAAGGGACGTGCCTCAGGATCTGCAAATAGTTCTTTTTCTGTGAAGAACAGACGAATGTAAGTATAAGCCTCTTCTGCTGTCCGTGACATTAGCATGTCCTGGTGACCAGTCCTCTCTACTTTACCAGTAGTGGGGCAAGACTGGACAACTGAGGTCAGTTTGGCAAAGGCATCCACACCACGTAATGCTAATACCAAAGCTGGCTCTGAAATACATCAAAAATATATTATTTGAATGACCAAGCATACAAGACTAAAACTGTTACATGAGACTTAATTAAATATAAAATTTTATGCCAATAATTTTTTTTTTCCACCTTAAAGTTTGTTTTCAAGATGTATATCTCAATCTGCAACACTGCATGTAACACAAAGGTTTTTTTAATGTGAAGGAGCAAAAAGCATGTTAACTCCAAAGTTTGTAAATTTGCCACTGTAACTACAACCAATGTCCTCAAAAGATTGAGAAATTGATAGTGTGAGATCTGTACTTAATTAATTCAGATTTGGTGAATTTCTCGATATGAAAATGATCTGATGTTCAATATAATCAGTAACCCGTTGGAAATAGGTTTTTATAAACTTGTATGGATCATCCTTGGTGAATTAACATATTTTTTTATTCTTGTTTTTTTTAAATAATTAATCTGTTAACCTGAAAAGGTGGCATAGTGTCTACTCTTATGTTGATAAACATTGATGTGTGGTATTAAGTTGTCATGTTGCTGGTGTAGATTTTGTAGTATTCATGTAATGTAATGTATTCATGTAATATACTAATGAAGCCATACATGTCTTTTAGGTATATTTGTATTATATTTATTTTATGTGTGTTCTCTGTCACATGTAACTTATTTAGATTTGTTATAAGTTACTACTATTTGTGTTGCAGCTTGAGCCTACCAAAATAAATTAATAATTAATAAGTAGCTATTTCTGTCTTTTCAAAATTCTACTCCAATAAATAAATGTAACTGGTACCTAGTGGTTCATTATAGATGTGTCTCCTGCAGTTAGACACTAACAAACTGAGTGCAGGTTTGAAGGCTAACCTGTTGTGAGAGTATGGAGATTCTCCTTCCACAGTCTGTCCCCCACTTCATATAGAGTCACCTCCTTGGCCTGGGTGGGGCTGAGGGAGGGAACCCACTTCATCCCCAATAATTCCAGACCCTCTGTGAAAGGTAGAGAGGTTGGGGTTCTACTGTATGGCAGCAGGCACATTAGTTTTCCTAAAATGAACAAAATATTTAGATAAATTTAACATTTAGTACAGTCAAACCTGTATTAGCAGTCACTCCCATAAAAAGGTCACCTGTTCATTATGGTCAAATTTGTCAGAGCCCATTACTTTTGGCTGTATAAATGCCCTATTTATAGCAGTTGCTCAATATAATCAGTATTCACTAGAAATGGTGCAAAATTCACTGTTCATAAGATTGCTGCATATACAGATCAGGAAACATGTTCAGTGTCGTGTGAGTACATGTGTTTATTGGTATAAATCCATGCATCTATAAAGTCTTAAATGTTGAGAATTTAGAGTTAATTTTTTGGTTTTGGAAGAATGAGAAACAGGAACATACATATGGCTATTTTCATGCTAATCCATTCTCTCCTTCCATCTTTTGTTTTTGTTGCTGCATAGTGAGTTGACCCTCTAAAGGTCACTTGTCTATAACAGGATCTTCTACAACTGAAAATTTAGGGGGAAAATTCCCCTTCTATTTGATAAAAAAGAGGAAGGGATTTTTCTAAATATAGGAGTGATTTAATGAAGTAAACAAAGGTAGTGATTTAATGAAGTAAACAAAGGTAGGGGTTGCAAATACAATGCATGATATTCATGCATTCAGTAGATTTTTGTGTGCAATGTTTTAGAAATTAATATGAATCTTCTGATCCCCAGTGTTTTCTCCAGGCTGTGCCTTTGTGCCTTTTTTCAAAGTAAAAGTAGAAATTGCACATGTCAACATGCATTGTAACAGGTGCACAAAAATATCCATCTATAGTGTTGCTATCTTGTTCTCAATGTTTCAACGATCACAGCTGGCAAGTCCTCCAAGTCATCAAGATGTATGATTTTATCATTCAGGTGATGCTGCAAACTTCTCATTGCTTAAGATTACTTAAATCAATTAGCATTGATTTCAAAACTGATCTCACCTTACTTCAAGAATACAGTTACAATGATGGGCACCCTATTGATAAACAAAATGGCCATTCTTAATATTTTGTAATTTGAACAGCTCATGAGTGAATAAGAGTGACTAGATCTGGCTCAAATTTAGTACAAAGTTAAAAGTGTTCTCAATTAAAATCCTTACATATCAAGGTATGATGTATAACACTGACGTTAGTGAAGCAACTGTATTTAATGATCAGTAATGCATATGACCTTGTTTACTTCCAGTTCACGGTTGATTAGCAATACAAGGCCATGTTTTTTTTATGTCAGTGTAATATTGTGCTTTATAACTGAAGCTTGTAGGTTACAAATAAGAGCAGATGATATAAATGAAAACAATTTTCCATTAAGATTTCATCCAAATTCACTGTTGATAACACTAGCAAGTGTTGGAACCAAATAATATTGTGCCAACCTTTGAGCTTTCAATGAGACTGTGCTTAAATTAATTTTTTATAATTTTGCAAAGCACCATTATATTTGGATGTGCAACCAAGAAGTTTGACAGTTTTATTGAGAATGGAAATAATAAATATCTATTAGAGTCTTAAAGTAAAACAAGGTGCTGAAACTCAAAATCCAAGGATGGAATTCCTTGTTTCCACAGATTATTTTGATGTTTAAATGAATAAATTCACTTGTTTCAATAATCTTCTATAGATAATAAAAAAATGTAAAAACCAATAGAGAGTATAATACAACTACATAATAAGGACTAGCAACCAAACTTTATGTCCTTCTCATTTGAAAGACATGGTCAAAACATTTCTTTCTCAATATCTTGGTTTTCCATTTTTCCTTTCAGTTGCATTTTGGCACCTGTAAGAGTCTGGTTCTCATCCAAGGTCAGTGCATTAGATCAGTTCACAGCAAGCAAATCATTTTCAAAAATTCGCCCTATGCAATTTTTAAATGGTCATATATTACCAATGACAAATGTTACTGTGAGTTATTTATTTGCTCTATAATACTGAACATCTATTAGTTTTCTAACACCACCATACTGACTCTGGAACAAACTATAGATTTATTAATGAACCATATATTTCCTGCCTAGTTTGGACAGGAGGCTGTTGCGGTAAACATGCTGCATCCACAATACAGAAGTGTGACCCTACAATCAACACTGAGCAAGAACCTGGCTTTCAATTTCAACTTTGATTTATGGACAGACAGACTGACAGGTGAAGGGAAGAATGGATTGATAAGAATGGCACTTCTATGTCTCTTCCATACTAAGGCAGGGTAAAGAGAAAAATCTCACCAACAAAAAGCCCACAAGACTTGAGAATGTCATGTCCCAACAGTAGAAGAACTGTATTTTGCTCCAGCTCTCGGTTTGTATGCAGCTCAGGCAACACATAGTTTGGGTTGATCTGGATCTCTGGATCAAAACACTACGAAGAAAAGAAAGAACTGTTAAATTACTAAACTACTTACTTACTTATTGGGTGGATCTACTGGCGTGAGAGTAGGTGTGTGAGTGGTAGCATGGATTGCTGAGTTAGTGGGTTGATTGATTTGTTGGTGGTTGGGTTGGTTGTAGGTTACACCACCTCCCCCTTGATAACTAGCACACAACGGGGTCCAAAAACATACGCAGAAATAAGGGTGTGAGTTACTGAGGTACCTCTGAAAAATTAAGAAAGGGATGAACATCGAGATTGAGTTGAGAGAGTGGGGGAGGTGGAGTGATAAATGATTGAATACTCATTTTATAATTGTGTTGTGAATCATTTTGTCAATAAAATTACCTTTATTTTCAAGATAACCAATTTCTGAAATATCATTAAAAACATTACTACAAGAGGTTTGAAGATAAATCACATGTGTACCAGCAAAAACACTGTATTATGTCATGCTTTTTTCATGTGAATGTGGATACATTCTAGTGTCATTGTTGATTCAGAACAGAACTAGATTCTCTTTTTCAAAAACAAGTTCTATCAAGAAACAACAACATTGAAACTCGATTATCTATTGTTCTATAAGTAAAATATTGAGGCTATAATTTAATTGCAAGTAATCATGAAAATTCTCCTCATCCTTGAGCAAACCTCTGAGTGCCAAATCAAAAACTTTAAGCTCACTACAAACTTTGGATCTTGTTTTTCTATAATAAACCATATCTATAAAACAAAGCTTTACATGCACAGAGTATGCTTTTTGCTTGGTTCCCATGCTAACCTTGATCACATTTGTGAATAATTTAGATAAACCACTGATTTTCTTGTCAACCAGGCAGAATTATACTGAGTTCTATCATGGGCTTGATTTACCTATCTATTCCTAAGGGTAGATAAGTTCACTAGCTGCCTATGATTTCATTCACCTGATGTTCATGCAGATAATGTAATAAACAATTTATATGCAAGCTTTGTGTTTCCTGCAAAGTTTCTGTAGAAACATAATCCATGTTGTGGTTGAAAATAAGAATCTAACCCTCGTGAAATAGGATCTGTGCCTGGGACTTAGCATGTATCATCCCTGACAAACCCTCAGGAAATAGGATCTGTGCCTGGGACTTAGCTTGTATCATCCCTGACAAACCCTCAGGAAATAGGATCTGTGCCTGGGAGTTAGCATGTATCATCCCTGACAAACCCTCAGGAAATAGGATCTGTGCCTGGGACTTAGCATGTATCATCCCTGACAAACCCTCAGGAAATAGGATCTGTGCCTGAGACTTAGCAAGCCTCGTCCCTGACACAAACCTTTTCCCCTCATGTCACATTTCCCTAATTGTGAGGACAGTTGGGGAAGATTCTAAAGGTCTTTACCTTGCTGAAATCTCCTCCAAGGGCATTCAACAAACTATCAGAGTATCTGGCAGCATGTAATAGGTGTCTGGACTCCAAGTGGTGGTCAACTTTGGCCTGCACAGCATCTGCAAGTAGAACATGAGTCATCTAGTCATCATGAGATGGTCCCCTGCTTAGGTAAACACTCCTACTAAAAATACCCTATGGTCTATCACTCTCAGTTTTTATACTACATATGCTAGTACCCTATGGTCTAGCACTGTCGATTTATATCATACTTATACTTCTGTATTTCTGTGATTTAAAAAATATTAAATGCCGAACATTGCTTGTATGAAATGGCAACTTGACTGACATGTGTATCAAGTTTCAAATTGGTTGAAACACCTCAAATGGTTTGAGAGTTACCATCATTAATCTAATGATCCAGACCCTCTAGTTTTCCAGACACTATATTTTCCAAATCTGTAATAATTTTCAATAGTAAATAAAAATTTCCAGACACCAAGTAAGTTTTTATAGCCAAAGAAAAAAAATTCAAGTTTGAACGCAATCTAAGGAATGTTTTACCCATCCACAAAAACAGGTGATTGAATAGATGACCATCAGATCTTGACACCATTTTGATTACCCTAATTATAGCCTAAGTTCCTATGGCCCTCCCAACTTTGTTTTATCTTTGTACTGGCTGAGAGTGCCAGAGACTGGTAGGAAATCAAATCTGAAGATTTTTATTTCTCAACGGGATTACTGTATTCTTGCCACTCTGTCAATTTATTTAAACAAGATCTAATCATGAACTAGTACTGTATGCAGAGAGGGCCAAAATAAATTTACTTTCAATGCATACTACAAGTTACTGTGGTCAATGCCTGTAGCAGGAGTCCTCCTTTGAGTTGAAACTTTTCCTATCTGTGAAAGTACTTACTCATAATTCCCTGTAATGTGAGCTGAACCATACAAGCCTCTATCAGACTTGCTGCACTATGGCAAGCATTCTCTTTCTGCAGCTGCAAGATGGCAGATGGAAAATCAGCCTCCTGTTGTTTTCCATGCTTTAGGTGATCATGATGGTCTGTGAGGGCCTCTTCAAATGTGCAGAGAGAACTTGGTGTCACTCCAGTCCCTGGGCAGAAGGAGTCAAGGCTTTCTCCAGTAATACCTACAAGAGGTTACAAGGAATGAATTTTAATGTGAATTTCACTGCAGAGAAGCACCTTAAAGTTTATACACTGCTCCATCATTTTAGCACACCCTGATAACTCACGAACCTGCTTATAATGCAGAGGCTGGTGCAAATCCCATTTTTTCATACAAAAAAGGCAAAACAGTGGCTAATATTTACTTAGAATTTAAAAATCATGATTAATATTGGTAAATGAAAGCTCGATATATTTATTGCTCATATTATCATTGCAAACGACAGTTAGTCCACATTAATTTGAAACTGACATCATGAAATTTGCAAATTTTAATAAGAAATCAAACATTCTGTAAGATTGTCTTTAACAAATATACTTTCTCAATAAATAACAGAAAATACAATGATATATCAATCAATGAAAATGTTGGGAAACGCCTCCTGGTGGCAACACTGTATGAAATAAATACCAATTAAAGAAGTCTTGTCAAGTGAAGTTTCATGTTTAAATTTTATTTTTTAATTCAGTTTCATTCAAATCATTATAAATCTAACATGCACTCCTATATTAAAATGTGAAAAGAGTCAGCTGACTGTCATGGCAATGCCCGCTGGTGCTTCTGTAAGAACCTAATCAAGTGCTGCATGTTAAGCTGATTTATATTAACAGTCTGTCATAGACATTATTGACTTCTTCAGATCTAATATCCATAAACATTAAAATCCATTAGATGAATATTTGTGTAGGACAATGGAGATTATAATTCTCATGTGTCAATGCAAGTTGCTTGCACCCAACCCCCCTTTCCCCCAAGCTGTTAACCAAAATTTTAGCCTCCCTCGGTATCTCGTGCCCTTGCGTATGCCACTGTCAATGTTTACGGACCCTGTTGTTCACGAATTATACAGGGTAAGGTGTATATGGATGTGCAAACAAAAAGTTTGACAGTTTTATTGTGAAAGGAAATAATAAATATCTGTCAGAGTCTTAAAGTAAAACAAGGTGCTTGAATTCTAAATCCAATGATGGAATTCCATCTTTCCACAGATTATTTTTCATGTTTAAATTCACTTGTTTTGATAGTCTTCTACAGATATATATAAAAAATGTAAAACCAATGAGAGTGTAATGCAACCAAATAAAAAAGACTAGCAACTAATCATTATGTCCTTCTCATTCGAAAAACATTGTCAAAACAGTTCTTTCTCAATAGCATGGTTTTCTGTTTTTGCTTTCAACTGCACTTGGGCACCTGCAAGAGTGTGGTTCCCATCCAAGGACTTCATTTTTCCATGTTCTCCAATTTTTTTTACCTCAAAGACATTTGAGTCATCAATAGTTCTTAATATACAACTGTAGATAGCTGGAATTTGATGTATAATCCACAAACAAGAGGCCCAAGTGTACCTGAGATTGCTCACTGCCTGACATTTGCCTAATAGCAATGTACGAGAAGCTGACCAATAAATCTTAGTCAGTAGGATACTTTCTGCATAAATTTCTTCCAATGCTGTTGATCGCATATGTTATGAAAACAATTGTTTCAAGGTTTCTCTAATTTTGGTATCTTATTTGATGGCACATGAAAATCATTTGCCCAATTTTAAAAAGACTCAATACCAGGATGCATTAAGCAGTTTTTGGAGATAAAGTTATTTATATGTTTTTCTATTTTTAGCAACAGCAGCCATATTTAATGGTGAACCACATCATATGTACAAACTTAAAAAGCCCTTAATGCCAGAATACTTTCTGTCAAATTTAGTTAAATTCTGTTCAGCTGTTCAGTGGTTTTTGAGAAAGCATTTTCTATTTTTAATAATGTTGGCCATAGTTGATGGCAAATCAGCATTATTTGCAAAAACCTGTAAGGCCTTCATGCAAGAATGCTTTCTGCCAAAGGACAAGGTTGGATAAGAGCCGATTTTGGCTGCCAAATTAGCAATAAATTAAAAACGTAAGAGTACATGTATTTGTTATGGTTATACCATAATCACTATATGCCCAAAGTAACATATTTACAGATGATATAATAAAACACTGTGACATGAACAGTTAATTTTGTTCCAAAAAAGGCATGTGTTCATCCAAAACTTTAAATTTTGCCAGATTTCTGCATCTTCAAATTCTTCAAAAACTACCAGCACAATCAAGGAAATGGTTTTTTTTTTACAGAAGACACTTTTTGTAACCATCTAACACATGCAAATTTCATACATGTTCTTGTTTGTGCTCATCCTTAATGAATAGAAAAATGAAGACAACCTGTTTTCTGAGCTCACCCATTATAATGTCTGTCACCATAAGGGGTTAGAAAGCCTACATCACAGTATCACAAAAATGCCATTTTCTTTTTTCTTTAAACAAAACTGACATTCAAATGCTGACTTCCATTTGCATGGAAGATTGTATTTTTAGTTGTTGTTGTTTCTGATAGCATATTGGGGCATTCTTTCGTACAAATTATAAACAATCCGAATATTGGGATGAGTGTAGCTAAATGTAAAAGAGGCTCATGAAGGAAGGTAATGCACAACAACAACAAGCCACCAATTATGTTAGTTTTTGCTAAAGTGGTCTGATAACAAGGAATGATGATAAGAAATAAAACTCGTGTATTTTTTCATTACCTTGATCATTTTAAGTTGCATGCATTATTTTAATTGGTTCTGAAGACTATATCTACTCTTCTATACATTCACAATCATCAACTCTAACAAACATGATCAGAATATGAGATAATAATGTGTATCACACCCATACAAGCCATGAAAGTACCGAAATCAGCATTGAACTCCATCACCATGCAATATCTGTTAGCATCATTATTCATTTGTTTCCATTTTATGAATTATTTTAATACACAACTTCAAAGTATCCTCTCAACAGAGAAAACTGAAGACCAGATCTGGACTAAAATACGGAGAAATAATATTGATTGTAACAGTTCACAAAGAAATATTTATTGAAGAAAGGGATTATATTGTACACTTATACATTTTAGTCCAAGGATTTTCCTAGGCCATTGGGGGTGGGGTTGGGGGCTGAATTTTGGTAATTTTATTTTTCCCATCAGTGATTCATGCATATTCCTGCTGCACACTTTCTTTTTTCCTGTTTTTCTTTCTCATGTTACAGATTTTTTATTATAAACTAAAACCATCATCCATCCTAAGGTTTGAATTAGGAGATTAAAAATAAACCGGAAAGCATTTTGTGTTCAAACACAGCGATTTCAACTGGTTGCTTACATGATTAATTTTGTCTTGTTGTCTTTATCTAGCTGATTTCTTATTTATCACTCCACTGTTTCATTAAGTTGATTAGTACCAAGTGTTTACTCATGACCATTCATGAGACTTGTCTGTATGTGAATGAGAGGCAGAGAGAGAGGCTATATGAATGATCGTACTGAGAACAATTTAGCAATGATGGTCCTTTTGAAACCTATCTTTAGCATTATTGCCAGTGTTCAGTTGCTGGATTTTTAATGTCATATACATACTTTATTTTTAAAAACTTAAAATGCACGTGTGTTGCATATGTGCCTGTGTGAGGGTGTGCACACAAACTGAAAGATCATCAGAACCAAAACACACTGCCAATCATAGCTGCTCCATTGTTTCAAATCAAATTATGAATGAACACATTGATTGCCAGCCTCAACTCTGATACAAAAATCTCTTTACCCTGAGTAAGCAGCCCCTTTGAAAATAACTCCTAATGTCCCTGGACTTGTTGTGCGTGTGAGTGTGTATGTGCCCATTCATGCCTGTATGGCCACATGTGAGTCTGTATAAATTCTTGTTATGTATGGACTACATACTGATGCAACATAAAAAAGCATTTTTTAAATTTTTCACACCTGAAAGCTTGTTGATTTCCCTGTTTAATAGTTTCATTTAGCATTATTAAAAGTGGTGTTCTTCTTTGCAAGGCCAAATTCTATGTCTGCGTGCTTAAAAGAAGACAAAATTCTTACCATGTCAATTAGAAATTCAATGCCATCTGACCATATTTTATTTGTAGCACATTGGTCTAACAATATAAGCTACAACCTAGAAAGAGAAATTGCAATGGTGTGTATCTGGATATTCATAATGGACCATCCTTAATTTCGAAGTCATTTAATATAAAGTTAAGAAAATTAGGACAAAAAATTTATAAATATGGCACGAATTCTCCAAAAACAAAATCTAGTGCCAATTCATGATTATATTGACCACTGAATATACAGGAACTTACAGAATAAATCCCCTGTATTTTTTAAAAAAAAAAAGATAATGTTGAATTCTAATTGGTTACGTCACAGTCATAATATCGAGGATAAAATTATGGGTGGGGGTGGGGGATTGCACATTGGAACAAATACATCTGTCTTACTGTTTTGTTTTTTTCCTTGCATTCATTCTAGAGACCTATTTGTTATAAAATAAGAAACCATTAACTGTCCACTCATTGTCTTGACAAAGAACATATCAAAATCCATAGCCTTGATCTGTGTAATAATAAAACTATGCTAAACATGTTGCATAAGTTCCTCACATGATGTATGCTTAATAGCTATTGTACTCTCCCTCTCTCCCTTTCTCTCTCTCTCTCTCTCTCTCTCTCTCTCTCTCTCTCTCTCTCTCTCTCTCTCTCTCTCTCTCTCTCTCTCTCAAATTTCAGGATCAATCATCAATAAAAGGAATAATTCTATTGATTGGTTAAAAAAAAAAAAAACTTTTTCCATGCCCAATACATACATAAAACTGATTTGTCTGCTGATGTTCTGAGCAGTTTTAATTTTTCACTACACACTTTAGCAACATTCAGCTATTAATAATGTAAAAAAAATGTCTGCACTTAATTTTTGTGAAGAAAATGATTAAGAAATACATAAATTGTCCTTTCTGGGTGATTCTGGCAAGATTTGACAGATAGTCAGTGCTAAACATAAACAAAGGAGAAATGTTATAAATGAAAATAAAAATAGGTATCAGAGGCAATCAACAATACTTAATGGAAATATACACATCATTTAAATAATACTGAAAAACGAAAATCAAGTTTTATAGATATTATCATCAACAATTATGCATTATGTGTGCAAATGCACAATTTAGGATAATCTTTTTTGGCAATAAGCTTGACAGGAGATTCTAGCCATCATATCTATATTTCATCAAAAAAGGCACCACAATGGATGAGAAAACCATTGGCTTTTTAATGGATGCTTTCGTTTATTAAAAGTGGTCCTGGATAAAAATTAAATACGTATCTAAGGGAAAGAGAGATCTCTTTTATCCGAGTTTCATCTGGATCAACCCTTATCCAACCTTGTCCTTTGTTCAAATTCTGCCAAGCAGTTTCTACAAAGTCGTTAAAAGGCTTTTCTATTTTAACAACAGTGGCCATGTTGGCCATATCTGATAGCAGATGGGCATCATTTGTATAAACCTGAGAAAAAGTCCTTTAAAGGTTTTTCTATTTTTAGTGTTGGTGGCCATATTTTATGGTGGATCAGCATCATTTATATAAGTGTGAAATCCCTATATGTTCTGTTGAGCAGTTTTAGAGAAGCTGCTTTCAGTTTTTTTCTGTTTTTAGAAACAGCAACCATATTTTTTATGGCAAATGAGAATCGTTTGTAAAAACCATGAAAACCCCCTATGCCAGGATGCTTTCTGTCAAATTGGTAAAAATCTGATGAGCAGATTTTGAGAAGTTATTTAAAAGTTTTTCTATTTTTAGTAATGGCAGCCATATTTAACAGCAGACTGGCATCATTTGTACAAATTTGAAAGGCCTTAATGTTGCAATGCTGTCTTCCATGTTTGATGACATTGGTTCATGGTTTTTGCAAAGAAGTTGAAAACAGTTATTGTTGATGGACGCATGATGAAGGATCACACCATAAGGTCACATAGCCTCATGGCTTGATGAGCATTGTACAATGTTTAAATTAATTCAAACATGTCCTAATTACCCAGAGATGCAGCTCTCTTAGTAGACAGGCGGCATCTCTTCACACCCCTAACCTGATAACCTCTCCTCTGACAAGTGGCTAGAATGATTCCAAAACTCCTGGGAGGCACCAGTGGGGAGAGAACTAAAAATATTTCACTCTTTGTTGTAGCTGTGAGTGTAGCTGGGGGTCTGTGTAAATTGTGATCCACCTGATTTTTTTCATGGGTGTCTGCCCATGTGACTTTCTTTGATTTTCTCCCCTTGGGGCTCCCATTTCTGAAATGATCTTTTCTCATATATGGCTGGCCAACATCAATTGAACCACCAGGTGGCACTCTTGCTCCAAACCATCTGGAAAGTTCAGTCTGGATGCGAGATGTATTCCTTGGACAGAATAAAAGGCACTCATCCCTTGATGCTCCACCATAAAGTGCACATAAAGAATTTGGATCAGTTCGACGTGCAAGGGCTGGGTCTGATGGACCAACTACATCAATCCAGATAGAGCGTGCAAATGTTCCTCGTATACCAATTGCTAATACTGGTCCAATATTATTGAGCACTTCAACTTTTGATTTTGTATCAGAATTTTCTACAGACGTTGATAGTTTGGTCATTGGAAGACTGAGAAGTTCTTGAGTTGGATACAAAAGTCTGACTCCAGCCAAATCAAGTCCCTCTTGTAAAAGACGATTAAAAAATCCCATCATGGAACATGGTTCCTGAAAAATTTTCTTATATATCAAGGACATTGTGATCTGCGTGTCGTAACTTTCATTTTCATCATTCAAATTCTGATCAAGGAATCCCTCCTCACTGTCGACAGTCTGCCAGAAAAATCCCACAGCGGTATTAAATACCTTGAATGCAGCTCGGGGGTCTGAGTTTATCTGTATGAATGTTGAGAGGGGCTTGGTTGTGATGTTTGGCAATGGAGGTCTGTAAGTATATAAAACTTTGTCTTCTGAGGAAGCTTCCTGGGCTGGGGTTACTTCCGTAGATACCATATCTTCAAGCCATGGACATACAGTCCTGATGGTGTTAGTGGATAGAAACTTGACCATATTTTGTTGAAATGTTGAACTATCCTTCAACTCATCCTTGAGCTGACAATAAAGAAGATGCAATAAGATGTAAAGAAAACAAGAGTACCATGAAAGGCACATTAAACGCCCACCCTGAGTTTAACAGTCCTCTATGGAGGAACAAGTAGGGCAAAGCTAACTCTGGAGATTATTGACCAATAGGTCTCAATGACCTGGACCTTTAGGCAAGGTATGTGGACTTGAACTAAACTTACTGTGCAGAAATGATTATTTTCTTATTAGACTTATTATGACTATTACATCTGACCTTTAGAACCCAGAATCTATAGGCTTCTTTATTATCCTAGTTGCAAGCTATCCACAAAATTTGGTCTTCCATACCTTAAGTGCAAGCCCTCCACAAACTTTACTCAAGGTACATGGTCTAGAACTAAAGTTATTATGCAAAAATAACCATTTTTTATTTTTTCAGTCACTGTAAAGTTTACCTTCGACCCCCAAATATATAGACTTCTTTCTTAATGAACATGTAATTCATCAACTTTGGTGAAGGTACGTGGTTGAGAACTGAAATTTGTGTGCAGAGACCATTTCCTTCTTTCAGTGACCTTGACCTTTGACCTTTTGATCCCCCAAATTAACAGACTTCTTCCTTACCCTAAGTGCAAGCTATCCACAAAGTTTGGTCCAGGTCTGTGATGTAGAACTAATGTTATTGTGAAGAAACTATTTGTCTTCTTCCAGCCACAAAGACCTTGACCTTTGACCTCATGACTAAAAAATCAATAGGCTTCTTCCCTACCCCAAGTGAAAGCCATCCACAAAGTATGGTCCAGGTATGTGATTTAGAACTAATGTTATTATGTGAAAACCACTTTTCTTCTTTCAGTCACAGTGACCTTGATCTTTGAACTTTAGACCACAAAATCAGAAGTCTTCTTCCATACACCAAGTGCAAGCCATGCACAAGGTTTGGTGACTGTAGAAAAAGGAGAACTCTAGTTATTGTACAGAAACAAAAATTGGTAACAGATGGGTAGATGAATGGACATATGGACAGAGAGATGGACAGACAACATCGTAACATAATATGCTTTGCCTTATGGCAGGCATGTAACCAGACTCACTAAGAATTTCATATGTCACTGGATTGACTGTTTGTGGATTAGGTCAAACATATAAGACATTTCTATGCATAAAGTTCTTAAATGATGAGAATATCACATTTTAATTTCATGCTGAAGTAAGACAAATTTAGGAAGTGGTTTTAAAGTATGTACCATTTTTATTTTAAGACTGCTTATTTGGGTTCTTCACTGTCTACATAAATATTTATCATTAGGTCATACTGTACATCAGCAAATGGTTTATAAACAATAACAGCTGTATTATGACATTTCTGTTTAGTATGCTCAAGTATGGAACTATTGCTACTTACCCCAATGTCTCATTCACCTTTACATAATGCCTAACATGTTTATATCTTTTTTTATTACATGACTTGTAAAAGATTGATTAAAGAAATAATGAGGTAAACTTTGTACACAATGACTAAATAACAATATGTTGTAATTAAATATTAAGCTAGTGATGAAGGATATAAACAACATGGAAACCCTGCTATAACACTCTTCATTTATAACATGAATTCTGATATAACATGGTCATGACCTGGCTCCCGAATTTTCACCTCTTCATTAATTTCTCCCAAATGATTTTTCATTTACAAAAAAGTTTTATTGCGAAAGTAAACGAGTTTGATTTGTCAACTGGGTGAGATGTGTCGTATTCTTGAAGAAAAATGTTTTTCTTTCTTTAATCAATAAAGATGTTAACACCAGGGAACCAGTCTAATACATTTTTCAAATACTGTATTTACTCGCTTATAAGTCAGGTCCTAATGCAAACTGCAAAGCCCCAGATCTGCTGGCGCATAATGCGCCAGCAGATCTGGGTCTATGCAGTTAATTAGGAGTAATTAGGAGTAATAAATAGAACAAACAAAACACAGACCCTGATCAGTTGGCACATTATGCAACAGCAGATCAGGGTCTATGTTGTTTGCAGTTGGACTTTCATTATAAGCAAGTAGAGACGGTAAATAGGGAGTAGGTTTTTATTCGACAAAGATATCCCTAGTAAATATCTGTCAACATTTCTGAAAAATCGGGTGGGTGGGCTTATTATCAAGGATTGGCCTATCATTGCATAAATATGGTACATAAAATCCTGGACAAGAATCAAGAAACAGGAAGATAGAGATAACACAGTTCTACAGAACGAGGTGTCTTGCCTGCATACCTTGCTATGATGCTACCCCACTGTATCAGACTTGTGGAAACTTTAACACAGAATCTTAACACTGAGGATGACAATGACATTGTTACTGGAAAATAAAATACCGATGTCTCGCCATCTGCTAATACGGCTGCAACAAAAATGCTTTTCAAAAAGTACCTTTCCCTTCTTGCTCTTGATTGGGAAGAATTTGGCATCAAACTGCTCCGTGGGAGTAACAGCAGCCATGAGGCATAGCTGTTCATTCAGCCACAGTTGCTGCAACCCAATAACGTTGAATGGTAACATTAATGGTGATGATGCTGTTGGACTGCTTCCCTCCTGGAGATAGCTGAAATTGTCTGGCACAAGGGAGAGGAGCCAAGTCAGAAAAGCAGTGTAGCTGGCAGACAGCCCATCTCCTGAAACAGGCAGACAAGACAAACTTACATTGCTCAACCCTCTTTAATGTAATTGTTTCAAATATGAAGCTAAAGTTGGGTTGATTTGACTGGAAAGGATCAATAAGTTGCTTCCTAAATATGGAACCACATACTCCACCTAGAACATTTTGTTACATACATTGTGAGTCATTAGATGGTTTAAAGTAGAACACCAGCGCTGTAATTATGTATTCTCTCAAAACAGACTTTGAGTGCCAGTGATAGCAAGTTGTGTATTGAGCCCTGTGATTATTTCATTTGGTGGCCTATATGCCACTTTTGCTAACAGAAAAGAAAATAAATGACACATCATACCAGTATCCACACTTTTGTTGCTCTTGCCTCGGTGAAGTATAATCTCTCCATTAGATGACAGGTGTACCGTCAGGAGTAGACATTCCTGGTGTGTTGTCAATATTGGTGGTAGGCTGCATGGGGCTGGTTCATAGGAGGCATCCTGAAACATGTTTTTAAAAAAAAACTGTTTTAGAAATTATGAACTTACTTAATGTACCATATTGTCTGTAATTTTTACACACTTTATTTATTATTTTTTTCAGTTATAATTTTCACTTCATTCTTAAGTATGAACATTGACAGTGTCATTAAGATAAAAGTTCTCTATATAACAAAGTTAAAGTGCAAGTAGATAATTATTATTTTTATGGATTGATAGCAGGGACTTTTCTTGATTGGATTGGGAATGGGGTCAGGGTCCATTATTTTGAGAAATAAATGTATCAATTGCAACTTAAATTTTAATGAGTAATTTGTTGTAATTGGGACTATATGGAGGCATCAAGCTGCATTTGTCATTATGAGATATCTCTATAGCATACATGATCAAGGCCAGGTCTAATGTGTAAACAAGACAAGCTACCAATTATGATGTTGACATGACTATGTAGACATGATGACAAACTGATATATCTATGTTGCCTTACTGTATGGAAGCTGACATGTTGCCACAATAGAACAATGTAAATATGTACATTTGTCATCATATCTACATAATCATGCCAACAAACTGCAATCAGTAACTGGTCTTATTGATGTCAAATACTTTGTCTTGACCATGTATACTATAGAAATATCTTGTCATGATGAAAGCAGTCTAATACTTCCATAACTCTATATGATTTGAAATATTTTACATTAGGATTGGGGCCTATTTATGTTGGATTGAGGCTTAATTTTTGGTCCCTGAGGACCCCTACAAAATCCCTGGATAGTGTAACAAGAACCAGAGACTCAGCAGGGGTGCTGTGTTTTTTCATAATCAAAATTCCACGACTTTTCCAGGGCTTACATTCAACAAAATTCATGAATAAATAAATTAAATTCTGAATTCAAAAAGTGATATATTATATCTAGTTTTCATGTTTTGTACTCCCTCTGTTAAATTCAAAGAGTTCTGCGAAAAATTCAAGGAGTTTTTCAACAAATTCAATGACTTTTCAAGGATAAAACCAACTTAAAAATTCAAGGAGTTTTCTAAGCAACCCCTCAAATTAAAGGATCTTTCAAGGCTGTATGAAACATGATGAAAATAAATTTCCTGTAACAATCACTGGAAATGACAACTGACGGTGATTTTCTAATAAAAAAATGGCAGAAAAATTCTGATTAAGCTTCCAATGGATATCCCTTCTGAAAAGGCTGGATTACTTTGAAATAAAACAAATATGGAAAAATATTTTAAAAAATTTCATCTAAATGAAATTTCAGGCAAATTCTACTTTTACTTTTATGATTATTAAATTACAAGGTAAAGCTAGAAATTTTCATGCATGGACTTCAGTTTTCCCAAGAGTTTACAAATATTTCTTCCTTAAATACTTATACTGACATTGATGTTAGGACAGTTTCATTTAAACATACATGGTACCTGGGGAAGGCACTGTTTTAAAAATATATGCAAGGGTACTCACAGAGCTCATATGAAAATAAATAAAATTATATACTGAATCTATGGATGACTACTCCGCATTGAAAGTGCCTTCCCTGGGTCCCATGTATGTTTTACTGGAACAGCCCTTAAGGAAAGTCACTCACCTTTTATGTGTGTGTATCACGTATTCCCTGTAATTTTGTTTAATTTTTCCTCTAATTAATATATACCTTCAGAAATTTAAACCATGGCAGAAATGAAACCTCGTGTATGTCTCACATGAGATTTCATGTTACTAAAACTACATCTTGTGTGAACATGATCTGGGGAGTGAGATTTTGGAGAAAAATACAACAAGACAAGACATCAGATATGAGAATATATTTAGTCTTCAATACAAATTTCAAAACATCTCCTCGACTTTCAACAATATTCTGAAATTCCATCATTATTCCAGGCCTTAAAATTGCTTATAGAAAAACAAAATTACAGACAACACATAATGAATTATTTTTCATTAAACTAGATTTGTTTGTAAAACATGTATGCCCCCACTACAGACCAAAAAAGTTCAACTCTTTAATGGCATTAAAATCTAATCAGGTCATCCACTTTTCATACCAACATTCATATAGAATTTCAATTGTCGACCTCAAGTGGTTTTGCTTAATTAGCTTGTTACCTCATAACAAGGTCTTCATCATAAAATTATATCCACAAAAGGCTCAAAAATGTGTACAAAACTGAGTAATTGCTGTAATGGTCTAAAAATCTAATCAAATGATTTACATATAAATATAAATATGCCTATCAAATATAATTTGTCTACCTCAAGTTTTTGCTTGATCCTACTAATAAGGATTTTGTCCAAAAAGTTAAAAAATGTTGAAAACAACTGAAAAATTGCTGTAATGACCTGAAAATCTAAAAAAAAATCATCTACCATATATACTTGCGTATCAGCTAAAACCAACTGCAAACTGCATAGACCCAGATCTGCCATTGCGTAATGCACCGGCAGATCTGGGTCTATGCAGTTTGTAAGGACTAATCAGTAGAACAAACAACATAGACCCTGATTTGCAAGCTTATTAAATGACAGCAGATCAAGGTCTTTGTTGTTTGTATTTGGACTCGACCTATACACGAGTATATACAATACATATAAAATACAAATATGCATATCAAATGAAATTTGTCTGCCTCGAGTGGTCTTTGCTAAATCTTGCTAAAAAAGATCTTTGTCAAAATGTTTAAAAAAGTGTTTACAATATTTTTAGAAAAGGTGGCCATGGCCTGCATGTTGGGCCTGCCACAAGCTTCAATAATGAGAGTATTTATTTAGATAGATAAAGGTAAGTGCTTACTGATGCTATATTCCAAATCCTATGAGAATGGGATCAAATGGTACAGAAATAAAAGGACAGTAAAAAAACTTTGATATTAAGGTCCATCTAGGATGTGGATGGATGCATGTATTGATGGACATGCACATGGATGCCAAAAGTGATCGCTATATTCAGCTTCCACCAAATCAGGCTGGTTGGAAATATAATCAGGTCATTTACATATGAATACAAATATACCTATTATTTTTCATTTGTCTAACTTGAGTGGTTTTTGCTTAATCTTGTCCAGAAAGTTCAAAAATAAGTAAAAACTTTAAAAAATCACTGTTAGAGTAATGGCCTAAAAATCTAATCAGTTAATCTACATATGCATACAAAAATGCTAGCCAAATTTCATGTGTCTATGTTGAGTGATTGTAGTGCAATCTGGCAAAAAGCTACTCTGAGCTTACATACATAAATTAATGTGGATGAACAGGTGGATGGATGGACGGATGGACAGGACCAAATCAAGATGTCCAGCAGTGGGGCATAAAAAATGAAGGTTAGGTGGAATATTCTTTCTTGCCTACTACCAATGATATGATAAATCTAGTCCTGCATCATAGGACATCAAAAATTGATGTCAATGTTTAACATGTAGTGTTGTGTCATTTAATTTTACTATAAATGGGGAAGTATGTTTGCATTCCACCATGAAGTAAATATTTAAAAAATCAGCATACTGACATTAAAAAAATAACATTTTATAATGAAAAGTCTTATGATACAGGACTATGATGTACCTTATTACCTTTCAAAGCCTTACTATAATTCTCTGATGATAAGCACATGATTGATGATAAGCCCATTGTCACACCTATTAATGGTTGGCAAATGCAGATGTGGTCATGGGTCCCATTTTATTACATAGTAGTACAATTGTATGTATAATGTAGATTGTTTCACTATAAGGCAGTATACTTCCCATACGACTCCCAAGGACAGTGTCATAATCAGGCAGTGCTTTATTTGCTTAAGAAAGCCTTGTTCAATGATAAGCCCCATTCCCACTTTTCAACAAATTTACAATGCAAGCCATCTGGGCTTTTCATAAAAGCAATACTCTAAACAAAAAAATCTTAACACTGTTGGCAAAGACAACAATTATGCTGACGGCATCGCAAAGTGATGCATATGTCTTTCTATCTGCTACTGAAGGCAAGACCAAAATCTAATGTTATGTTCAATCCATCCTCACATCTTATCCAGATGGGGTCTAATTTTTCCTTCTCTTCATATGATCTACATATTAAACTCTCCTAAACAGCTACCCCTTCCTCACCCTGTTAGTGACTCCTAAGTTGCTAGGTTGCACCATATGTACTATGACTTTACAACTAAGTCAGTGCAGCACCGTATAGCCAGTTTTGTGCTGACATGCCGTTAAACCCTAATACATGCATACATAGTGCATAAATTCAAACTGAGTCAGTGTAGAGCAGCTGAGTCAGTTGGAATAATTGACGGAATACTTTTAGTATATGATAAAATCTTCAAATTAAGACCACCAATAGGACAGAAAAAGTGGTCTTAATTGGAAGGTGGTCTCATTTTGCAAGACAAGTTTTTCCTCTTCAATATTGAAAATCAGATTAAACAATCGGGGAGTGGTATTGTTTAAGGCTTGTCTTAATGTAAAAAAGTGGAAAACATGTCATTGTGTCATTATTTGTTCAAAATTTATATATGCTGTCTTAAGCTACTGTATGATTGAACATTAATATTTATAACTTACAATATCATAGATAACAGGTGTTGCTTCTGCACAACTCTGATGTCCTGACACTGAAGCAGTTGGTCGCATTGCTTCTAACCGTTTTCCAAGACGAATTCTGCTTTGTCTCTCTTGCTCTCTCTCTTCTCTAAGTTTTCTACAATACAAAAACACTTTTTTTCAAGTGTGCCGACTTGCCCTTTTGGTGCCAGATTCATCTAAAAGAATTTTGCTTCGGTGGTTTTCCATCTTCTAATTACTGATCTTGATGAAAAGTGTTAGCTGTGGCATGCAGTATTTCATAAAATTTTCTTAGAATGGTAGACTGCCAAAATCATACTGAAAACATCAACAGTGTATCATTTCATCCCATGACTCAATCTGAATGTTAAATTTACATGGAACAGCTCTTGCATATACAGGAAATCTTTGAAAACTCAAAAATCAATTACTCCAATACTCTGTATCACTCAAATGCATTCCTCTTTCCTGCAATAAAGCCTTTGTTTGCCTGTAACCTTAAAACTGGAGAAAACTTAAAACTCAAACAAAAAGATATGGGCCCACAGCACTTTTAAGTTTCAGAAGTTTTACTATATGGCCAATTTATATACTACCTTTGGTCAAGCATCCCCAATTCTACACAATTTATACTACAGTTTCCATGGTAACATAAAAATATAAAATGTGGAAAATTTTAAGCATCAAAAGGCACCACTACAAAATTTGCTTTATATGTTTATCAAGTTTGCTTGAAAAACATTAAATAGTTTCAGAATTATACTCTGGAAAGAAAATGTTAATGAACAAACAGACGGATTATGGACAGGCAGACATACACAGCAATAGAGTTATATCTGTCCATATTATATATCTGGGGAATAACAAAGAAAAAGGGATATAATTAACAATAGTGATGAGGCTTAACAAAAAAAAAAAGAGTCCCTCGTGGGGACTGATGCTCTACAGGCCAAATTTACAGGAATTCACAAGAAGTCTGTTTCTTCCATCCTTTTATTTTTTTAAATGCTGAGCAGTGAAACCACTACAGTTATTACTGAGAAACTCCAACACATCAAATTTGCTAACAAATATATTTTCTTATATGTTTCAGTTAACATTTTCACAAGATAACGGCAGTATAAAAATCGTTGTCAAGGCCTTAAATCTTGAACCTGATATCATGGATAGATCAATGAACTTGTATAAGATACTGTCAAAATACACCCACATACTAACTTTGGTTAAATCCATAATTAATTTTGTTCTCTTCATATTCCCAAATTATTTAACTGGGATCATACAGGGTATTCTTAAGCAGTATCCACAAACTGGGTTTGATCTATGCATACTTGTTTGTGTTATACTCACAAGCCACTACAGATAAAACGTAAGACAAAACCATTGTCCCTTGAAATCAATGTCAGAGTGCTGACTATCAACTTGTTTATTGAAATGCAACAAATTGCAAAGCCTAGTCAAAATTCATTTGTATATGTACATGTCACTGTGTTCATAAGCTTAGTGAAGTACAATAATCCCTGCAGTGACCTTTCACTTGACCCTAAGGTGAAATAGGTCTGGTTTTCAATCTCATTCACAATAGCATAGATATGTTCGCAGTTAGATCTGCACTGTTTTCATTCAGGAGCAACTACATACTGCAAGAAGCATTTTAGTGAAAACTCCATATCAATGCCACTGTTTCTTCAAGAGGTGTAATGATAATGAGATTTTTGAGATGGCCACTATGGTTGCTAAGTTGGAGATAAGATCAGTATTATTTTCATTCAGGACCATCTACATACTGTTATATTGTTTAAGTAAAAACTCCATGTCAATATCTCCATCCATTCAGAAGACGTAGCCAAAAGAAGATTTTCAAAATGGCTACCAAAGCAGCCATTAACGGGGTTAGAGTGGCATTATTTGTATAAAAGTACCAGCTACACACTAAGGACCCAAGTATGTATTGCAAGAAGTGTTTTAATGAATACCTCATGTCGATAAAGCTATCTGTTCTGGAGGAGAAGCGTGAGCTCTTTTGGTCTAAGACCAGTAGAAAAAATAAAATAAAACCTTTGTTATATTAAAATTTTGTCCATCTTCTTCAATAAACATGTCATCATGTCTTCAATAATAAAACAGTATTTTAAACTAAGTTCCACATAATTAACTACCTGGCCACTTCAAGATGCTGCTCTTTCTCTCTCTCTGCTGCCAACTCAGCCTCTCTTTTGGACTTGGCTTCCTCTGACAAAGTTGTCTCCCCTGGTTCTGAAGCTGATTCATTTGCAACTCTCTGTAATGGTGGGCGATTGCTCAAATTTATGACTCTTGGTGGGAGTTTGTATTCTGGTACTGGCCTGGAAAAATTATGTTCATTATTAAATGAACAAAAAAAAATTCACATAACCGGCCTTCATGGGTCCAAGTATCATTAGGGTCTGATATCAACTCTTGTTTTGTGTGTAGCAAGTATTTGCTACCAGGCCTAAAAGTAGTTGTAAAAATCACAGCAAGTATTTGCTACCAGGCCTAAAAGTAGTTGTAAAAATCACAGCAAGTATTTGCTACCAGGGATAAAAGTGGTCGTAAAAATCACTAAAAACTTGCCAGAACTGAACTCTTCCTTATGTCAATATGTTGGTAAAGCTACTTGTCCCTGTTTATGTTGGTAAAGCTACTTGTCCCTGTTCATGTTGGTAAAGCTACTTGTCCCTGTTCATGTGACAAAGAAGTTACCATATTTACCATCTCTTGTGTGAACCAAATGTTGTGGATCCAATTCTGCAGATACCTGGTAACAAATCCTGGCTACCAACTATTAGTGCCGGTAGCAAAATGACAATCCGAATTAAAAATTTGATAATTGCTGCTAACAATTTAAAGCTCTGGAAAGACAATTCTGAACAGAGACAACTTAAATACTAAGGCTTATGGTCTAGTTGCACATACATTCATGCCATGACAAGTTATATCATAATGATCTTGAAACAATAAACTGATCAACCTTCTTTTATTAATCTGATACCTTGTTATTTATCATTTAAAGACACCAAACTGAAGCAAGAAAACTTCTAATACTTTATGGAATCAGGTGCCTGATTTTGACAACTAGTAGAAAAATTAACCTATTGCGGTTGACACTGAATACAGATGAATCAATGTAAGATCCCCATTTAAAAACAGCAATTTTCTAAATTCTAACATATCAACATGTATTCTCATTTCTCATTCAACCTAGCAAGTCAAAGATTTAATATCATTATCAGAGCTATATTTTCCCACCTCATAGGTTGAGGCTTATCAGGAAGAGCTCCTGTAGCCACCCCTCCAGCTGACAGGTTCTTTTTTAACTTCTTCCTCTGCTCCTGCCAGCTCACTTCATCGTCCGAGTCACTGGAATCAGACTGCCTACTATAAGAAGAAGGTAATTGTTAAAGCTGCACAACCCCACCAAACCAATTTTTCAGCTAATATGACAAGTGTGTTCTTTGCGGTTCATAATGATGTAAAATAATTGTAAAACAACAAACAAATCCACCTTGTTACTGTCTGTGACTCTAGTTTTTGAAAAAATGTCTCTCTTTCCACTGGTTGGAAAATGCAATGTGTGCAAATGATTGTTTTGGTTTATGAATGAATCTAATACATGTTTCAAGGTAAAACAGGTTTTAGGTCAGGCAAAAATCATCAGGCAATGACTCTAGGAATATGATCACACAAGCTCCAAACTTGCTTTTGCCAAGCCTTGAGTTAATTGTGAGTGGGCTGTGTACAGTTGCAAGTGCCACACTGACTTTATCACCAGTTTGTTTACACATGCATAACAAAACAATGCACTGGAAATCACAATAGCTTATTTACCTGCTATCTTATCCTCCCAACAAGTATGGGAATCCCATGTTCACTAGTCAAAGCTTCTACAGTTTAACACTTCCATGTGCATATTTGCCAAGTCAATTTAAGTGGTTTACTTTGACCAATCAAATTATTTCTTATATCCAATTGAAAAGCTTTGGCTGTTTTTGCCATGGTTGTTTGGAATAACACAATATGACTGACTATCAAAAGTATCTGAAAGCTATATCAATCAATCAATTTTATTGGCTACAATTGACACACCTCCTTCATACACAAGTTCAGCAGAACCCAGTATCTCACCTGCATCCATATGCATGTCAGTATAACCAGTTTCTGATTTTCCAAAAATTTAAAGCATAACTTTGACATTGTTGCTGACTAAAACAACAACAATGGAAAAAAGTGACTACTATATCTCATGTTGTTGATGCAGGTTGTGACAATAATGAAACTATGATATCATGTGTGAACACTTCCACACATGAATTTGTATCTCCCCCCCCCCCCCCCCCCCCCCGATTCCCCGTTCTTTCTTGACTTCAAGGTGTACATTTTTGCTAAATATTTTTCATTACTCTTCATTAGAAAGGACACATAATCATGTCACACCATTTTCTCAATTTGCAGCTTTAATGCTTTTGTGCTCTTGGGCATATAATCTCAATTGCTCCAACTAATGCACATGCAAACAGGTACCAGTAAGGTTGAAAGGTTAACACGTGAGAGACTGACATTCCATCCTGAGAGAGTCATGTAAAATCAGTTGCTTCACATCATGAAAAACTGGGGTAAGCTCCAATCCCAAGTAAAAGTAGGTTCCGAATATTAAACTTTTTCTTAATTAAAAATTCAACATAATCTTGCCGACACATCGGGTGCATAATTAACAACAACAAAACTAACTGTAGAGCATGAAAAATACATCAATGTGATCTGTTCCTGGTGGACTGAGCAGTACCCCATACATGAATCAACCGAGTTTATTCAATGATTGGTCAAACCAAAATATTCAAGAAATTATACTAATTGTAGAAACTGAATGTAATCATTAATGCATGCAAAGTACATCTGTGTTAAATATTTTGAACAGCTGTGAATAGTAATTCTCAAAATGAATGTACAGTGTTAGTTTCATGATGGTAATTACAATAATATCTTAGAAATAAATGAAAAAAACTTATTGTAATCACTGGAATATGAAACGTAGGTCATTATGATATATTTTTGTAGCATTATATGGAGAGCCAGATGCATCAATTTTTGTACTGATCTTACAACAGTATCTGCAAAATATTAAATGTTGGTTCAAATAACAATAATGACACTGCAGGCTAGGCACAAATCACTACTATATATACAGAAATAGCTACCGTATATACTCACTTATAAGTCGACATATTTTTACTGAAAATTTGATTCATGCAGAGAAGTGGTCATCTTATAAGCATGACATACAAATTTTTCAATAAATCTTGGGGTAATATTGGAAACTCTAGATGTCTGCAGTATGTACAAATACTGTCAATTCAAATATGTTTACATTTTCATGCCACTATTTCCATTCAAAAATGCATATATGGTATGCACTGTGTTTATCCATTTCATGATGGTATTCATTACACAATACTTGTATCTACAGTTATTTGGATTTAAATAATTTGAAAATATTACCGGTAAATTAAATATCACCCACTGCAAAGTGCAGTGTCAATCAATATTGTTTATCATGGATGTTTACTAGTAAGTATATTGTTACAACTCTATGGTCTAAGAAAAATGTAACAGAAAGAAAGTGAAACCAACAAATCAAGTAAAAAATCAACAAGCAATTTATTACTAGATAATTAAAATGAAAAATCAAAAAGTCACTTACAGTAATGTGTTTTGAAATCCTAATAATCCAATAAGAATGATTGTTCTAATCACAAGTCCTAAATATAGAATGTTCCGAATTCACGGCTGGGTCCTTGAATGTTATGATGTGCTAATGGTCTCCAAAGTCCTGAAGTACTAGAAATCTTGATGTGCTGATGTCAAAATGAAGTATTCCAAAATCTCTGAATAAGTTCACTTAAATTCCAAAATCATCAATTAAAAATCCAAAATCCAAAAGTTTATGAGCACTGTTATAATCCAATGAATATTTAAAATAATTCCTCTCTTAGAATTTGGAATGAATTTTCACAACTGTAATAGCTCTTTACAAGACTGATGGTAATGTCAAAACTGAAAAAATGTCCACCAAACATGGTATATATAAAGATTGGTCACATGACAGAATGTTCTAGAATATGAGTCATCTTAATGGAATTCTAACTGTAAACAAAATTCAACCTTGACCTTCAAATTGAGAAAACATATTGATCAAAACAACCTAATTCAAGGACACTAGTTAAACATGTTTTTCCTGATAAACATAAAGATTTAAGCAAATATTAAAGTGAAGAAACATTTATAATTTCCTAAAATATTTATAATATTATATAAACATCATACATAACACCTCCCCTCATAAAGAAAAAGAAAGATTTATATAATAAAGCTTTCTTTTGAATATACATCTAATACTATAATAACCAAAATTACATAAGAACATGTTTTATGATACTGGACTTAATTAAATCAAGCAATATTACATTTCTAGGCACGTGAGAGTGCATCTGCAATCACATTGTCTTTTCCCCTGATGTGTTTGATGTCAATGTTATATTCTTGCAATATCAAACTCCATCTCAACAATCTCCGATTTTTATCTTTCATTTTGTTGATGAAAGTAAGGGGATTGTGATCACTGTACACAATAATTGGAGAAAGAGCTGAGGTAACATACACTTCAAAATGCTGTAAAGCCAATATCAAAGCCAAACATTCCTTCTCAATTGTGGAATAATTTTTCTGGTGCTTGTTTAGTTTTTTAGAAAAATAACACACAGGGTGATCCACACCACTTTTGTCTTCCTGAATCAATACTCCACCAACCCCTACATCACTTGCATCAACAGATAATTTAAATGATTGGCTAAAATTTGGTGCAGAAAGAACTGGTGCATTCTTAAGCATGGCCTTTAACTTGTCAAAAGATTCCTGACACTTGTCAGACCAACAAAATTTGGTTTTCTTACTCAATAAACTTGTCAAAGGTTCAGCAATTTTGGAAAAATTGGAACAAAATTTCCGATAATATCCAGCCATACCTAGAAATCGCATCAGTTGCTTTTTACAAATTGGAACTTGAAATTCAGAGATAGCTTTGACCTTAGCTTCTATAGGTTTAACTTGACCTTGTCCCACAATATGTCCTAAAAATGTGACACAAGCATGGCAAAACTCACTTCTGCTCAAATTAATTGTCAGATTTGCATCGCTGAGTCGATCGAAGAATTTTCGAATGGTTTCCAAATGATCTTCCCAGGTGTTGTTGTAGATAATGACGTCATCGATATAAGCGTCACAATTATCAAGACCAAATGTTACCATGTTCATTAGACGTTGAAACGTTGCAGGCGAATTTTTCATTCCAAACGGCATGACTTTATATTGATAAAGTCCATCTGGAGTTACAAATGCTGAAATTTCTTTTGCCCTTTCCGTCAGTGGAATTTGCCAGAATCCTTTTAAAAGGTCAAAGTTGGTGACATATTTAGCGTTTCCAATTTTATCAATGCAATCGGCCATTCTTGGAATTGGAAATGAATCAGTTTTGGTGACACTGTTGACTTTTCTATAGTCAGTACACATACGGAATGTATTATCTGGCTTGGGAACAAGAATAAATGGTGAACTCCAGTTACTTTTACTTGGTTCTATGAAATCATTCTCCAGTAAATACTGAATTTCTTTCTTCAGAGAGTTCTGTTTGAGAGGATTCATCCTATAAGGATGCTGTTTCACAGGCGCAGAATCTACAATGTCAACGTCATGATAAATTTTACTTGTTCGTGTTGGAACATCAGGAAACAAGTGCTCATATTCATGTAATAGCTGTTTTAGTTCATTTCTTTCCTGTTGTTGTAGATGTGAAAGTTTCTGGTCTAGGTTGTTCAATATTTCTGAATTCCGAAGATTGGTTATACCAGAGTCACTATAGTCTGATCGTACTCCATCGTTGATATCTTCACTGTGTGGGACAGGTACAACTAAATTAACAGAATAATTAGCTGGGCTATCTCTGTCAAAATATTCCTTTAACATATTTATATGACAAAGTTGTTTTTGTTTCCGTCTCCCAGGAGTGTTAATGATATAATTTAAGTCATTTACTTTCTTTGCAACGGTATAAGGACCATAAAATTTAGCCTGAAGAGGATTCTGAGGTATGGGAAAGAGAGCCAGAACTTTGTCACCAGGTTTAAAACTCCTTTCCTGTGTATTTCTGTCATACCTTAATTTCATTTTTGACTCAGTAGTGTGAAGATTAGTTCTTGCTACTTCACAGACCTTTGACAACTTGTATTTGAAATCAGAAACATAATCAAGAAGATTAATCTTTGAATCTTCATTTGAAAGAAGTTTCTCTTTCAATAATTTCAGTGGTCCACGGACAGTATGACCAAAAACTAGTTCAAAGGGACTAAAACCCAACGACTCTTGAACTGATTCCCTAACAGCAAACAACAACAAATGAACACCCTCATCCCAATCCTTTTCTGTATCAAAGCAATATGATCGAATCATATTCTTCAAAGTTTGATGAAATCTTTCCAAAGCACCTTGACTTTCAGGGTGATAGGCAGAAGATTTAAACTGTTGGATGCCTAGTTCATGCATAACTTGCTGGAAAATTCCAGACATAAAATTTGACCCTTGATCCGACTGGACAGATTTGGGAAGGCCAACAAGTGTAAAAAACTTCACCAAAGCTTTCACAATAGTTTTAGTTTTTATATTTCTCAGAGGAATTGCCTCTGGAAATCTTGTAGATGTACACATGATGGTCAACAAGTATTGGTTGCCTGACTTGGTTTTAGGTAAAGGACCAACACAGTCTACTATTATTCTACTAAATGGTTCATCAAATGCAGGAATAGGTTGCAGATGAGCCTTAGGTATCTTCTGATTGGGTTTTCCTACCATTTGACAAGTGTGACAAGATCTGCAGTATTTAGAAACATCACTTTTGAGTTTCGGCCAATAAAAATGATTCAAGATCTTGTGATAAGTCTTACGGACTCCTAAATGACCAGCCAAAGGAGTTTCATGGGCTAAATTAAGAATTTCCTGTCGATATGACTTAGGAACAACAATTTGATAGCTCACTGACCACTCGTCACCAGCGGGTACATCAGGTGGTCTCCATTTCCTCATAAGGACCCCATTTTTCACAAAGTAACACACTGGAACTTGTGTGGCTTCAGTTTCACTAATAGCCCTCTGAAACAAACAAGATATCTCGGGATCTTGCTCCTGTTCAACGACAAGGGATTGTCGTTTGTCATCCTGATTAGAACAAAGAGAATGAGTTGCCAAAAGAGGATCACTGTGATCAATACCATTTGATTGATCAATACCTGAGGAAAAAGTGACCTCATCAAAAAACTGACCAATACATGTGTCAGCTAAAGGAATAATATCCTGATCAAAATCACTCTCAAGAGCTCTTTTTGCCATAGCTCTAGTAACTGCACAAGCAGGGTACAAATCAGGGATTTCAGTTTCGACATGATCAACTTTCTGATCCAAACAAGGCTTGTCAGTTACAAGTGGATTAACCACAACCTTATCTCCAGCTAGGTCATTGCCTAGTAATATATGAACACCCTCTATGGGTAAAGAAGTCACTGCCCCAACAGTCACAGGTCCAGAAACTAAGTCTGATGCCAAATTTACACAATGAAGAGGAACATTTACAAAGCCGCACTCTACTCCCTGAACAAGAACACTTTCACTTGAAGAAGACTCCTCAGACAAAGGCAAAGTACCTGATAATAAAAGACTCTGAGAAGCTCCAGTGTCCCTTAATATTTTAATTGGGATAGGTTTGGCAGAATCACCAATAAGTGATATAGAACCTTCTGACATGAATGGTTCATAAGCCTACAAAATAGAATCAGACTGGGGTTTGTTTGACCCAACAAATGTATTGCTTTCAATACAAGACCGTGACCTTGACCTCGTAGAAATAAGAGCATTTGGAAAAGCTCTGTCTTTTCTCTGTTGCTTATTTTTCAACTTGAAGCAATCAGAAATAACATGCCCTTTCGTTTTACAATAAGTGCACGTAGGAAGAGATAAGGATTTCTGATCAGTCTTATCAGATGTTTGATTCCTAACAGTTGTGCTGTTGTGAAATTTGGAAGTACTCGAATAAGATTGAAATGGTTTTTTACCAGAAAACTGCTGAGAGGACGATTTATTACCAAATGAAATTTTGTGAGTCAAGGAATAATCATCAGCCATACGAGCAGCATTTTCCAAAGTTTCCACATTCTGCTCGTCAAGATAGGTTTTAACATCACTATGGATGCACCTCTTGAACTCTTCAATTAACTTTCTCATGCACTCTATCCCCTCCTGGATAGGTTTTGAAATGAAATTCTGAACATTAGATGCCATTGTAAATGCTTGTTGGTTTCACACACAAAAAAAATTCTCTTTTAAAAATCTTTGCCAAAGACAAAAATATTCTCCGAGACAAAATCAATATGAATTTCAAAGATAAATTTAATATCTCTAATATGCTTTAAAGAAATTCAATCCCAGATGACGACGAGCCCCCAATTTTTGTTACGACTCTATGGTCTAAGAAAAATGTAACAGAAAGAAAGTGAAACCAACAAATCAAGTAAAAAATCAACAAGCAATTTATTACTAGATAATTAAAATGAAAAATCAAAAAGTCACTTACAGTAATGTGTTTTGAAATCCTAATAATCCAATAAGAATGATTGTTCTAATCACAAGTCCTAAATATAGAATGTTCCGAATTCACGGCTGGGTCCTTGAATGTTATGATGTGCTAATGGTCTCCAAAGTCCTGAAGTACTAGAAATCTTGATGTGCTGATGTCAAAATGAAGTATTCCAAAATCTCTGAATAAGTTCACTTAAATTCCAAAATCATCAATTAAAAATCCAAAATCCAAAAGTTTATGAGCACTGTTATAATCCAATGAATATTTAAAATAATTCCTCTCTTAGAATTTGGAATGAATTTTCACAACTGTAATAGCTCTTTACAAGACTGATGGTAATGTCAAAACTGAAAAAATGTCCACCAAACATGGTATATATAAAGATTGGTCACATGACAGAATGTTCTAGAATATGAGTCATCTTAATGGAATTCTAACTGTAAACAAAATTCAACCTTGACCTTCAAATTGAGAAAACATATTGATCAAAACAACCTAATTCAAGGACACTAGTTAAACATGTTTTTCCTGATAAACATAAAGATTTAAGCAAATATTAAAGTGAAGAAACATTTATAATTTCCTAAAATATTTATAATATTATATAAACATCATACATAACAATATTGCTTTCATTTTCATACAAGTCCAATCAACCTGTATTTGTATTATATTTTGAGCATTGCTGTATAAACACTGTTTGTGTTTGATGCAATGAAAGTTTTGATTTGATTTATACTTTCTTTTTCCATAAGCCAGATCTAATTCCCAAGTGATATTTCTCTTGTAAAGGCAGCTCTGACTTTGTTTTCAAGTTAACAATCCTTTTGATCAAGCCGCAAATTTGATACTTGTTCAGTGCCAAGAAGAGTCCTACAACTCCCTGTGCATGTTTGACCTTAATTCCTTAGCACCATCTCTGTTTTCCCACATGACAGCCCTTTGATCAGGCCGCAAATTTTATACTTGTTCAGTGCCAAGTAACAGAGGGTGGTTATTTGAACTCCCTGTGATCTTGCCGCACAACTGACACCTGTTCAGTTGCATCCTTGAATAGATTTCACAGACTGTATGATTGAAGTGTCACTTACAGAGCCCAAGCTCAGTCTCCATATAAGCACCCGCATAAGACCATAAAGACAAGGACTCGGAGTTGGGCAATATATACTATGACTAGACGATGATGGAGAATTTCAGAACTTTATTTGGTCACTCGGACAATGTGGATGAATTCTTGGGCTTTGTACGTTAGACAGTGACATTTATAGGATAATGTGAATCACAAAAGTGCGGACTTTACTTTCATTGTTTATTTGTAAGTTGTATGAAATAAACATATTATGGGATACACCTCTCCCTCGACAACTCACGCACAACAGGCCCAAAACATAATCCGCACTATAAGCAAAAGCGCAAGTTATAGAGGGACCTAAAAAATATTAAGGGGATGCCATCCCCGCTAGACATCGAGAAAAATGGGGGGGGGGGGGGTAATAAGGCTGTTTAATGGCTGAATACTCATTTTATAATTGCATTGGGAATAATTGTCAATAAAGAGCTTTTTCTAATGAAGTTGTTTGCTTTTTTCTATAAATTACCTTTATTTTCAAGATACCCAACCTCTGAAAGATTGTTAAGATTTTCCAAGAGGTTTCAACAATCATCACATGCACGCAAAAACATTGGGTAATGCAGCACTTTTTGTTGTTGAGTCACAACAAAACAAGATTCCTTTTTTTCAAAAACTAGGGACATTTATTTTGCGAAACAACCGTCAACACTGAAATCGATTTTTTAAAATTGTTCTATTAGTAAAATATTGATGCCGAGATTTATTGCAAGTAATAGTGAAACTTCTCAGCCTTGAGGAAATCTCAAAGTGCCAATTCAGGAATTTTAAGTTGACTACAAAAACTCTGGAACTCGTTTCTTCATAATGAACCATATCTGTGAAACAAAGCTTTTTATTCACAAGAACTCATTTCGCTTGGTTGTCTTGCTATCTTTGATCACATTTGTGAATGAGTAGGCTAACTTAAGGTAGTTTAATTATATTACTTACATAATAATATTTATAACAGTGTGAGTTGACCTTTTAAATGACTGTGACCACTAGCTCTTACTCATATAGGATTTGCATGTCTTCTAACTTTTCTTTTATTCCACCCACTTTATTTGATTTGATACAAAAGATGTAATTAACATGATAATACAAAGCATGTCTTCATTCAATTTAATGTAACAATACAACAAATACTTCTACAAGTCGGAGATCAAAACACGGTCGGCACTTAATTAGGTGCTCACAGAAACGCTTGCAGACATAACTGTGATAGCAGATTGACATTTTTCACATCTGAATGCAAGAAGGCATATTGCATGAATTTAGGATGATTACACTGAAACCAAATTAAAAGATTGAACTAAAACACAAATTTCACTCGACAATAATTATTTAAATGGTATTTATTTATTAAAGTGTTGCCACCAGTAGGCATTAGTGACATTTTCATTGATCAAAATTTTGACAAATATTGTTATTTACTGTGTACTGAGAATGTAGTTTGGATAGAAATGTAACAAAATATATGACTTCTTATTAAAAGTTGAGAATTTCATGATGTTGATTTTAATTTCTGGGTAATAACCACTATTTTCGACAAAAAAACAAGTGACATATCAAGGTTTCATTTACCAATTTTGATTGCGATTTTCTTCATGTTCAACAAAAAGGGGCCAATTTTGGGGGGTATTTCTAGTTTTAAAAAGTGGGATCCATGCCTGACCCCGCACTATAAGTGGGTTCACGAGTTACCCAGGCGCAAGTTATCGAGGGAGTGGTGTATTGTGAATCCGATCATTCTGGGCTACTTTTTTTATACCGGTATAATATAATTTTTTTAATGGATTTATTATAAAAAGGATTTTAAATGTCAAGCATTATGGATTTCTATGGGTTTTGAAACATGAAGATGGATGAAATGTAAGCTGTCAATTTATTTGTGACATGTTCCACTCAATAATATAATTGTATTTTACACTGGTTTTGTCTTTATTTTTCCTATCTATCCATCCAGTTTGGCTTATTTATTTTTCCAAAGTGCAACTCTGACTCACAGACGACAATTCACCCCTTCAGATGGATCTAACTTAAAACATAAACCCCGACTTATAGATGGGTAAAAAAGAAATTAGTTTTTTTGCAGCCCTAAAAAGGGGGGTCAACTTATAATCAATATATAGGGTATATCAAGGAGGCTATGGCCCTCCTGAAATATAAAACAGAAAACCAACAAACACATCCCCTTCATGGTTACTTTCCACCCCGATGCCCCAAACTTATATATATATATATATATATATATATATATATATATATATATATATATATATATATATATATATATATATATATCCCCCAACCCAACTGTGATCCAGAGATGAAAAACACAAATCTGTCACATATATTATGTCTTCTTGCTATGAGAGCATATATGAAGTTTAGTCAAAATATATTAAATGTCTCTACAATGGAATTTTCTTTTACATATGATCATTCACTGGTGTAGGAGGAGTTTGGGTAATGGTTAAATTCATCCCAAGGATTCCAGGACAGGGTGTCAAAAATAATACACCTCTTGGACATGGTTCCCTAATGAACAAGTAAAATACCATCTATTGGTGTAGGACATTTGGTGATGGTTAAATTCCATTCACTGGTGTAGAAGATTGGGTAATGATTAAATTCCACCCACTGGTGTAAGAGATTGGGTAATGGTTAAATTCCACCCACTGGTGTAGTAGTAGTTTTGGTAATGGTTAAATTCCATTCACTGGTGTAGGAGGAGTTTGTGTAATGGTTAAATTCTATCCCACTGGTGTAAGAGATTGGGTAATGGTTAACTTCCACCCACTGGTGTAGTAGGAGTTTGGGTAATGGTTAAATTCCATTCACTGGTGTAGGAAAAGCCTGGGTGATGGTTAAATTCATTCACAGGTGTAGGAGATTGGGTGATGGTTCAATTCTATTCACTGGTGTAGTAGGAGTTTGGGTAATGGTTAAATTCCATTCACTGGTGTAGGAGATTGGGTAATGGTTAAATTCCATTTACATGTGTAGGAGATTGGGTAATGGTTAAATTCCATTCACTGGTGTAGGAGTTTGGGTAATGGTTAAATTCATCCACTGGTGTAGGAGATTGGGTAATGGTTAAATTCCATTCACTGGTGTAGGAGGAGTTTGGGTAATGGTTAAATTCATCCACTGGTGTAGGAGATTGGGTAATGGTTAAATTCATTCACTGGTGTAGGAAATTGGGTAATGGTTAAATTCCATTCACTGGTGTAGGAGATTGGGTAATGGTTAAATTCCATTCAATGGTGTAGGAGATTGGTTGATGGTTAAATTCATCCACTTGTGTAGGACGGGATTGGGTGATGGTTAAATTCATCCACTGGTGTAGGAGATTGGGTGATGGTTAAATTCATCCAATGGTGTAGGAGATTGGGTGATGGTTAAATTCATCCAATGGTGTAGGAGATTGGGTGATGGTTAAATTCATCTACTAGTGTAGGAGGAGTTTGGGTAATGGCTCAATTCCACCCACTGAGGTAGGAGGAGTTGAGTGAAGGTTAAATTCCACCTACTGGTGTAGAAGGAGATTGAGTGAAGGTTAAATTCCATCCACTGGTGTAGAAGGAGATTGAGTCAAGGTTAAATTCCACCCACTGGTGTAGAAGGAGATTGAGTAAAGGTTAAATTTCACCCACTGGTGTAGAAGGATATTGAGTGAAGGTTATATTCCACCCACTGGTGTAGGAGACTGGGTGATGGTTAAATTCAACCCACTGGTGTAGGAGGAGATTGAGTGAAGGTTAAATTCCACACACTGGTGTAGGAGTTTGAGTGAAGGTTATATTCCACCCACTAGTGTAGGAGATTGGGTGATGGTTAAATTCAACCCACTGGTGTAGAAGGTGAATGGGGGATGTACAGGCAGGCAGTATCACAATATCCCTGATGCTTGTTACAAGAAGCTTGGAGACAATAAATCATCAATGAATAGAAAGTAGATGGCTGCAGGAAATCTTCAAGGGTGACTGGGAATGGGGAATGGGTCCATTATCTTGGGAACAAATTTAACCGATTGGGAATCAAATTTTCAGGAGTAAACTGCTAAAATTTGAGTTTTCATGACTTTTAAATATTATGCAATACAACAGGTGCCCATTATCAATCCACAGGGACTCCTACAAAATCTTTGCACTGTCACACATACATATGGCTTTGAAAAAATTCAGAAAGGCATAATGAACAGAAGTATAGTAACAGAAAGGAAGGAGATGTATCATCTACAAACAAAACTAACCTTTCCCAATGTATACAGAAGACAAGTAAAAGAACAATACCAAAAACATTCTGTCACAAACCTACCTGCTAGGATCAATACCAAGGATTTGTTGTACTCTCCCTATACTCTGCTGCTGTTCATGTTTTTGTTGCTCAAAATTTCTCAAATCCAGAAAAACTGTGGTTCCCCTTTCTTCTGTCTTATTATCTGGAACAGAATGACAATAAAAGTGAACCCTTAAAAATATAGACTACATTTTTATGAATCCTCATATGTTTCCCATAAAAGGTAGATTTGTAAAGAAGTTGGAAAACAGTTGATGAGTCACTCTTAAAAGTAAAAAATATTTCATTGTTGATTGACATCTTTAGAAAATTAGCTTGCAAAGCACTCTAATAGTTTACATAAATTTTGCCTGATGCCAGTGTTCAGTAACTTTTCTTTCTAACGATTGAACCTACAAAATACCAAACTTAAATGCTTGATGATACAAACAAGTCTGGATGGAAATGAGGTCTGTAATGTTTCCTGTAACTTTTGTTTAACATCTGCAACAAGCCCCCTGTCTCAATATAAGATTGTTCGCATTGACTTTCTTGAATTTACCTAGGTCATAAGATGTAGAAAACTGCAGAGCTGTATATTTCAATTCCCTATCTTTAATTGATTTGTTGTGGATCTAACTTTGACAAGCTGCTCAAAAGTAATCAGCAAACAAGGTAAAAAAAACAAACATTTTTTTATCATGTTACCTCTGACTGAATCAAACCTATGTACAGTGAAAGCAGTCATACAGGACACCTCCAAATCAAGGGCATCTGCTCATAAATCAACATTTAAAACCACCTAATTTTCACATACAACTTTTTATATAAAGGACATCTATCCACAAAGAATTTTTTTTTGTCCCTTAAGATTCCTTGATAGACAGTTTTCACTGGAAATAAATTCATAGTTAGAGTCATAAGTCATAAGGTAAATCACTAAACAATTGACTTTATTTAAGAACAACAAGAGAATATCTCCAAAATAAACCTCACCTATTTTTGGCACTCTGGGAGTTAGTATTCTTGGTACAAAGTCATTGGTATTGGTCCCACACGAAGTTGTTTTCTTTTCTTTGAATGTTTCCTCATCTTTCTGCTCAATCATAACTATTTTATCTTTCTTAACTGTCTTCTTATGTTCCTTAGCTGGAATAATAAATCAATAATTTTTTCACTGTCAAGATGGCTAACTGTTACCACAAAACCTAATCAAAATGCATGTGCAAACTTGGTACTGTTTATCGATGTATAATTTTCATCCAACCGCAAACTTTTCAGTACTCTGACCCACAATATCCTAATACAGTCGCTGGAAAATCAGAGTCTATGCTGTTCAACTGAAGTCATTAGTAGAACCAGTCTCATTCAACCAGACTATAACATGGCTCCATGATATCTCCATCACACAACGGTCTGTTAAAATGCTTAATTAATCATTGTTACTGATGGAAAGTCTGCAGCGGCTGCCATATGGACCCATTTACTGCATAATCATTATTTATTCTTGACTCTAAGCAGTATATTTTAAATAGCCGAGGAAATAAATTAGCATGTACTGCAAGGTACATTTTGTGTCTGCAACTAACAAAAATTCTACATAGAATTCAAAACAATGTACAATTGTGTGGTAACTGGTTCTGTGCGACAACTGCTACAGATCCTCTAAAAAAACATTTCTTGCTATATCAAAATGTATCTAGGCATACCTTCTGTGATCATTCATGGCACAACTATTGTAAGCTGAAAGGATTCAACATTAAACATTAAACATTAAACATCACTTTTTAGACAAAGGCCAAAAAAGGCAACATGTCTCAATCAGCCAGTGAAATTATCCATGTTACAAGAGACATTACATCATCTTATCATCACAATGCTGTTTTACGTCACCTCATCTCATAAGATAATCAAATCACTTTTTCACATTTAAGGAAAGCCTTGTTCTGGCATTACAAGGAAAACTCAGTACTTTACCAGACTCTCATGGGTTTTTTCTGTTCACAGGAGGTTCATATTATATACTCAAGAAAATAATCAAATCTACTGTTACATAACTTACATATATAGTTTTGAACCAACAGATACTGAGTAATTACCGGGCCCTGCTTTCACTAAAATTCTAACAATTTCTCCTCAAACTGAGATTTTACATTATCTTGCTTATGATACTTCAGACAATGTCAATATTTTTGTCACAGGTAAAGCTGCAACACTTACACATGTTCATGGCCTAGTTTAGTTTACTGCCTGTAAATGCTTACAAAACTGCTGTGTAAATGAATATCTACATGGTACGTTTGGAGTCAGCCGATAAGCATGTCCAGGCAGTACATCAAGTTGCATTATCGATTTTTTCATCATGTACATACATGTGGCAGTACAAAACAATATCACGATGATCCAAAGGATGTTTTGTCTAAATTGTTATATTTATTCAACAAAAACATGTCTTACAAACTGAATCCAGTCATAATAAGAAGCAAACGACATACAACAATGTTCCGATTACAAGATGAGTGAGGTAAAGACTGCACAATGTCAATGGCTTACATATATAAATAGATGTCAGCTGTGAGCCTAACGTGGAGAATGGGAGAAAGGTTTAGTTTTTAATCAGCTCAGTTAAATGGCATAATTTTGGCTATTGTATAATGGATACATGTTTAGAAATTTTGGTAAACATTGCATTCTTAGTGCAAGGCAGAGATAATGGAAAGGATGCAAAATAACTTTTTAGTTTTAAAATTTAACAATGGAAACCTTTATATTCTAAAAAAAAAGAGTTGAGGAAATCCTCAAAATTTCCTCCTCTGAGATAAAGCAATGAAAATTCAACATTTTATGGCTGTATTTTAGTCCCTGGTTCCTAATGAATGTTCTGCGAAAGAATCATTGTTACCAACCAAGCAAAAAGATATTAAAAAATCGCAATTTCAGGAAGCACTTTTGAGATGTTTTGTGAAACTGGGGCCTGACATCCAATATCCACTTTTGGCCTTTTTATGTTGTGTCAATGCAGTCATTTCATTTCCCATCAACCCACAGATCTCACATACAGTTGCAGGGCTCAAGTGATCAAAGATGTAAAGTATTTATGACCAGTATGGAGTTGAAACTGGAGGGTTTTTTCATACAAAAACTGAGCTACAAGAAACTAGATTTGTCATTACAGAACAGGAGCTCAAAAATACCTCTGCTTCGGTGGCATGTGTCAGAATTTTTAATAAACTATTTCAAAAGGGTGTAAGTAGTCGAACTGTGGTCTGAAACACATGTTCATCCCAAAATAATGATATTGCAAACAGACGGATATGGGTGAAAGTTAGGTATCAGAAATGGACCCTGGACATGACTTTATAGTAATGTTGAACTACCATAATGAACCTAAATAACTGGACCCTCCAATTTTCCAGACATCATATTTCAAAAATTTTCATAATTTTAAATAGTCTGCAAAAACTGTCAGACACAAAGCAAGTTTTCTTAAAGTTGGAATGCAAAAAAAGGGCAATGTTTTGCCTACTCAAAAACTGATGACTGAATAGTCAACTGTCCCGCCATGAAACTGCTTTGATTACCCTAATTATCACATGGAATAAATGAAGGTGTTATCAATAGGCTTCAATTAAATTAGCTGACATGCTCCACAACTCATGATGAAGCAGTTCCCTAAACAGAGAGAGTTGCAAGCTTGCTGAAGGTAATGGTAAAGAAAAAACAACCTTTCATTTTAAGACAGTTGGTGGAATGAAATAATGAATCACTTTGATAACTGTAAAATCAATGGTCAACAGTGTTACATTGAGCCGACATGTGATTGCAGGCTTCTTTTACTTTTACTGCTGAAAAGCATACAAAAGGAGACAAAGCAGTCATTCACATCAATGCATATTCTCTTTGAAGTGGATTAACTTGTGTGATATTGTGTTTTAAACATGTATGCAGCTTCCAGTAAACTAAAAAATGGGTTTACATTTGAGATTTTTCAATATATTTCTTATTGCCTGGTTTGGAATTAGAAGTTTTTCACTGAAGATTAAGCAGGCAATAAGGATTCAAATACATTCATAAAATCCTACAATTTCCTGGAATTAGTCATGAAAAATATTTGAGGATTTCTTCAAATTAGATGAATTAATCAGCTTATTTTTTAAAAAAAAGGACTCACAGGTGTACAATTTTAAAACAAATTATTTTTCATACCTTGTATTATATTTACCAGTCACAAAAATTCTGGTATTGTCAGAAATCTCATAAGCAAGACAATGCAAATTCTCAATTTGAGGAAAGTTTTGCAAAATTTCTAAAACTGGAACTGGCTTACTAAATCTTCCGTTGTCCATCGATGTACATTAATTCTCTCAGTGTAAATGTCAACATTCATTGATACACTCCCCATCCTTCCCGCTAAACAACCAAAAACCAACCTATGCACTCCTTTAGGAGGAGGCATTTATTAAATGTAAACATATAGTGTAGTTGATATGATTACTTTACATCCCTGTTGTCCACTGCATTTCTCCCCAAAGCCCTAGTGGAGGGGGTCAATATTACTGCACTGATATCTTCTGCACTCTGCTCCATGGTCATTGTTTTCTCTAAACATTCACCCCCACCCACCCACTCCCCATGTTCTCAGGAATTTAATAAATCTAAACATGAAGTTTAGCAGACCTGATTCCTGGGTATCCCTCTTGTCCACAGCATTGCTCCTGATGGCTCCAGTGGAGGGATCAATATTACTAATATCCACACCACTCTCCTCCATTGCAATCTGAGCTAACCGCTGGATCAAGGTCAAAGAACCTGAGCTTTCTGGAAAACAGAAAAAAAAATTGTGAAACATACTAACTTGGAATCATGGCAATAACTTGTAATAACTTAATAATGTCTCTTTACTGACTTTGTTCTTTTGCAGAAACTGTGTAAAAAGCAATCCATGAACACACTTTTCATTTTTTATTATGTATCTAAAGATTATAATATCTGTGTGCCTGTATGTGCAGTTTCTGATAGAAAACCAACCCATGATGGTTTGATGTTTCATGGCACATCAACAAAAGTAGGTTATTTAGTGCCATGGCAACTGGAGTAAAGTACCTTGCCCAAGGACACACCACTGCTGCCAACTCAGACTGATCCAATGGTAGGATTTGAATGGCTGAATCAGGTTTAAAATTATGTCTAGCTCCCATGATGCAGAGTATTAAAAATGATATTAGCTTTATCCTTAATTTACTTTACCCCGTCCATTAACCTGTAATATAATAAACAACAGTCCCTTGAAAGGGACTAGTGTTCGACTGACTGAAAAGAATTTCCAGGAATCCGAGATAAGATCATTTCTTCTTATTAACTGCTGAATGTTGAAACCATTTCTGATATTCTTGAGCGATAACAAGATTTTCAAAATGGCCAAAGTGATGGGCATACTGGATGTAAGATCAGCACCATTTTCATTTAGGACCAACTAGATATTATACGATTTCTTGTGTTGAAAACTCCATGTTGATATGACCATTCATTCAGGAGGAATAGAAATAATAGTGACTTTCAAGATGGCCACCATGTCAGATCGGCACCATTTTCATTTAGGACCAACTTAACATCAGAAATCTTGGTGAAAACCCTATGTCGATATGAGGAGGAGTAGTGATTTTAAAGATGGTCACAATAGTGGTAATATTTGATGCAAGAAACAGGGATTTACAAATTTTATAAAAGTCAGCTTGCCCCGACTGGAAAATTGAACTTGCCCTTGGGAAATCTGAACTTGTCCCAAACATAATATTCCAACATGAGTAAAAGAATAAGATAAAATAAAATATGGGATACTTTAAGGAAATTCTTTTTTTTTGCCTAGATAAGATAGCAGACTCATCTGATCATCTACTGCAACAACAATAAAAAATAGATTGTTTGTAATGATTTATTTATACTCACAAGTGAAGGATTTGTGAACATTTATTTAATCCACTGAATTAACAATTATCATCTAGTCACCTTGAAATCAGCAACATGCATCAAAATATTTGAAAAGCTGACTTTTGAAATTGACAACACTTATTTTTATCCATTTAATTGTTTGCCAAGCAGTAAGTATGTATCGGTCTCCTGTAATTATCACGTAAACAACAGATCATAAACACCACTTGTGGGTGATACATTTATGGTACATAGATCACACTTTGAACAAAATCCTTCTGGTGGTTAATCAGTAGAGACGACTGCCTTTTATTTCCAAACACATGTCAAAGAAATCTCACAAGTTATATTATTAACAATTAACACCTACTCACCTTAAAAATCGGCGATATGCATTATAACAATCTTTGACAAGCTGATTGTTTAGAGTCAGCAAGCTCACAAACTGCCCTAGGCTAGGTTAGGTTAGGACCTGGAAGTCAGCGAATCCCGGATACATACAAATATTACAATTAAAATGTAACTGATAAGTTAAAATATAAATATTTATTCCTTATTTGTAAAACTTGCTTTAAATAGTAAATAATCACATTATCATGGTTGAGGAAGAAAATGCAAGACTGACCTTGATATTGAATACAAGATGGAAATGATTTACAATAGATGAAAGAAACTGTGGCAAATTATGTAATAGAAGAATGCAGTACATATAAAAAACTAAACAAAAGTGGTGATATATGTAATGTGGCAAGATCGAAGGGCATAAAACTTGCAGAACATAAAGCATTACAAATGGAACATGATCCCTTTCTCCCTCTCTCTACAAATTTTTTAAACTTGCCCACGGGCAAATACCTTGGAAACTTGAGCTTGCCCAAGCCGAATTTGAGCTTGTCCCTCAGGCAAATGGGTTTGTAAATCTCTGAGATATCATACGAAATCTTTTGGTGAAAACTCCATGTTGATAAGACCATCCATTCAGGAGAAGTAGAAATAATTGGGATTATCAAGATGGCCACCATGGTGGCCATATTGGATGTCTGATCGGCACAATTTTCATTGAGGACCAACTTGACATCACAAGTCTTTTGGTGAAAACCCAATATTGATGTGACTATTCATCCAGAAGGAGTAGCAATAACATGATTTTCACGATGGCCACCATGGCTGTGACTATTCATCCAGAAGGAGTAGCAATAACATGATTTTCACGATGGCCACCATGGCAGCTATATTTTAAGTCAGATTAGCACCATTTTCATTTTGGACCAACTAGACATCATAATAAGTCTTTTGGTGAAAACCCCATGTCAATATGACTGTCTGTTCAGGAGGAGTAGTGATTTTCAAGATGGCTATCATGGTGGCTTTATTGGATGTCACATTGACACCATTTTCATCTAGGTCAAACTAGACATCATAAGAAATTTTTTATTGAAAACCCCAAATTGATATGATTTTCCATTTAGAAGAAGTAACAATAACAAGATTTTCAAGAAAGCCACTGTGATGGCCATATTGGATTCCAAGTGGCACCTTTTTAAATTAGGACCAACAAAACCTTGGAATGAATGTGTGTGTAAAGTTTCCCGTTAATCCTGCAAGTAGTTTAGGAGGAATAGTGATAACAAACATATTCTAATGGACAGACGGAGGGCAGATGACAGACGGATGGACAACAGGCCATACCATAATCTCTTCTAGTCTGTGACCAGTAGAACTAACAAAATGTTTTTCTTCATAAAGCCTTCTAAAGCTCTATGTCTTACCCTTCACTTGTCTTTATATCCATCTATCTGTTTGTTCTCAAATTATTTCACAGAACAGTAATTATTCAAAATTAATCAGATCAAGAAAAATTAGATTTTCTTACTTTATGGACAAAATAAAGGTGGCGGGGGGGGGGGGGGAATATAGCTATTGCTTTGTTCCATCTGCCTGTCTATCTGTCTGGTTTTGAAAATATGCTAAATATGCTGAATTTAAACAATTTAATGACACTAAAATGTTATGATTAATAGTATTTTACTTTGTCCAGAGTTTCTTGGTGATCCTTCATCTGCCTCATGGGGAGCTTTATTAGCTTCATTGTTTCTCCTCTCTGACCCCCATGATGTGCGGGGACGTGGCGGTCCATACCGGTTGTCCTCCTGAAGACTCTGGAGTAAGGAATCTACAGAACAGGAATTTTATTGAATCTGGTTAATTGTAAAAAGTTTATCATTACTTCTCCAAATCCTTTAATCTGGTTTAATTCTAAAATGTTCATCATTACTTCTCAAAATCCTTAAAGAAGGCACTCTAAATGTGTATTATCAATTCTGTATACATTTTGAGCAATGTCTGTATGCATAGCATACTCTATGTTAACTGCATCTGGACATGACAAAATAATTTTCAATCACAAATAACACACATAAACAGCAGCATGCAAAAAGCAAATTCTACAAACAGAACAATATTCACATCTGAGGTATTATGGTAAATTATCAAAGCTAGGACCACATCAGTTTTACAGACAATAATATGATATTCAACTCTTGACTGTTCTGACAAATAATAATACCGATAGAAGCAGGATAGCAAATCAGTAATATTTTCACTTTTGCTGTCCCAAGTTATACCCCTGCTTGTGGATGGGAATTTGACTGACCATCCAAGGTAAATGGTTTCCTGCAAGTTGTACCGCTTCTTTCACGTCCAAGACAGCCTAAAGATAAACTCTGTGTCATCAAGAGTTTGAGTTATTAGTTGTCTGAACTTGGTGGTAAAGCAGAGTAATATTGTCTGTAAAACTGTACAAACTTGAGAAGACCTTGATGCATGACTGCTTCATGTGAAATTGTATCATAACTGGTGGCTAAGCCAGAGCAAAGTGCTCATCAACAGCACTTCTTACTGTTGCACGATGCACAAAGGTCAATGCACAACAGATGATGTATAAGGAAGCTGGACCATACTATAAGCTCACAAGGCTTATGACTAGGTAGGTTTAAAATGATACCAATGTTTGGTTTGGTGTTTTATGGCACAGCAACACAAGTAGGTTTTTTAGTGCCAAGATAATTGGAGTAAAGTGCCTTGCCCAAGAAAACACCATGGTAGCCAATCTGGGTTGATCTGATTTGAGTCTGACATGCTAACCACTAACCCACCTTCTTAAATTAATCACCTACTGCAATATGCAGGAGGGTGCATTGGACTTACTCTACATCCCCAAACCTGCAGGGAGTATTACAAACTGATGAAGACTGGAAATATTATTGCAAATATGGTATAACTGACGAAACTTTGGTTCAAGACGCAAAGCCAAAATTCTTCGTGAAACAAGGGCTTTAAAACAGAGCAGGGCTGACCAAATCCCACAGCCTAATGTCCCAGAGTATTCATTTTTGAAGTCGGATAATTAAATGTTCCAAAGTATTAGTCTGGGACAAGTGCTTTTTTCCTATCTAAAACAAGTCAGGCAAGCACTAATATTCATACTTTAATCACTTTATCTACCTTTATCTGGCCATTTTCATTCCCTTCAGGCATACTGAATTTTTGGGACAAGTGAAAATGTTGGTGGAACAAGTAATTTTCTGAAACCACTTGTCCTAGACAAATGGTTGAAAAATTTTTTTTATCAGCCCTGCACAGTAAACTTTTGATGTAAAAAAATTAAAATCTAACTAGACTCAGGTCTTCTTGATATCAGACCCAATTCAATAGGTAAAATTCCATACAGTTCTTCAAATGTTATTGAGTGAAATGAAATTTGTGATGTACAGTATAGACAGACATGGGTAACATTATATATCCTCTCCACAGAACATGTCAGGGGCATAAAATTAAACATCATTCAAACTGGTTCGCTCTTCACTACACACCTAAATCAATATTATTAAGTGCTTTTGTGGAAAGCACTGGTGCTTTTGCAGACACATAACTTGTTGCTATCTGCTTTTCTTTCATCCTTTGTTTCTCCTTTTCAAACTGTCTCTTCATCTTCTTATCTTCCTTGTCTGCCTCTGATAGAGTAAGATACCAGTCCTCCTTCCAATTTTCTTCTGTCAAATTTTCCTCTTCCATGTTCTTTCTACTGGTAATGTTCTCCTCCATTGCTTTCTTTCTGTCTGCAATGTTAATGAAAGCACCTTCAATTTCAAAGTCACCATCCCCTCTCTTTTCATTCAAAGTGTTCTCTTCCATAATATTCTGATCCATATCCTCCTCTGCAGTGTCTATATCCTTATCCAAATCCTCGGATTGTGTTTCTATTTCCATCCATTTCTGCATATTTAGTTCTGGCATTTCATAGTCACTATCACTTTTGGTTTCAATGTCATTTATAACAGCATCCTCATCAGTGTCATCCTTAATTTTGTCTGTATCCTCTTCTGTGCTGGATATCTCTGTCCAACTATATTTTCCTGAATGTCCCTCCTTCTGAAGCATATATGCCATATCATTATCATAAGCTTCCATCATATAGTTGGTGAATATTATGCTGTTATTAACAACAGGACCACTGTCTTGGAGCTGTGGAATCGATGTGACATTGGGACTGGATTCGCTACTCTCACTGGCTTCCTGGTCTTTCTCAACATCAATCAGGGAAGATTTCAAGTGCTGGTGGAAGATCACAGGTTCTTCATCTGACTCTATCTGTTAAAATAAGATAATGAACTTAAGTGACATGGTGTTAGTAGATTAGTTGATTCTATTGGTCTTATCGAAGTTGTGACATTTTTAAGACCTGGCTTTTTGGGGTTATCATACTGGTTGGAAATTAATCAAGTGTAACTTTAAAGTGTAATTGCCAATATTTGTTGAATCCCTCTCTAAGTTCTGTTTTGCAATGCTTCTTTGGTCAGTTTCAAGGAGTTTCCTCTTAGTTTTGAATCATACACCTGGAATAGTTTGTCCTTTTTAGCCACATCTACATAACTAACAACTACAGTTGTCATGTTTACATGTGTACAACATCTTTACATGCTGGTCATGTAAATGTGCACAAAATCAATATTCCAATTAAACGAATAAAACATGTTACCCATGCAGGGCTGAAAATTAATGCTAATCCGCTATCCCGCAGTTAGTGATTTTGCCAAAGGATCACTAAAACCCAGCCGCCACTAATCTGATGGAGCAGTGAAAATTACCACTGGTTACAATCTTAACAGTTAAGAAGTGGTCGTGAGACTGCATTCCCTTTAATGGTTAATTGATCTGTTTATTGTGTTAACTGAGTACCTACCAACATCCTGCACTTGACGAGGTACAATAAATACTCATGCACAAATGGACAGATGTTAAACCACTCATCCACTCATCAAGTAAATTAGTGTGACTATTGTCAAAACGGTCTTCATGCACGAAGAACTAGTCTGGTGTACCACTCATTTCATTACTGATGTAGGGTCTTAGGCTAGTAATTCACCAGTCGGAAAAGGTCATGTTCACCAACTCAACAAAATAATCCAAAATTGTATTGAACAATGTGCTTTAATATTTATATCGTTGATAAACATTCGATGCATTGTGTGGTCAGGGATCGCCCTGTGCATCGCCAATGTCGCAAATTGCGATTTTTTTTCCTGATTGGCGACAAAATATACCATCTGGCGATTTTTTTGGCGACAACATTTTTGGCTGTTAAAACTATATATACAATCTTGGATTTGGAGTGGAGGAATTCAAAGGCACCATGAAAGGAAGCCGCAAACTTGGGTATACAATGCACTGGAATCTATCTATTGTTACATAAACAAATCCATTGTTCATATTGACCGCTTATGCTGACATCTGGCCTGAGTACTGTATTCGGTGATACACTCCAATAGTCATGCTACCGGACTAGCTACAATTGACTAAACGACCGCTAATCCTTTTTTTTTTTTTTTTTGGGGAAAAATGTAGCAGAAAAAATAAAAATGTAAAAAAATTGCTGAAACTTCAAAGAAAACTGATTACCTTTGAAGCCTCAATCGTTCTGTATAAATACGAAGTAAATGAAAAATAAAATTCAGTCTCAATCAGAACTATATACTGTAATGGGTAAACGTAAGTTAGACTTTTCGTGTTCATCATCTCATCCTAAGATTAAGTTGACTGACTTTTTAAAATGGCTTTTTATGAGGGGCCAATTCCAAAGTTCTAACCAGCCATATATGCTGGGACGGACAAAGGATTGATCACAAATAAAAAGATTAAGTTAACAAAATTAACAGCATTTGGATTAAGATGCAAGTGCATCCGACAACCCAGTAACTGAAACAGATGTTATACCTGACAGTCCAACATCATCTACTTGTAGTGCAGCTGGTAGTAATGCTTTAAGTACAACACTACATCATGATGAACGGACACCGAAATCCCGAAATTTTTTTGACAGTTGGAAATTTGGGCGTCCGTGGCTGAGATATGATAGAAAATTAAAACTGATGTTCTGTGATATGTGTTTCATACTTTTCGGACAATCTTCAAGAATTTTACATTCAAACGATTAGGTCCATCCCGATTGAATATTTCCAAGGTTACCATTTATTCTCATACATAAATTGATTTTACGCAAATGTATTCATGTATAAGGCTTTCTTGCGCTATAAGAGGTCAACTATTTTCAATAAATCCTATACACATAGGAGGCATACTCTCGATTTTCCGTGTGCTGATTATCTGTGTGTCAGTGCGGGCAAAAAAAAAAAGAAGAAAATATTATAAAGAAAACTAGTCTTGAACGGTAGTCTTCAGAAACTTTAGAAAACTATATTGAAACATGTACATAATAAAGCTTTGAGGCACACGACAGGATGTATCAATCACACCCCTGTGACCCTATGACACTGAAATATACATGGTTCTCGTCTAGCTAAGACAGGCAGCTTAACATTCTACTGTTCAGCCGACACAAGAAATTTACAAATACTGAGTCTGTAATAAACTGGATACAGTGTATCATCTAATATGATAAAAAGTCGGTCGGTTTATACAACTGTTTAAAGACAATTAAAAGGTAAGGCGGTCAGAGATAAACAGACACCTTTCAGAGATTTATTGAATTTTGCTCACAATAGCTAGGGTGATGTGTAAAGTCAAATCCTTTGAGCACTGCTGAGGGAGAGCCCATTAGGCTAATTTGCATAGGTAAAGTATACTAAGTGGAACAACCCAATTTGTCTGAAGCACATCAAAGAGAGAGAATCTAATGAGAATCAGCACATACGAATGTGAAGGAGACTTCGACTTTGAAACTGCATTCAGCAAGTGGGCAGTCGTAAAATCATGATGCATACTTATGTGACATTCGACTTTATTATTTTTATGAAACAACATTTTAATAGTGCAAAACATTATAAATAAGCATACAAAACAGTCATGCAATGATTTATTCTGTTATATTGTGGTATTGTATTGTTTGCTGTCAATAAAGTAATAAATACTCCATCTTTTTCAATTTTCGATGCCTACGACATCAATAGACATGGAAAAATACCTACTCCTTGCTTGGCGACACTTTTTGAAAATTGGCGACAAAATATTGAGATTTGCGATTTTTTTTGCGACAACTTTTTTAAAGCCAGCACCATCCCTGGTGGTGACAAATGTAAATGTGTGGAAGTATTTGCAAGGTGTGCAGCCACCACTGAAATGTCAGAAATTAGATGATGACATGAGAAAGTACAATCACAGATATGATGAAGAGAAAAGACTAAGAAAGTACCAGAAATGCCGGTAAAATGAACACAAATGACTGAAGTATGACTCAGAAGAGGCTGTAAGGTTGTGCACTTTCTGCACAGAGTATTTGTAGAAATACAAAAGTGTGCAGTGTACTCCATTCGTGAGTCTTGCTGGTGAAATACTGTACTGCTGTTATTGTTTTGAGCTGATGTTAACGAACAATAAATGTTGAATTAGAAACTGAACTGGCTTCTGTTTGATTTTAGCAGGATCAGTGAAATATAGGCAGGATCAGTAAAAATTTTATTTTGGAGATCCTGTGGGTTAGTGAGAAGAAAAAAAATCCTAATTTTGAGCCCTGCCTATGACATGAAAAAAGTTTTGAAACAACCCCTTGCTGATTCTTAGTGACTGCCTGATGTAACACAGTTGCTGCTATTTCAAATTAACCTACATAGAGTGTACTTGTGCCATGTAGTATGTATGGTACTTGTTAACAGAGAAATAAGACTAGTAAATTTTAAATCTAGATAAAAGATAAATTTAGTCTTGTTACCAAAATAATTCCATTGATAAACAGCTAATTTGGCAGTTCCCAATGTACTAAGTGAAAACTAGCACAGTAATGTATGTTCAACTGAAGTCATTGAGACGATAATCTGTATGTCACCAATGTTTGTCCAACTTATGAGTGAAATTCTAACAAACTTACAAACTCTTTTTTTCAACAGGACACTTGACATATACTTAAACAGTAGATACTGTATAAGTATTATTTGACATCAGCGATAAAGAGACTTACATCTGTTATCACTCTGACTTTCTTGTTATTATGGTCTAATTCAACAATTTAAGATCACATGTAAACTGACTTTCGATTTCTTAATAGGCATGTAAACATTTACAATTGTTTGTAAATGCTACAGCCTTACTAACAAGTTTATGGACTATCTGCCCACATTCAGGGCTCATTCCAGAAATGGAAAAAGTGGGGCCCAATGGCCCCTACCTGGTCAAAAAGTGGGGTCATTTACCTGCTTCTTGTTTATTCAAGAAATTAATTCAAACACATACCATTATCACAGCCACTTGCATCATGGATGTATTAATTTCTGCAGTAAATATTCACTTTTCTACCATTATATGCTTTGAATATGTCATTGTAATGTCAGGCTACAACACAGTTTCTACAATTTCCTTGCCTGCTAAAATAATAGTGTCCACCATTCAGGAGTCAGTTATTTTAGTGGAGAAGGAAATTTCTGAAAACCATGCTGCAGTCCAACTTAACAAAGACTGATTCAAAGTATATAATGCTGGAAAAGTGAATATTTATAGCAGAAATTAATAAATCCATGAACCGAGTGCATGTGATCATTATCAGCCACCCCTGTCATAAGCATTCCATACTGGGATTTTAATTCCTCATGCTAGAGTAACCTTTCCTCTCTAGAATTTATTTTAGACCTTTGAGTTGTACATATTTTCCTCCCTGTATGCTACTTTGAAAATAAATGCAGCAGTGTTTTTGCTCCAGATTTCATCTTCACTTCTTTACATTTTCTATCAATGTTCTCGACTGGTGTCCCAACTAATCAAAATTAGTAATACATTTATGTCAGCCAATGAAATTGATCGTCTTATGCTTCTTTGTCAATAAGCACACTCTATTCAGTATGCCTGGGATGCATTCGATTCAGTCAGAATAATATAAACTGCAACATCCTTTATTTTTTTTGGATCTTTTTTATGCATCCTATAAGTACCATAGAGGGAACTTTCTTGTGTCAAACATGAAAAACAAGGGGCACTGGCACAAGCCTAAAATGAACCCTGCACATTCATCTATACTATAAAGCTGGCAGTCAAGCAGCATTTTGAGAACAAACTTACACTGCCCCAAAGCAAGTCATTAACACAAATATCCACTTATCAAACCCTTTAACTAAATAAAGTGTAATAATGGATATCTTTGTATCTTTTTCAGTAACTAGTTATAGCTTTCTTATAATTTAAATGAAACTGTCATTATCATGATCTTTGATTTTATAATGTAGTCTTGAACATTGTCAGTTTTCCATTTAAAATAAAACTGCATGGCTAAGTCTTATTTAATAAAATAATTTTAATAAAATCTGAGTTGTAAACTTAATAATATGGGAGACTTACATCTGAAAGATCAAAGTCTATTTCTGGCAGATTTTTCACCACTTCAGAAAAGATGGAATCCAACTTTGGTTTCAGGCTAGAGATCCCAGGGACCTGATTCATGTTGACTGCCATGACCTCTGTGACCTCTGACCCCTGGAGGTCAGACTCGGGTAAATATTTGTGAATATTCTGACTGTCTGCTGAGGAGTCCATTTGGTGACCTGCAATGCAAAATAAACATGCAGACTGTACAACAGTGATCCATTTCACCTCAAGAAAACAAACACTTGTGTCATACACAAAGTGTATATATGTATAGTGACAGTCACCATGTAACATAAAGTAAGATCCCAAAATGGTTTACAAAACATAACTTTTTACTGATCACTCCTACGATGTGTATTTAGTCTTGTCTCGTCTTTTCCTGCAAGCAGTCATAACTGATGATTATTTGCTGTGCATGCATAATAAAAAAAGCTTATTTTTATTTGAAAAAAAACAACCAAAAACGACATTCAAATTATTTACAATTTAAACATATTTTGCTGCACCAAATGGTCTCTAATGGCTTCAGAATTAACTAAATGCAGCTGATCATTGCTTGTTAGATTTAGACAATGAATTTACCAGGTAGTATATATATATCATAGATCCTGAATTCACTGCATTTGCCGGATATGTCTGGCATATCCAAGGTTTTAACCATCACATACTCTGAGCAACTTAACATTGGTCATAGGAGTTCTCAAATATAATTATATCAACTAGTCTTTGATTTGTTTATCCATTAAACTACCAAAAAAAACACCTTAACAAAGTAAAATTCAAAGATCACAAGGTCTAGTTTACACATTGCTTCTTTGTTGGACAATGAAGAGAGGTGTCGCTGACTAAGTTGTTTGGTCATGTTTTCCCAATTGTTTAAATACTAAAGCCACAAAACACAAGACAAAACAGGTGTGAAAGCTTATCTCTTGGGTTTATCAAAAACAATATAACTGAATGATTTCCCCAGGGTCTGTACAACAGACATTACTTCAGTCCCTCACACCAGTGGTTTGTGTTATGGTGTCAGCACGATACCTTTAAAACAAAATATATGAGGCATACCAGCAACAACAAATAACTTTTAATATCATCATACAAGATTTATTTGGCAACCTGATCAAATAAAACTTTACCATCTGACTTTACCTGAAATGTCCATCAATTTGGTGTTATGTATTTTCAAGGTAGTAAGTCACCTTGTTGTCAATTACTAATTAATTTTTAAAAACAGCAGAGTGGAATAAAATCCTGTTGTTCAGTGAAATTCTATAGTATAGTTTTCTGAAAGAATTTTTTTTTTTTTTTTTTAAATAATTAGTTTGAGATGAAAGCAGATAATCATGGAAGGATAATACTAACACTAAAGTAACAGCAAATATGGAACTGAAAAAAATGACACATTTTTCGGTACATTTAATAATTAGGTACATGAATGTTTTCTTTTTTGTCACAACTTTTTATATCTCCTTTGAATGTTTTTGTATTAAATTTTATAAATATATGGCCTCCACATTAATTTTCAGGAAAAATGTCTCGCAATAACCATTCAAATTGTAGGATCCCTGATATATGAAATATCATTGGCAGTGTTTGTTGTAAACTTAGCTTGCAGGTAATCTGTACTCAGCAAACAAAATCTTTATCATAGTCCATTAAAATAAATCATGTTTCTGCACTGATGATAAATTGATAACTCTGTTTACAAAGAAAGAACATTATGTCTTAAAAGAAATCAAATTGGGAAATATTTCATGAAGTTCGACATGCACAAAACATATAATAGGCAGAAAATATTTTTTTTACCATGAGCTATATAGCTCTAGCTTATATAATCATTTACCCCATAAAAACTGCATGTATTTTGCATTGATATAATAACTACATTTGTTTTTGTAAAATACATATGCCTGCATTGCAGATATGGCAGACCTAAAACATGTAAGACCCCAAAAAAACTATAACAAAATTGACAAAATGCTATATCTGTATGAAAAGCTAATCAGGTCACACACACACACAGATATATATATATATATACAAAATTTAATTTGTCTACCTCATGTTGTTTTTGCTAAATTGTGCTAACAAAAATCTAATCAGGTCATCTACATATAAATACAAATATGCCAACCAACAATTTTATTTGTTACCTCAAGTGTTTTTTTGCCTAAGTGTTCTAACAAGATTTTTTTTCAAAAAAGTCCAAGTCAAAAAAGTTCAAAAATGTGTTTTAAAAAAAAATGAAATATTGCTGTAATGTCCTAAAAATCAAATCGGGACATCTTATTTTGTAACCAGGATAAAGTGTGTACATGTGTACAATTTCATGCCTCTAGGTCTAATACTTTTCATACTATCGTGCTAATATGGATTCATGACAGATGTAAGGACTTACAGACAGACAGCAGCAAATCAATATGCCCCCTTCTGCTATCACAATGGAGTAAAAATGGAATTAAAATAAAAATCCAACAAGCACTTCATCCCTTTGTAGTTATAAAGACTACAGCAAACTTATATAAGGACATTTCAACTGAGCCAGCATATCTTTATCTCAAAGAAAATACTGGCACTGAGCCTAGGTGTTAATTCAATATCCATACCCAATACAAATCTATTAGCCAAAAGATAAGCTATGTAGATACTTTTCTAGGACAACCAGAGTAATGACTCTGATATTTATTCATGAACAAATATTTTTTCTGTTAATTAAAAGCAACGGTAAAAAAATTATGTGGTATCTAAAACAGAGCTTTTAATCACCTCTGATATCTCAATATGTTATACATATACTGTAATGTACAGTATCATTCACAATAGAGAGAATGTGATATGATGTTTATCATGGTATTGTACATATCTTGTGTTAATTTCTACATGAAAACTGTACGAGGAGCTTAACTCTTGTCATTCTAATTTATTACTCTCTGGGTACTTGCTCTTCAACTATCTGAAGAAATATACCGTACATGTCATTTTCAAAACTAGCCATAATAAAAGTTATGAAAAATTCATATACAGCAATATGAAAATATTAACTAAGCCTGCAAATCTATTAACTTTGTATGATCGAAAGTGTCAACAATTTTACAACCTTGCATAATTAAATGTATTGTCAGTTTTTGTGTTCTGTTGTGAATATCATGATATGGGGGTGGCAATATGATGTATTGGCATAAAATATTGATATTTCAATCCTGATGACTGTATTGTTACAGCTCTATTCTATATGCTTGTATTGAAAAAAGACAAAATGAAAGGTTCTAAACTTGTATGTTAAACCTCTTGAAATTAATATATATTGAAATCTATATGTTTAAAGACTGAAAAAGGGATAGGACAAATTTGTCATCTATGGACAAGTATCTTTTGTAATATTTACAAAACTCTCAATAGTTTCTGTCTTGATGCAATTATATAGACATATCAGTGGTCGCATCAGTGCAACAACAAATTCATAATTGGTGAGTGAAAATTCTCCACTGTTTGTACTCTGGTGACCTTCAGAATCATAATGCAACAACTAAAAATTGCATAAACACTTTTTAATTACAAGAACACAGGATAGAAAAATCCATTACCCAGGCCCACAGAACAACTAAAAATTAATGTCAGGCAACCATTTTTCACAGTGTTAAAGCCTGGTTGGACAACCCATATATACTTTTAAATTATAAATGTCAAACTTATAATCAATATCAATATATCTTCCAATGTCAACATTTGATCATTAAATTGGCCCTCTGGGTACCTGCTGACAGATGCCCAAATTATGTTGACATAATCCATTAGTTGAGTCTTAGGTGATTGATATCGGTAAAAGGCCATGTTAGGCCATTGGTGTCTGCTACCCATTATCTGATTATGTAATCACAGTCAATACAACCAACCCCTCAGGGAGAATCCTTAAAGAAACAAGACTCATAAATGTTCATCTTTTGTCAACACACTAACATATGGTAGTGGTTTCTTTCATCTTCAGCTTGACACACTGAATGCCTATTAAACTTGTAGTACACTTTCTCACTGGACTGTTTGAAGAAATGGACATTTTTCTGTAGATTATGTCACAGTTGTTTCTATTGGCTGACTTTAGCTCAAGGAATATGGCACATTTAAAGAACCAGACCGATCACAGTCGTTGCTGCATACTCTATTGACTTGGGTAATGGCTACCACTATATAAACAAAAATCCCACTTGAAAAGTTTACAGTTACGTGACAGTTTAGATACTGGATTAATAGTATTGGATCAAAGATAATGTGAACCGTAATGTGTAAACTCAGACAAACAATAAAATATGGATAAGTATCTGGTCAGGGATGGCTAAACTATTTGAAAGTTGACAGACAAGACGACAGCATCAGAAAAAGGAAACTGTTCAGTTATCTTTTATCTGCTGATATCAAGAAGATTAGATAAATGTGCAGACTTGTGTGACAAGTTTCATTAGCATATCTGATGCCGAGTTTCAAATATTGTGTGCAATTAGGACTAACTCATCTTATTTCTGTTGACTATCATTACAGTGAATATCTCAAATGATTACTGTATATACTTGTAAATCATTCTCCATCAGCAGGAATGAAGATAAGTTTAATAAAACCAGCATGTATAAATTTGAACTTGTGCTATTTCTGTGGATATTTTAAAAACAATTTTAAGTTCTAAAATAAAATAATGTAAAGATTTGTGTTTTGCTTTTAATTACGAGGATCAAAAACCAGTTTAGAGAAGCATTACTGCTTTATTTCACTGAATTGTTTTTAAAATTACACTGCAGTGAAAAAATAACTCTGAAATGTTCCTGTTGATATTTCTTCTTGCGGTTTTCTCTTCAGACCAAGACTTGTGTAATCATAAACACACACACAGACATATGCACATGCATACAAGTAATATAAATATTAGAAATGAGCAAATTATTGATTGTTCCAATGCAAAAACATGTATTCTTAAATGGTACAAAGGTTTTGTCTCAAACCTTGCACCTTACAATCAATATATATACACCTCTCCCTCGATAACAATGCACAATGGGGTCCAAAAACACAGACTGTAGTTAAAGCAAGGGCATGAGTTACTGAGGGACCTCTAAAAATTTAAAAAGGGGATGCCATCCAGCTGGACATCAACAACAGGAAGACGAAGGGGGAGGCTGTTAATTGGTTTAATACTCGTTTTATATTTGCATTGGGAATAATTGTCAATAAAATGCTTTTTATAATGAAGTTGTTTACCTTTTTTTTCAAGATAACCAACCTTTGAAAGATCATTACAAATATTACTCCAAGAGGTTTTGAGACACATCACAAAAACATTGTGTATTACATCCCTGCATTTTGCATTTGAATGTGGATATATTCAAGTGTTATTGTTGATTCACAACAAAACAAGATTTCCTTTGGTCAAAAACTAGGGACATTTAATTCATGAAACAACAACTATCAACATCAAAACTCGATTTTTACAAAATATTGTTATATTAGTAAAATATTCATGCCACGATTTCATTGCAAGTAATAGTGTAATTTCTCCTCATCCTTGAGCAAAATTCTGAGTGCCAATTCAGGAATATTAAGTTCACCACAAGCTTTGGAACTCACTTCTCCATAATGAACTGTATCTGTGAAACAAAGCTTTTCATGCATGTGAATTAGCAGAATAAACTGGTTGCCCAGAGACAACCATGAATTTTCAAAACTTTTCTCAACCTGATAAGGAAGAACACTTTCTCACAACCTACTTTTTATTATCAGCACTGATGTATCAGACTATACAAAGCGCAGCCAAGAATGATACCAATGTTTAGCCTATATTTTTTACTTTTCATGCGTATTGTGAATTCAATTACTTTTCCACCGCTAAGGAATGCTAACCTGTTTTCCTACAGTAAACCATCAACAGGGTTATGATTGCACCTGCTCGACGTGAGATATCAGTGTCGATTCCAAATAGGTCGTACGTGAATGGGGAAGAAGTGTTCTCCCTTGTATTTTTATTTATATCATTACATGTATGATAGTTCTGAACCCACGTGAATCTGTTAAGGTGTGGTGGTAATGCTGGCTACAATTCACTTTTCAGATTTCTTGAATAGCTGTAATAACCTGATAAGCAGTATCTTTATACTGAAAAATTGCGGGACTAGACAATATGAAAGACAACGTATCACCACTGAAATTAGGTGACAGTTTACCTGAACGCCTTTAAAGTTTGAACATATTCAAACTCAGGTCAATCTGGATAAGTTTGAGCGACTCATTCCAACTATAATTTACAACTAGACTGTGGTAAAATTACTATAACAATGATATTTCCAAAACTGCAAAGTTCGATCTGCTTCCATAGTAATTATGTACACGATCTAAACTTCCGGTCAAGGTGCTCCAACCTGTTGAGACTTGAGCAGACGCTGGCTACAAGTTACTTGAATCAGATTAATACCTAATGTGAGAAAATGTGACATACCTTTTATTTTGGCCATACTCTAGTCGATTGATAGTCCCTAACTTGCATCATTTTATATGGATTCAAATTTTAAAGTTGTTTTGACACTACCGGTGTCTGTCCAAAACAAAATATGTATACACTCCCGGATGTTACGTTAAAGCCTCGCGTGGATGTGACTAATAACCGAATAGGACCGACTTAGAGCCAAAGTTATTATTTCATTGTAAATTGTATAGGTATAACTTATTCCTTAGAGTATATCTGTCAACAATGGTATGAGTTAACTAGAACCTGAAAGTGATTATTTTATAAAACAAAATAAGCTCAAATAATTAGTGGCTGTATAAAGAAAACAAATATATTGCTTACATATATATTTAAATCGTAAGGTAAGTTAAGTGTACACTATCTACATGTATTTATATTTCACTTCAGAAGTATTCCCCCACCCCTTCAGAAATCTCCTTTCTTTTTATCGTCCTTTGAATGTGCAAGTAGTTCTCTCCAACCGCGTTTTATCTAGTTATGCCAATGTATGTATGTATGTATGTATATATGTATGTATGTATGTATGTATGTATGTATGTATGTATGTATGTATGTATGTATGTATGTATGTATGTATGTATGTATGTATGTATGTATGTATGTATGTATGTATGTATGTATGTATGTATGTATGTATGTATGTATGTATGAATGCATGTAAGTACCTTTTTATTATCTTCATATTTTCGATTAATTCCGAAGTTTGTTTATTGATTTGTCCATCTTGGTATCTATCTGACGAACTGGCAGCCTCATATATGAATCATGAAATTTGAATACCAAAGTAGTGCATTTATATTCTATTTATATGTTTATTTATTATGTTGTTAGCCCATATGTTCAATTATTGAAAGATACAAGTACAAACATTTTTTTTTATATTTAAAATTACGCCTCCATGCTGAAATATTTATGGGGACAAGGGAAAACGTAATGTTGAAAATGTCAATAGGTTTAACATTATGCGTCTTTTTTGGGACAAGATAGGAAATGATCTACTATCCGACACCTAGTTATCTACTACCAACACCTAGTTATCTATTATCCAACACGCCGTTTGGAGTGACCAACACCCAATTATCTACTATCCAGCACCCAGTCATCTGCTATCCAACACGCAGTTACCTACTATCCAATATTCCGTTTGGAGTGACCAACATCCTGTTATCTACCATCCATCGCCCAGTTATCTACTATCCAACACCCAATTATCTGCTATCCAACACCTAGTTATTTACTATCCAATAGTTAGTGATCTACTATCCAGGACCCCACATTTACTATCCAACACGCCGTTTGGAGTGACCAACACCCACTTCTCTACTGACCACACAGGGTAGGATGTAAAAGAAGGGATTTAAATAATTTATAAATAAAACTAACTTCCCTATCCCCCTTTAACTTCCCTATTATCCCCTTATAAACAAAGAAAAACTCCTATCCCACTATAACCTCTCCATCATCCCCTTATTGACAAAACTAGCACCCCCTACCACCCTCTTAATCCCTATAACCCTACCAGTGAAGTGCAAGGGGATAAAAAAAGGGTAGAAATACACACACACACACACACACACACACACAGACAAACATAGCCTTCTATAAACATTAAACAGGATGGAGAGAAGAATAAACACACTCTTAAGGACAGGCATTCGCTTAGTTTCATAATCCAAGAAGTGTGTTAAAACGTGTCTGACATTGACATTAATGGAGTCAAGTGGGGTTTAGAATTTGTAATACTGTTTTTCGTGTTTGCCATCATAGATTTAATTTTCTCACAAAACGGTTACCTAGTGTCGTTTCGTAAACATGAATGACAGCTCCATTTGCAGAAGTAAAACAGTTGAGAAAATAATCGATGTTTCATATATCTTATCCAGAGTACAATAACATATTTATATATATGCTAGGATATATTTGTAGGATATTTTCCAGTTTCTACGATGAATTACCAAGATCTTCACAACTTTTCCGCCGTACTTCTTTTGTATCGAAAAGGAAAATATATATTAAACAAGTTTCTTTATACCTTCATACCGCTTTAGTCGATATACTGCTTGTTCCGGAATTATTTAAACATTAAGAAAACAATATCTCTGAACTGTGTCCTGTTAATGACAGCGAGCATGGAATGTTCGAGAGGCAATCGAATGATAAAATCTTGTATATGCTTTGTGTAAAGAAAGCAATGAACTTATCATTATGAAAGCCACACTTCCCCCTCGAGGGTCCCCCCTAGCGACTGTTCACCATTGTCGGCAATTTTGTGTCATGGAAGACGAAAGAGGAATTTTCAAGTATCATCCCTCCCTGTTGTTTTAAAACGTTTCTGAAAGTTTTTAACCATGATACAGTTCAATAAGATTTGTTAGTAAATGCACATCCTTTGGGGACCACTGTCGGATGTAACAACACCGGATAATATCAAAATCTGGTTCAGATCATATCTGAATAACAAATTACTAGATGTTATAAATAAACACAATTAAATTTAATTATGAAATCAAATAATAGTTTAATATTTCAATTTAATAGGATTTGCGAATGCTCCTCCTTCATAGTCCAGTTTGTATGCCCAACATAAATATGGTCAGGTCATATAGCCGAAAAACTCCGACAAATTAGTATTGTTATAATTGTTGTTGTTATTATTGTTATTATAAATATTATTAAGAAGAAGAAGACTAGAAGAAAGGAAGGAATCAAATGAACGAATTAATCTAGATAATACGTGCTTGTGATGTACATTTGCAGATGGAATAAAAATAATGCACAGACAAGAAGCCGAAAACAAAGTTGTATTTATACACACAAATATGAAAGAAATAGAAGTATAGACAACCATATAAATCTTAGGGTCCCATTCAGTATGAAGATATTCCGTTATTGACTTAGCTCGACACGGAAATTCTGATTTTTATTCTTTTTCTGTTAAAAACATTTTGGGCTACCCAACAATTATTTTTATTGCTAGGGCTAGTTGGACATAGAAATTGTTGTTCTCTTATATAAAATTATAAAAAATAATGTACTAATTCAATGTAAAGATGATGGCCCTTGCTGAGCGGAATCTGAAACTCTGATAGCATATTCTTTATTACCTGTAGAAAATACACAGACGAATTGAAAAATGGATATGAGGAGTGGAGCAAAGCCCTCTATATGGATATGCGTAAAAATGTGTTAATGAAGCAGGAACTCCTCGCCACAGTGCCTAAGAACTAGACCTAAACGCAAAACGTACTGCGACCGGACGTGACGGACTGACAAGGGTAATGGTCTATGTCATAGTTGTTGAGCGGCATCCAAACTGGACCCTGAATGGAGAAATATCGCAAATCCCCTGAAATATTAATCTCTACAACCTATTTCGGAATCTGAAATGGATTTCGATATCTTAATAAAAAGTTGTCTCCACTCATTATGCCTGTATTATTACATTAAAAAAACCTATACTTGTTTTGGTTTTTAGAATGTATCGGGATAAAATAAGGGTTCCACGAAACAATGAATTTTGCCAATAAACAGTGCTATTGCGTATGTTACTTCTAACAACCTGAACACCTATATGTACAGGTGAAAAATGTACATTTACTATGAACTCTAATACATTTGACTTCGTGATATGTGTGTGTCTATATCTTATGAGTAAAAGAAAGAATAAATCAAAACATTGACACACTTACGTTTGGTATATTCTCGTGAATAAGAATTGCAACCCATTTAAAAAAATCACAAAAGTCCATTTTTTCTTCTTCTTCTACTTAGGAATGATCTTGCTTTGAATTTCTTCGATGGAATGGGTTCTGCTCCTTCTTCTTCTGAAATCTCATCTGTCTCCTTCATTTACTCTGCCTTCACATTCCTTTTGAAATTCTTAGCGGGAGTGGGTTCTTCGGATTTTGAAAGCGCTTCCTTCTTCTCTTCCTTCACTTTCTTTGGACGTTATGAACACTTTGAAGACCAATGTCCTTTTTCTTGACAATGATAACAGGTATCTTTACTTCTGTCTCTGGACCCGATTTCTCCTTTCTTAAAGGTTCCTTTTATTTGACGTTGTGGACATTCTGTAGCCAAATGCCCTTTGTCTTACCAGACATAACATGTATCTTCACTTTGATTTCGAGAGGTGTAGTCTTGAATCTCTTCCAACGTCTTGTTCGACTCCGCGTATATTAGAATCACCCACCACCGAGCCAAGTCGCGCCCTAGGTCCGCCGCATCGCGGCGACAGTTTTGGGTGGCAAAGAAAATGTTTCTGGTTTCTTTTGGAATGGTGTGATCGTTTCATGACAGCAGACACTTCAATTTTCATGTGACCAGGAGAATCTCTCGCTCCCTACATATAGAGCCCGTACGTAAGAGAATACCATCATTCAGTTCCACATTCAACCTATAAAGACGTAAGAGCAACCCAAGATTACACTTGTGGTCAAAGACTTACTGCCCGGTGGGGGGGGGGGCCGTCTCGGGCACGCCTTGGCCCGGTGGTGGGCCGCCACTGGCGCGACTTGGCCCGGTGGAGGGGGGGCCGCCTCGGGCGCTACTTGACTCGTGGGGGACCGCCTCGGGCGCGACTTGGTCCTGTGAGGGGCCGCCTCGTGCGCGACTTGGCCCGATGAGGGGCCGCTCGGGCGCGACTTGGTCCGATGAGGGGCCGCTCGGGCGCGACTTGGCCCGGTGGGCGGCCGCCACGGGCACTACTTGGCCCGGTGCGGGGCCGCCTCGGGCGCGACTTGGCATTGACCTACAATTGTCATTTTTGACCGATATCACCACATTTAACTACTACCGGGTAATAAATCGAAGGCAAAGGCGCAAGATTAGGATACTAACCAGTGCATCACAGAAATTAAGCTACATCTATGAAAAAGTCAAACTTGATGACTTTCGTATCCAGAGCTATGTTACTGTTTGTGATTCACTACTTGACAGCACCATCTCAGTAAAAAGTTTACGTATACCTTAAATCTGTACAGAAGGATTGTCATGCGGTTGTATGTACAAAAACTCAATGTCGAGCCTTTTATATAACCTTTTCCATACCATACACTTTGAGCAAATTTAACAAATACATCGAGCTCTTGGATAACTATACATGGGTATCACGTCAGGAAGAATTAGCAAAATCGATCTCAGACTATTTAAGTGGAAACGCGAGAGGGGGAGTCAGGGTGTGTGGGCAATTGCCCCCAAGCCAGGCGAAGGTGGGGCGCCGTCGGAATTTTTTTTTCTTTTTCAGCTGAAATTCTCATAGTATTTCACCTCACCTTAGTGTAATGGGGGTAATTCTTCACAAAACTTATATTTTTTTTTTTTTTTTTTGGGGGGGGGAGGAATATGTTGGCAACTGACATAAAACCTGTTCTCTGTGGCAAAGTAGGGGCGCCACTAAAGAACATTACCCACCGGGCGCCTCGGTAGGGGCGCCACTGAAGAACATTGACCTTGGGCGCCTCGAACCCTCGCGCCGCCACTGGATTACTTACTTGCTGGCCTATGGCCCTATTGAGCACATGGCGCATGCCAATTTTTTAAGTGCCACGAGAAACGTGCGTGAACGTGACGCCACGACGTACACTGTACCTCTAGCTCCACGCCCTACTCGGTCTATACTGTGGTATGCCATTGTTATTAATCTTCTGTCGGTCTTTACTATTGTATACCAGTGTTGTTAATCTTCTATCGGTCTCTATTGTGGTATGCCATTAATGTTAATCTTCTATCTCTCTCTACTATTGTATGCCATTGTTGTTCATCTTCTATCTGTCTTTACTGTTGTAGAACTTAGAACTTTATTTGCATTTAGCCAATTGGCCATCAGCAAGTATATACATATACATTTAAGTTTGTTAGAAACACTGACGGTGACACGTTTAATACATAAAGGAAAACAAGTCTATCGAATTTACAAACATTCGATAAATACTAAGATATATACTTACGTACGCATACCCACATTCCCAAGCACACTCATACATGCATATATCCACGTACACATTATATATACATATACATATACACACGTTTACATAAACCTACACACATATATGCTCATACATACATATTCACCTTTACCGATCACTGCCATCTCACCTCTGTCCGCGTGGGTTCGAGTCTCGGGCTCGGCCAAAGTGGTTATGTGAGAAAGCTTGCCAGTAGCTTCCCGTGGGTCGGTGGTTCTTCCCGGGATTTTCCCGGGTTCTTCCTCCACCAGATATATTGGCCGCCATGTATAGACTATCATGTGCTGAAAAATGGCGTTAAACCCATAAAATCAAACCAAACATATTCACCGAGAAAGTGAGATAGGCACGCACATAAACATACATACCTACATTCATGTATACATTGTATGCCATTGTTGTTAATCTTCTATCGGTCTCTGTTGTGGTATGCCATTGTTGTTAATCTTCTATCGGTCTCTAATATTGTATGCCATTGTTATTATGCCATTGTTAATCTTTAATCGGTCTCTACTGTTGTATGCCACTATTGTTAATCTTCTATCATTCTCTACTATTTTGTATGCCATTGTTGTTGATCTTCTATCGGTCTCTGCTACTGTATGCCATTGTTGTTGGTCTTCTATCTTTCTCAACTACTGTATGCCATTGTTGTTGGTCTTCTATCATTCTATACTACTGTATGCCATTGTTGTTGGTCTTCTATCGGTCTCTACTTGCATGTATGCCATTGTTGTTAGTCTTCTATCGGTCTCTACTTGCACGTATGCCATTGTTGTTGGTCTTCTATCGGTCTCTACTTGCACGTATGCCATTGTTGTTGGTCTTCTATCGTTCTCTACTTGCATGTATGCCATTGTTGTTGGTCTTCGATCGGTCTCTACTTGCATGTATGCCATTGTTGTTGGTCTTCTATCGGTCTCTACTTGCATGTATGCCATTGTTGTTGGTCTTCTATCGGTCTCTACTTACATGTATGCCATTGTTGTTGATCTTCTATCGGTCTCTACTTGCATGTATGCCATTGTTGTTGGTCTTCTATCGGTCTCTACTTGCACGTATGCCATTGTTGTTGGTCTTCTATCGGTCTATACTACTGTATGCCATTGTTGTTAATCTTCTTTAAAGTCGAATTGTATCTTCAGTCTGTTCCGGAGTTTAAACCAATAAGATGCGATATCCACAATTTTGAAATAATACTTCTATTACATCCATAATCATGTAAAGTTTTGTAAATTCAACGTTTTATTTAGTGTTTATTGTTTGTCTATTGTTTTGTAATTTTGCCTTTGACAAAGACTCAGTGAAAGTCGAAAGCGCTTAGGCTAATTAAAAACTGGATTTGCATTGTTCGTTGTCAGTTTGTTGCATATATATATATATAGCGCCGGATTATCCATTGGGCAAGGTGGGCAACGTGCCCAGGGCCCCCGAGGCTCAAGGGGCCCCGGACCCGGGCTTAAGGGGCCCCCGTATATTATCGTATGCTTTTCACAGGCAGTGTTTTTAACAGTACTGTAACTAAGGAGCCGCTGTCCACAGGGCCCCCAAAGGCTTTAATCTGGCCCTGTATATATATATATATATATATATATATATATATATATATATATATATATATATATATATATATATATATATATATATATATATACACTGTGCGTGTGTTTGTTTATTTCCATTAGCTGCTACTCTTCTGAATCTTCATTAACTGGTTGTTTATTAACTTACTAACTAATTCAGTGATAAATACGATAAAATTTGAAGCTTTCAGTTGAACCTTAAGATGGAGCATAACGTTGGCTCGATGCCCAACTCTGGAACAGTCGAAGTTAGAATTTAAACAAGCCTCTTTTCATTGGCTGCGTTTGATTTTGAAATATGGGTGTAGAGTAGAGTTTGGGATATTTTACGCATGAACAGTGAATGTAACTGAAAAAAAGATTAAATAAAACTCCTAAAACACAACACGTGTGTCCAAGATGGCTAAATTATTGTTTTTTGTTTATCCTACCATCTTTATTACGTCACGTTTTTGGTCGTTCTCGAGAATGAGAAGAATGTTTTTGACCTAGATATTGCATTCCATTGTTGCGTTCTAGGTATTTTCTTCCAAATCAACTATATAATATGTCAAATCGAACGCACTTTTTTTAATAAAATCGAACGCAACCTCAGTTGGAAAAAAATAAATAAAAAATGTGCATTTGGGTAAACTGCTGCGTATATTGCAACATATTTAGGAATGACAATGGCACCTTAATCACACATTTACTGTTCAAAAGGTAACGATAATGGCACAAACAGAACATTCCTAACAGTGTGAGCTGCCTCGAAATCTATGTGTGGTTTCTTAACTAATCTTGGCGGCATATTAATGCGAAAACTGAGGAATTAGGACCATCATTCAAGGGAACAAATGGTGTCTGGTTGACCAAAGGTATTTTGCATGGGTATAAAAAGCACGACACTGTTAGATGACAGTAGAAAGGGGTGGGGTGGGTTATAGTTATTGCAACATGTACCCCGTTGATATCTTCACCGTGACTTCCATGAGGGTAAGGTTTCCACCTGTTACGTGTTTTAAGGAACAGTGCCGTATTGAGTAGTAAAATGTAGCGTTGTTCTATGTCAGTTTTTTAAGGGCTCACATATGTGTTCCGTATTTTGGAACTCTTCAGGTGGCAACTCTACATGGGGAATAGCGGGGTGGGGCATAATTATGGCTACAAGTACAATCATCCCACCTCCATCTTCACCTTATATGGTGGAAAGGGGGTGGGGGAGCATTTGAAGTGCACTGGGGTCAGTTCAGCAATTTAGAGATTATCAAACACAAATTTAGAGGATCTGCACCAGTTGCTGCACAGCACCTGAGTTAATTGCTTAATTGTTACTTAATGTGTGCACAATTTATGTCAGCTACAGATTGAAATGTTTGTTAACCTCTAATGTTAATTTTTTGTACTGTGCTCATTAAACATGTTTAAGAAGTATTACAACTGGTGCAGTTCATCAAAGTAAATCATAATACATCCCCATCTTTTTGAAAACTTTTGAGCAGTAAATTGTTAAGTATAAGATCTTTCCACCCCCGAGAACTGCATACCTGTTGCAAGATGTCAGGAAGAACAAGCACAACATTGATAAGAGTTGGATAAAAATTATTTAATTTTTTCTTAACTTAACAAATTTCCTGATCATTCTTTGCTATTTCAATGTAAACACTATTATCTTCGTGACTATTCTGTGATAGGTGCACTCATAATGCTTCAGGCTTCATCTTAGTCTGCTCTGAATCAAAAACAAAAGTGGATTTTTAAAAATTAGGAACACATACCCAGTGTCCAAAAAAACTTCGAAATTAGATGACTGCCTGGCAGGCTACCAAAAAAAGAACCTTGAAGTCCATCTAAAATTCACTTGCCTTGAGAAGACACTATCGAGTGAAACTGTTAGGGTTAGGACTTTCCTTTCACCTTTTTGGCATGATTGATACATTATTTTCCTTTGAAACATATTTTTATAGTTTTAGTAGAACAAGTCAGTTAACTCTGCTAGGCTGCCTGAATTCAACCTGTTGTAGCCCAGACACAGCAACTGTTGGGGATTTTTCATGTTCATTTTTCCCAGTCCAACAATGATGTTTATTTTCCAAATTTTGATTTGGAAATACCAAATTTCGACAAAGGTAAATACTTAAATGGCATACCTCATGAAATACACGTAAATTTATTTTAAAGATCAAAAACAGACAAAAGTCACCATACAAACAGAAATAAATCCTAGGGACACCAGTAATCTTTATTTTCCTGTATTGAAAAAGTTCCCAATTCAGTCAGAATGTGTGCAGTTTTCCCAATTCCATGGGTCACATGTCAAAGACCTTGGAAAATCCTTGCTGTTAGCCCCTGGGTTCCAGATATCAGAATTGTAAGATCCTTTTACCATTTGAAGTATTCCTTCCTCTATGGCTCAGATGATGGTGTTTGCAAATGATTTAAAAATAATTATGCTTTTGAATTTTGTAAGTTAGGAAAGAATTACTCATAAACTATATAGTACTTCAGTCACAAGTTCTTGCCTGCACATTAGGGAAGAATTTTCCAGTGTATACTCTTTTTAAAGTTTAAGATATCCACAGTACTAAATACTAACCCAAAATATTGGTGTTAGTTTATTTTTTTAATTCTTATAATTCGGGTTCTATTTCCAACATGGTACAGTATAAGGTCAGAAATCAGATAACAAATTCTAGGATACACAGTTGTGTGTGATTCATGTTAATTTCTAAAATATCTCACCAAAATATAAACCAAATGTGTGAATATCATATATCATATTTGCATGTCATCTCTTTATTTCTTTGTTAAATGCCTCGTTTATTCAGAAAATTACCAACATTTTATTCAATAGAGGGGAGAATCTCTCCCCTAAATTTTTAAAGTTTAGAACAGATCTTGAAATTTATATTAAAAAAAATAATTTAGTATGAACACAAATGACTTTGATCTTTTTCAGAAAGAACATTGTAGGATGTTTGCAAGCAAGTTTAGACTGAAAATCCCAGAACAGTTATCATCTTTTCTGGAAGATGAGTGAGTGGTAGCATGGCAGCACCGAATGAGCTGGATGCTCATTATGAGGGCTCGGATGAGTCATCAGAGAGTGAGCTTCTGGACAGAAGTCTCTCGGTCTGGAAAGGGGTGGTTGGTAGCAAGGAAAAGGAAAAGTTTGAACCAATCCCTCTTGATCTTTATACTGCCTCGAGCATTGGACAATATGAGTGGGTGAAGGCTTTGATTATAAGGTGAGCCTATGCATGTTGGTGAAGGCTTTGATTATAAGGTGAGCCTTTGTATTGGCAACTCCAAAATTATAGCAGAACTTGAAATTAGGATTTTTTGTCAGTGCTTGGGGGCAGTACACCAACCTAGTTCCATAATCACACTAATTTACTTAATGAGTGGATGAGTGGTTTAACACATGTCCATTTGCGCTGTGAACATTTGTTGTACCATGTCAAGTGCAGGATGTTGGTAGGTACTCAGTTAACACAGTAAACTGATAAATTATTTATTTAATTGAACGCTGATTCACGACCGCTTCTTAACTGTTATGTTAGCGACCAGCGCTAATTTTCACTGCTGGATTAGTGATAGCTGGGTTTTGGTGATCCATCGGCAAAATCTCTAACCTATTACAGATTGCTTATAGATCACAGTAGATTAAAATATTTTCACAGTAGTTTAAAATATTTTGTAGGAAATAAAAAATTTGTGTTTTGAACAAAACAGCTGATTGTCAAAATATGTTCTGATGAGAGATTGCATCGTTTAATGAAGTCCCACCCAAACAACAGTAATTTGTATAAATAAATATCAGATGTTAGGAGAATGTAAAGATGCACTGCAGAAATGACAGTTTAACAAAGAAGACTTGCCTTGTTTCTAGTAATTTTGTCCGAAAAAGTTCAAACACAAAAACTACATGAACAGTTCACATGTATCGAGGGCCCATCTTAAATTATACTACAGGTTAATGTGCACTGTTTACATTTTGACCATTTCCTTAAAAATTTATACAGATTATGGCTTCCTTGTACAAAACATGTTTGAATTCATACCTGAACAGATTTTTATTGTTAAAAATACTTTGCTAGAGAGCATTGATATTGGCTTGTGACTTGAGCATGGCTACAGGTGAGGCACCTAATGGAAGAGTTATCGTATCACTGGCTAGGACAACTAAAAGAAAGAGTCTTGGACTAATACCATGCAGTTTTTTCAAGCTTGTGTTGAACAATAAGGAACAAACAATTAAAATAACCAGGCATGTTGGAAAATATATACATTTTGTTTGATGTGGTGACTTATTGTCGTCTAACATAGGCTAAGAAATGGTGGCTCAGTGGAGGAATTTACATCATCCATATGCACTTGCATAGTAGTGTACCTAATAATAAGAAGTTGTTATAAGTGTATGTGGGCGGAGGATTTTGCTAGTTCATTTTTGGGGTCAAGTATAGGCTCCATTCTAGGTGCAAAAAGGATGTTAATTTTTCCAATTTTGGTCTCAAAATTCATAATAAAGACAAAGAAAGAAAAATACTTGAATGATATTCCACGTAATTTTATTTCAGAGATCAAAAACATAATAATCGCCATACAAACAAATATAAATTCAAGGAGATGCCAGTAATCTTTATTTTATTGTACAGTAAAACCTGTCTTGAGAGACCACTGCAAAGACAGACTACTTATCTTGAGAGACCAGGTTCTCCATGTACAGATTTATTGATTATATCTTGTTATGACCTGCTATGAGAGACCACCTATCTTGAGTGACCATTATCCTTTGGCAGTAGGAGTGGTCTTTCATGACCGGTTCTACTGTATTGAAAAATTTCCTAGTTCAGCCTGATTGCTTGCAGTTTTCCCAATTCCATGGTCCCCAGTCCACATTATTTTTATCAAAAGACCTTGGAAAATCCCTGTAGGTATGCAATCAGTACAACAGTATGCTTAAACAATACACAATCACTTCAAGTTGGACATGGACTACATTGAGTGGTACCTACTCAACCAGTGAGAAGATGCAGACAAAAGTGAGGTTTTAGTTGTTTAATTGTTATGCTGCACATTATACATAGTAAGATCAATATTTACTACATTTATGACTCCTTAACATTATTTAGGCTGCGTATTATACATAGCATTTGACGGTATCTATTCTCATAAAGTCTTCTTGACAATTATATCATTTATTCATGTGTTACATGTATGTGTCATATTTTGTAATGAGAAGTATTGCACTACAAGTGTGAACATTTAATCTTTATATATTGTAAAATTTCCATTCAATTTCAGGGCTGGGAAAGTCCTAGCTATGATATTGTAGACTTGACTGTTGCGGCTGTGCAGCAATTCTATACATTGCAGTGGAGCAAATAAAACTGTTGCAAAAGTAAAAAGAAAAAATCTGATGCCTAACTAGAGTTATATTATTCAGGAAGTTTGGCTTATTATAACATTACTAAGCCAATATAAGGTAGAATATTTGGTATGTTTACACTAGCTGTACTTTGACAGATAATACGAGATTCTTCCAATAATTCATTTTCCAAATAAGGCTTGCTATGCTAAATTTGGATATTCGTCATATTTACTATGATCTGTTTGTTTTCAAATAAAGATTCAATCTCCTTATGTGGCACATTGAAAATTAAGGCTGAAAACTGAAGTATTATTACATCAACTAATATGGCAGATGATTTAACTACAAATTTCGATTGAAGAAGGTAATGCGATCTTACATGTGATTCTGTGGTGAATAACAGCAATTTTGGCATTAAATAAGGGAACTGTTTTATTTGTTTAAGGATATGCATGGAAAATCTGCACAAATGTAAGTATGCAGAATCACACCCGAATGCACTAGTGGTAGATATATTATCATTTTAGTACTTTGTCAGCGATGTAGGAAGGGTACTAATATTAGTACAGTGTACTAGGAAAGTCCTAAATTGACCTACATGTCCAGGGTTTAGATTTTTTTTCTCAACTGCAAATAAAGAAATAATAATAATAATTATATTTTTCCTTCAAACTGGACAAAAATGTTTTGGCAAGTGACAGAAAATTTTACTGGCCCAGTAAAATGTAAACTTGTCATTGGGCTGTTTGACAGTGGATTTTTCCATGTGCACAGCTAATATTTTTGCTTTGGGGATTTCCGTCCCTACTAAGCCAGTGCAATGTAGGATATCTGAAATATTGCTTCTGTGGTATCATGTATAAGGATTATCCATTGCAATGTAGGGTATCTAAAACCATGCTTCTGTGGTGTCATATATAAGAATCATGCCATACAATGTAAGATATATGAAACAACACTTCTGTAGTGTTATATATAAGGATCGTCCAGTGTAATGTATGATATCTGAAACCACATTTCTGTTGTGTTATGTATAAGGATCATGCAATACAATGTAGGATATCTGAAACCATGTTTCTGTAGTGTTATGTATAAGGATTGTCCAGTGTAATGTATGATATCTGAAACCACATTTCTTTAGTGTTATGTATAAGGATCATGCAATACAATGTAGGATATCTGAAACCATGTTTCTGTAGTGTTATGTATAAGGATTGTCCAGTGTAATGTATGATATCTGAAACCACATTTCTTTAGTGTTATGTATAAGGATCATGCAATACAATGTAGGATATCTGAAACCATGTTTCTGTAGTGTTATGTATAAGGATTGTCCAGTGTAATGTATGATATCTGAAACCACATTTCTGTAGTGTTATGTATAAGGATTATGCAATACAATGTAGGATCTCTGAAACCGTGTTTCTGTTGTGTTATGTATAAGGATTGTCCAGTGTAATGTATGATATCTGAAACCATGTTTCTGTAGTGTTATGTATAAGGATTGTCCAGTGTAATGTATGATATCTGAAACCATGTTTCTGTAGTGTTATGTATAAAGATTATGCAATACAATGTAGGATATCTGAAACCACATTTCTGTAGTGTTATGTATAAGGATTGTGTAATGTATGATATGAAACCATGTTTGTGTAGTGTTATGTATAAGGATTGTCCAGTGTAATGTATGATATCTGAAACCACATTTCTGTAGTGTTATGTATAAGGATTATGCAATACAATGTAGGATATCTGAAACCACATTTCTGTAGTGTTATGTATAAGGATTATGCAATACAATGTAGAATATCTGAAACCACACTTCTGTAGTGTTATGTATAAGGATTGTCCAGTGTAATGTATGATATCTGAAACCATGTTTCTGTAGTGTTATGTATAAGGATCATGCAGTACAATGTAGGATATTGTGTTGCACTTTATGGGCCCAACAACACAATTACATTCACTTTCTTTGGAGTCTTTTTCTGCACTTGTAAAAAAACTATTAAAAATCAATTATTTATCAATATGATGAGACCGATTTTGAGATCACTTAGCCAGCCCTATTTTGAATTGGCTATTTTTTCAGCACATGCACAAAAGGGTGCAAATTAGAGTTCTTGACAAAGAGGGAGTAAAATATTTCAGATTCTTTGCCACACCTGACCCCACAAAAAAAAAATGTAAAAAAAGATGGATATGTGTATCTACCCCCCCCCCCCAATAATATATATATCTCAAGATCTTAATTTTCTATCTCTGTTATTTAATTCCCACAGGTTTGAATTCCTGTCATGTTGGTACTTCTTTCCTTTTGAAAAAAATGAGAGAACTTTAATCGAAAAATAAATATATCATTTACATAGAGCACTTCCCTTTCATGTAGAAAATTGGTAATTAAATAGATATGGCATATTGCATACATATGTAGTATTTAAGCAGTATTTAATTTACATTTGTGCTTTTTTCAGGGGAGTTGATTTTGATGCCAGAAACAAAGGTGGTTGGACTGCTTTGATGTATGCCTGTTATATTGGACATGACAACATAGTCAAGTTGCTCCTTGAAGCTGGAGCCAATGTAAAAATCAGGAATAATAAAGGAGAGACACCACTTATGTTGGCTGCAAGCTGTGGCAATGAGAGTGTGGGATATTACCTTTGCCGTGTAAGTTTGGGAAATTTATTGAGAACATAATGGCTCCATTTTATTTTGGCATGCCAAAATGGTGGCATTTATTTTGTGTGCAAGTTTTATGTGATTTGTATAGTAGATTGTAGATTTTCATTATCAGATAGAACATCTGTTGACAAAATTACTGGTTACCTTAATTAAAGGACATTTAGTTAAATCCTGTTATTGTTCTTTCCAAATTATGATTCCTGACAGAAGTTGCCAGTTGAAAAGGGTTATGTTCTGTCTGCAAATAGCATGTTGATGTATATGACTTTGAAATATTTAAATACAAAATTAAACCTTTATTGAACAATGCTGCTTCAATCACTACTAATTCAGGCAAGACAAATGGCATTCAATCTGAGATGGTTTGTAAAAGTGTTACTTTTGTTGTTAGTTCCTTAGTTCATTGTATTTATTTTAGATACTAAGAAAATGTTTTAAAAAAAACCCCAAAATTCCAGCTTATTTAAAGTAAATTTACTGATCTCTGAATAGCAGATCGGCATTACTTTCAAGCCCTGCAAAGTTACCATTAAGGCAGGTTTGACTGTACTTACAAAAATGTGCATAGAGCTTAAGAAAATCTTTAATGAATATTGATTCTGGGTGTGTGTAAAGTGGAGTGATGTGCTAAGTAGCTTAGATAAAAATACACTGAATAATTGCAGCATGAGGCTGAGCTTGAAGCACGTGACAAGAAGGGATGGACAGCTCTTTTCCACTCAACATATTCTGGCCATCAGAACATGGTGCGATTTCTTTTGGAACAAGGGGCTAACATGAATGCTGTGTAAGTTCTGCTGACATTGCAATCTGATTGAGATTTTACTGTATGATGGTAAGGAATTTTTTAGGGATTCTCAGAGGCCAGATATAGGCCCTAATATCATCATACAATATATATAAATAATGCAGAACCCTCACTTTTAGCAATTTACTCTACAAAATTTAAAATCCAGTGGAACTTTTGTGGTACTAATTGCAGTTACATTTTGTGTACAGTATATTTGTTAATAATAACTCCCACTTATTTTCCATACTGTCAATAAATTGTTGTTTCTTATAGAAGGTTTTATCAAAAAAGAATTAGTCTAAAAATCTCTTTAGAGCTTGTGTTTGATTCAATGGCAGATTTTGAAATATTCCAAAACAGTGCAAAATAGAGATGTACCCCTTCCCCTGTCCTTATAACTTCCACAACCCCTACTGCACATAGATAGAATGCTTAAGTTAAACCTGTTCATGCTAACATAAACATTCATGGATTCTTCTGTTAATAACAAATAATCCCATGCTGGAATTCACAGTTTTAAAATAGAAATTCAGCCTTATGTGAAATGTAAAACTGTGGAGTGCAACCTGAAGCAGAAACATCACTACAAGGCTAATGAAACTAACTCTGACTTAAAACATGACATCTTGAGAAAAACTCCATATTTATTTAAAACATGTAGTGTTTGCCATTAAAATGTAGGAAGATTACTAAAGAGATAGAACGATTGAACAACATGTATATAACATGTTATAACCACTCTCATCTGTCTGTCATAGTTCCATCAAAAGTCAAATTTGATATTTCTGGCCTTTAAAACTTGTATACTTTTAGATGTTTCATTTAGTTTTTGTCTGTTTATTGCAGAGAGCAGAGTAACGGCATGACACCCTTTATGGAGGCTGCTGCCGAGGGCCATGAGATTATTGTACAACTCTTCCTACAGCATGTGAGTCAGTAACTTCATACTAATTTTTACGTGGTGATAACTTGTTGCCTCTCACTACTTCACCACTTTGTTCAGACATACTTTTTCTCTGTAGAATAAATTACCTGATCACATTAATGTTAGAAGAATAACTTCCACAACCTCCCGAATCAAGCCCTCTTGTGTAGATGAAAATGTGTGTTCCCCATCTATATATAATATATACATTCAAAAATAGTATCAAAGGGAAGTAAATCTATATGGATACAATATAATTACCTCCCTTGCCACTGCTAATTGGTTTCCTATCTACCAAATGTTCTTCGATGTAAATTTTTTCTACAGTATTGTTCCCAACATATCGTTTACTACTCATAATCCATTCGATTTTACTGACTTTTCTCAGCTATCTCGCTGTGAAGTTTGAGAAATTTGGTACTTTTACATTGTATGGTAACATTATTTCTTCTTCAGATATGTTACATGATCATAGTACATTACTAGTACAACCACTACCTCGCAAATCCAGCCCTCCCAAGCTTGTTTTTAGGAACAAAAATGCTGAAAGTTGGTGCCTAATCCCATCCATGTCTCAGTTACTACTTCCACTTGTGCCAGGAAGCACACTCTTTTTGAGTCCTCGCAAAACTGAATCTACTTGTTCCTTTACATCATTTGAATGATTCTATGGAGTTTTCTCGCAACATGGAAGTATACTCCAGCTGTAGCTGATCTATTTCTCACTCTGCTTCTATCATAGACAAAGAATTCACACTTTATTGGTCTAACTCCATATTACAATATTCATATAAATGCCATTATAATTACCTGCCGTAAGGGGGCCCCGGGTGGCCGAGTGGTCTAAGGCGCTCGCCTTTACCGATCACTGCCATCTCACCTCTGTCCGCGTGGGTTCGAGTCTCGGGCTCGGACAATGTGGATATGTGAGAAAGCTTGCCAGTAGCTTCCCGTGGGTCGGTGGTTCTTCCCGAAGTTTTTTCGGGTTCTTCCTCCACCAGATAAAACTGGCTACCATGTATAGCCTATCATGTGCTGAAAAATGGCATTAAACCCACAACAACAACAACAACAACCTGCCCTAAGGTCTATAGTACTTAAATTCATATTAGTACTTGACCTGGTATATGATTCTGTCAAGTAATTGCCAATTATTACATTTCTGTAAAGTTGTTCATGTGATTATCTTAGGCATTTGTGTTTTTTATTTGTGTCCTTTTTACAGTAAGTTCATACTATGCTTGACTATTTTCACCTGCATATGGCTTTACTTTCTTGTCTTTAATTACAGGTATCAACACAATGGACTCAGTGCGCTGGGTAAAAGCGTTTTAAGCTGGCAAAAGATAACCATAATACCTGCCTCATTTGTATGGGGTGAGATTTGTGCAGTGTTGGATTAAAAATTTGTGGATAAAATGAGATGTGCTTTCAATAGGATTTCAGTTTTATCAGGAAAGTTTGCAACCTGTAATTAGAAGTATATATGTTTGCATTTATGCATGCTTTATGTATATTATTCATTCAGATGGATCATGACTGTGGTTAAATCTGAAATCACAGAGAATTGCAGGGAAATATAGTAAGTGCAGTTTTGTCAACCACGTGCATGTTTGTTTACACAGTTACAGATTTTGTAAACATTTACAGGCAGTAAACTAAACTAAGTCATTTACATGTGTAAATGTTGCAGCTTTATCTCCATCAAGATCTCTGTCTTGGTGGGAGAATTTCTTCAGCTCCTCTGTTCTCAATGTGGCTGCAGATTTATTCCATTTTGACTGTCTTTTTGTGCACCGTCTACAAGAGGGTCCTTATGACCCAGTGATGCCCCCATTCCAGTTGCTTAGACCATTAAATGTTGAAGCTGTTCAGAAAATGAGGGGCCAGAATTGCAGAGTGATTCTGATTGTCCCTCTTTGGTGGGACAAATCCTAGGTCAGTGATCAACTCAACTTGGCATTAAGCATCCCAAGGAAGATAACGGCAACCTCCACCCTACTCAAGCATCTGAGATTGCCTGTTTTCCACCTATGCCTAGACAAACTCTTTCTTCACAACTGGCTCTTGTCAGGAGAGCCTTTCACATGGTTTTTCCACCATGTGCTAATTATGCCTGCAGTTCAACCAATCAGTTTTAAGTTACATATACAGAGAAACATTGGACAACAAAGAAAATTTGATTTTGATAGAGTTATTTGAAAATAAAAGTGATGGAATATGAGGAGAATCAGCCACTGGGAGGAAAAATTACCTGACTTCCTCTGATGGAGTATTTTCGGAATTTTCATCAGCTGAAATTTACATTGACCTAGAAATACCAATTGAAGAAGAAATGAGTGACAGGAATGAGAGTGAAGAAGAAGGTGAAGAAAAAAAATGAAGTAAGAGAGAATTTATGGATCAATAATGACAGAACCAACGTTGATAAGGGTCTGTTTACATGACCAGCACCAGGACCAACAATGAAATTAGACCTGCATGCAAATAAATTTGATCTCTTTCCAGGACTTTTGATTGTGTTGAAGGTTGTAATTTATTTTGGGGGGAATTTCATTGAATTATATATGGATTAATTGATTATTTATGACAATAGGACCAATATTGGAATGTAAATAACTTCTTTTACCTTTCTACTTTTTATTTCTGCATGTTGCATACCATTACGTACAAAAATTTTATCGAGAACAACATTGCCAAATTTCAGCTTAAGTGAAGGAATACAGAGTGAAAAAAAACCCCAATTCTTTCAAGTACCTCACTCTAAAAATCAGTCAAATATTGTCCTTGTGTCTCCGGGATATAGGCACTGTTATTGCTTTCACTGCCCTAGGTGATTCCTCTACCAGTATGATGTAAGGGAGTACCTGGTTACTTCGCTTAAGGCATAATGAGTTAAAGAGAAACACTGGTCAACCCCGAATCAGCACTAACCCAATCTGTCAAGAGATTAGAAAGTTCACTCAACCATTGGAAATGTTCAGTTGCCATTTCGAGTTGGACAAGTGAATTTTCAGCCCATGCACTATTCCTGAAATGGCTAACTTCTTCCTTTGGCTTTTCCTTAAGGAGAAGAAGCCAGCCCCCATCACATTTAAGGGCTCACACTCCATGATTTCTGACATGTTTTGAGAAATTGTGGAGAAGATATTGATTACAACAAGGATTTGTCTGACTTGTTGACCAATTTTGATCTTTCTCAGCTCCACTTACTCACTTGTTTCCTAATTGGAAACTTTCCTGGGCCTTGACATGGCTCAACTTGCCTAAGTTTGAGCTCCTGTGTTCCTCTTCATTGAAGTTTTATCGTCAAGGCAACACCCATGTTCTCAGTCATACAAGGGTGAACCTGACAATATTGTGTTGATATCTTACTTTTAGTTGTGCTACCTGTGCAAGAGGAGCGTGATTTGTCCTTCCTTGGGGACACAATCTATTGCCCTTTAAAAGGTGACTATTGTAGAGGTTGGATGTTCTTACATTTCTTCCTTCATGTACCTATTCTCCTAACGTTAAAGTGATCGGGTAACATATTCAATTGAGAAAGGAAATTTGTATTGTAAATTATGTTTCTCCAAGAGTACATACCTGATTACATTAAGATTAAAGCACTCCGACCCCATCCCACAAATGCGAGCATGCCTTGTTGGTGTGTTGCCCAAGCTTAAACTGAGGAACATTTGGTAAACAGGTAGCCATCTAGTGATGGCAAGAGGAGGTAATTATATCATCCCAGAAGATTTACTTCCCTTAGATGCTCTTTTTGGAAGTCTGTGTGATATATTGACAGGGGAGACATTATTTTGTCATTCCTGAGGGAGCTGGATTCAGGAGGTTATTCTTGGAGAAACAATTTATAATTTATGATAAAATTTCGGGGGGTGGGGTGGGGGCAGAAGTTTAGCAATTTTAATTTCTGATTTTACATTAGTTCTGCATGACTTACCTCAACCAAACTTTGTGAATGGCTTGCACTTGGGGTAAGGAATAAGGCTATTGATTTTATGGGTCAGAAGGTCATAGGTCAAGATCACTGACTCAAACAAGAAAAATGGTTTCTGCAGAATATTATTTGTTCTGCATCACAGACCAGGCTCAAACTTTGTGGATGGCTTGTGCATCGGATAAGGAAGAAGCCTATTGATTTTGGTATCAAACTCAAGGTCACTGTGACTGAAAGAAGAAAAATGCTTTCTGTGCAAACATTTTTAACATGGAGCAGGCCATTCACGGTACTCTTGCTACAATGGTTTTTGGACTAGAATTTCTTTTTCAGAACAAGTTAAAAATTCTCTTGGCAAATTACTTGCCAGTAATTATATATACAACTGCAGGGAACATTTTGTTAAGTTTTGTGAAAAACCTCATCTGCAAGCAAGAACCATATTTTTTATTTTCCACCATTGTATCTGTGCAGAAGATTAGGCATGGTGGTCACCTTATCTAGGTTTGTAATAAAGCAGTTTTGCAACATTTCTACCTTCTGTTTGTATATGTAAGTTGTTACAAGTCAGTGTTGTTGTAGTTGGCAAGAAATTGAAAAGGATCATCTCTCGATGTATGCATTTAATTTCAGGGCGTCAATATCAATGCCAAAGCCTACAACGGAGACACAGCACGATCCCTTGCCCTAATCAATGGAGATATGAAGATTGTCAGTTTGATTGACAACCATGTTATGCCAATCACTTCTCTGCGATCAGAACCTGGTAAGTTAGAAAAATAATTTTCTTCTTTTTTATTTTTATTCTCATACTTTTTTTTTAAAAAAAGAAAGCATCACGGATATTGTGATACCCACTGTCTATCCATTTGTCCATCCACCATCTGTATGTCCATATATTCATTATCACATCTCCTAAACCATTTGGTGGAATTTCACAAAATGTTTTGGTTATGTTGCCTCTGTGGTAACCATGTGCCAAAGAGTTGTCATCCTAAATTCTCACTCCTGGGGTCCCTGTAAAGGGGGTCAAAGGTCCAATGTACAAAAATTAAAATATTTTGTAACCAAACTTTATTGACACAGTCATAGCAGGTAGTCACATCAAATATGTGAGGCGGAGTATTGAGGAGATGGGGTGAAGGAGGTTTGGAATATGCAGTAAAAAGCATTGAGATTTGCAGTGGTAAGCCACTGCAGTTGTTCTAGTATCTTTTTTTTTCGTTTGTTTTGCAATGGAGAGCTTTTCCTAACCCTTCCAGATTTATCTGCATGTCTGTTGCTGCCAGGCTTTACTAATGAAATGAAATTTACTTACTTCAGACAATGTCAGATACATGCTGCATACTTCATCATGGACCTCTGACTTAGAATGGCTGATCCATCATGAATAACAACAATGGCCTACCAATTTTACCAAATCTAGGACCCTTTGTTTTCCGCAATGACAATGAGTGGCAAAGAGCCAAATGTCATAAGTCAATCTCAGTCATTAGTCCCTTATGAAGGATTTAACAGGTATTCAAACTTGCTGGAGTGATTAAAAAAAATATTAAATTTATGTTACATACAGTATATACTTGCCTATAAGTCAAATCCAACTTCAAACAACTAGACCCTAATCTGCCATTGCAAAAGCACTGACAGATCAGGGTCTATGTTGTTTGTTCTGTTAATTAATCCTAACAAACTGCATAGACCCAGATCTTCCAGTGCATTATGCGATGGCAGATCTGGTTCTGTGCTGTTTGCAGTTGGACTCTACTTAAAAGTGAGTACATACTAATCCTTTCAAGGACATAGACAAGTGCTATAGTGTTTCAGCTTTAAAACACATGAAACACAAAATGAAATTATGTTCAATATTATGTTTGTGTCTTTTTCAATTTAAGTTTTGATGTTTTTAATCATGTAAACATTGTAACCAATGGTTTTGGAACTTCAGTTTATTCTATACTGTTTTGTTTTGATGCAATGTAAACCATTCTCATAAAAAAAATCTGAATAACCTGTTAATGAACAGATTTGGAATTATCTGCAATAAACCACTTCATCATTGTGTTAAACAAATGCATTTGTCAAAATAAATGGATTTCGGATGAAGATAGCTTGACTGTTTTATGGGCAGGGCTGGAAGTGGTGAGACGAGTAACTTAGCAAAATTTGTTGCTGTTGTTGCACTTTCAGAGGAAAAATTGATGACTGTCATTCTGCATATTATCTTGTACAGTCTGCATATTATCTTGTACAGTCTGCATATTATCTTGTACAGTCTGCATATTATCTTGTACAGTCTGCATATTATCTTGTACAGTCTGCATATTATCTTATACAGTCTGCATATTATCTTGTACAGTCTGCATATTATCTTGTACAGTCTGCATATTATCTTATACAGTCTGCATATTATCTTGTACAGTCTGCATATTATCTTATACAGTCTGCATATTATCTTGTACAGTCTGCATATTATATGTACAGTCTGCATATTATCTTGTACAGTCTGCATATTATCTTGTACAGTCTGCATATTATCTTGTACAGTCTGCATATTATATGTACAGTCTACATATATGTACAGTCTGCATAATATATGTACAGTCTGCATATTATATCTTGTCTGCAAATTATTGTAGTCTGCATATTATATGTTCAATCTACATATTATATGTATAATCTACATATATCTAAAGTCTGCATATTATATCTAGTCTGCAAAATATTGTAGTCTGCATATTATATGTACAGTCTGCATATTATATCTAGTCTGCATAATATATTGTACAGTCTGCATATTATATGTAGAGTCTGCTTATTATCTTGTACATTCTGCATATTATACATACAGTCTGCATATTATATGTATGGTCTGTATGTTATATCTTGTCTGCAAATTATTGTACAGTCTGTATAGTATATTGTACAGTCTGCATATTATTGTGCAGTCTGCTTATTATCTTGTACAGTCTGCATATTATATGTACAGTTGTTCATTTTTTAATGTATGCATAGTATAAGATTGGTACTCAAAATCCTATGATATAATTGGGAGTCATGCATTTATTTACACAAAAGCTTTGAAATTTAAATTAACCTTGGGGTTTAAGGGGCAGATAATTCTTTTGGAAGGAGGTGGGGGTAATAAACAGCAAGAGTTATGCTGCTTCTCTCTGCATTCTAAAGTATATTCTCTAATCATGTTTATCTGACGTATGATATTGTGGTTACAAAAACATAAAATACACACAATTGTCAGATAAACAAATTTTAATTTTGAATGGTTTCCTTGAATTCTTCCTCTTTATGAAATATAAAAGTGATGGTTAAAAAAGACTGTTCTGCATATTGATTTATCTTACATCAAGGATGCCTTTAATACTGTATATACTTGCATATAAACAAGGTCAAAATGCAAACAACATACACCCAGATCTGCCGTTGCATAATGCGCTGGCAGATCTGGGTCTATGCAGTTTGTAAGGACAAATCAGTAGAACAAACAAGATATACCCTGATCTGCCAGCGCATTATGCGATGGCAGATCAGGGTCTATGTTGTTTGCATTTGGACCTGGATTATATATGAGTATATACGGTATTTGATTTTCAATGCATATGGCTTGCATGTTTCCATTCTGTCATTCCAGGACTGGATGCAGAGCTGAGTTCATCAGACGAGGGTAATTATCCCAGATCTAAACATGTGGTACATCCCAGGACAGGAAGACTTCACACACGAGGATCAGGTTAGTGATGACAATGTAGCCTGGACAGTGCAATAGATAACACCCTCACTTTTTACTTCTGGGGTCTCAGTTTTTGTACTCTACCTTGTCATTTCTATCCATCCGTCAGTGTATTTATCTGATTGTCCATCCATCACATTTTCTTTCTACTCTGTAACATGAATGTCATTTGAGATAAATTGGTCAAAATTGGTAGACTTAATGTATTATGACTAAAGGGCTTGTTGCATACCATAATTTAGAGTATTTAAAAACTTAGCTTCAAGGTGAAGGTCAAAGGTCAGCATTTTCAGTTAGACCTTTCTACCCTTTAACTCTGTACATGTTTGAGACATAGTAATGAAACTTTGTACAATTACATATCTTAATTAGAAGGTGTGTTTGGTATTACATTCAAGGTATGTCTTGAAGATCAAGGTCAAAGATCAAAGTACTGACTTGTTTCCTTCTCTTTATAATTCTGAAGCCCCTTAAGACACAGACATACTTCTAGGTATCACAACCAGAAAATGTCTGTAGTATCATATTTGGGGTTATTGTTTCAAGTTGAGGTTGAAGGTCTTCAGAATTTGAGGTGGGGGACATAATTTCAGTGAATTTGTCTGTGATCTCCGATACTCGCTCATGCAAGGGTTTGTGCTTGTCCATCCAAAGTCAGTAGTTTTCTAGGGGTTATCAAGTATCCACCACAAGAAATAAAGAAAGTTTCATTGTAATGAAATGACTTTCCTATCAAAGCGTTTGTCTAAATCGTTATTGTAATTTATACTCGTGGATTAAATCATCATAATGTTAGGCAGAGCTATTTATCTTTGAGCAAAGAGTGTATGATATTTGAATGGCAGATCAAATTAATTATATTTTGCCTTAGTCATGCAGTCTTCATCAGATTTCTGTGCTATGCTTTAGAAATTATAATCTATGCTTGAGGTGGAGAGAAGGAAAGGTAATAAAAACAATGTACTCCAAGATTTGGGGAGGCTAGATTGCACAGCAGGCATTTGTGCATTTGTGAGGATTCAACTTCAGTTGGCAGAAAAATATATTAATTTTTTTAATGACTTTACTAAAATCAATGAAGTTTGTATGTGGCAATAACATTATTAATGATTTTATGCAGACCGTGACATATTTTAACTTTTCAAAGGGATATACAGCAATATTAGATTGATCTGTAAGGAGCATAATGATTGTGCAAATGTTCTGCAGAAACAACCAGGTCCTAAGTTATCCCATTGATTTTTGGGGGGGAGGGAGTGGGGTTGGGATTTGTTGGTTGAGTTGGTGTTTCATGACACAGCAACACAAGTAGGTTATATAGTCTGAGGGAATCTGAGTAAAGTGCCATGCCCAAGGACACACCATGGCAGATGACCCGGGTTGTCCCAATGGTAGGATTCAAACCCAAAGCCTTTCAGTCACAAGTCCAGCACACTGACCACTGAACCACCATTGCTTCTGCCTCAATTAATTCTTTATGACCTAATGACTAGTTATGAGTCCTCTCTTGCATACTTATGAACAATAACTAATTATGAATCCTCTCTTGCATACTTATGAACAATGACTAATTATGAATCCTCTCTTGCATACTTATGAACAATGACTAATTATGAATCCTCTCTTGCATACTTATGAACAATGACTAGTTATGAATCCTCTCTTGCATACTTATGAACAATGACTAGTTATGAATCCTCTCTTGCATACTTATGAACAATGACTAATTATGAATCCTCTCTTGCATACTTATGAACAATGACTAATTATGAATCCTCTCTTGCATACTTATGAACAATGACTAGTTATGAATCCTCTCTTGCATACTTATGAACAATGACTAGTTATGAATCCTCTCTTGCATACTTATGAACAATGACTAATTATGAATCCTCTCTTGCATACTTATGAACAATGTGCCCTTTTCCCCTTCATGACAATGTTTGATGAGTACTGCATGTCCCTAATGACGACATTTGGTGAGTTTAAAAATAGGTATACATTTAGGAGTAGATTTTGTAAATGTGGGGGATTTTTTTTCTTCAGGGAATTGGTTTGAATGAAAATAGAGTACAATCCTAATTCCTTATGAAATTTTAAATGTATGGGAATTGTAAATGCTATAAATAGTACATTACAACCTGGAAACCAGTTTGTGTTTGCATGCACTTTGTTTACATAAAATAGTGGACTATGTCTCTGATGGAAATAGTGACATGAACAGCGAAAGATTATGGGAAATTATAAATGAGCGTTCTGAATCAGAGTTTTTCAGGCTTTAGTGCTGAGGATTTACCTAGTGATTCAAACATCTCTCACCCCAAATCAGAGTCAGGTTTTACACAAGTAAACACAGAAAGCAATGATGCACAAAATGGCAGTCATCACAAAGTTCCCAGGTGTAATTTCCCCGCCAGTTCTAAATTGCCGGCTGATTTTGATCTTCCCACAACAAAATCAGTGGACTACTCTCTTTTAGTAGAAGACACCATCCTTGAGATCATAGCCAACGGAACCAATCTATATGCACAGCTAAAACAATGACAAGCTAATATCATAGACAAGCACTGGTCTCCTGTCACACTTAAAGTCACTCTATGGAATCTTCATGTCAGTTCTGTTATAGGTCCATCTTAACTGCTGTCAGCCAATTTGGATCAGACTTGGCAGAAATATTTCTTGGGACATGTTCCATTAAAATTATGTCAGCAGTGGCTTCCATAGCAATAGTGTGGCTTCCATAGCAACCAGGTGGAGAACCTATTATTAGCTCTACTGGTTACAGACCAGAAGAGGTTATGCCATTGCTTTGTGTCTGTTGTCCGTCTGTCCATTATCCATCCCTCGGCTCAAGTTTGTTATCACTAATCCTCCTAAAACTACTTGGAAGATTGCCATGAAACTTTACACACACATTGATCCCAGAAGTACTAGTTGGTCCTAATTGAAAAGAGTGCTGTTTGGACATCCAATATGCCACCACAGTGACGATCTTGAAAATCTTGTTATTACTACTTTTCCTGAATGGATGGTCATATCGGCATTGGGTTTTCACTAAAAGACTTCTAATGATTTCTTGTTGGTCCTAATTGAAAATGGTGCAGATCTGACATCCATAATGGCAGACATGGTGCCCATCTTAAAAATCTTGTTAACGCTACTCCTTAATCAATGGTCATATCGACACAGGGTATTCACTAAAAGAATTCTTGTAATGTCTAGTTGGTCTTAAAGAAAATGATGTGTATCTGATGTCCAATATGTCCATCTTGAAAATCTTGATATGGTTACTCCTCCTGAACTGATGGTCATATCTACATGGGGTTTTCACCCAAAACTTCACATTAGGTCCAGTTGGTCCTAAATGAAAATGGTGCTCATCTGACATCCAGTATGGTGGCCATGTTGAAAATCTTGTTATTACTACTCCTTAATGGATGGTCATATCAGCATGGTGTTTTCACTAAATACCTTCTTATGATGTCTTGTTGGTCCTAAATGAAACTGGTGCCAGTCTAAATTCTAATATGGTGACTATGGTGACCATCTTGAAAAAAACTTTTGTTAACACTACTCCTGAATGGATGGTCATATCAACATGTAATTTTCACTAAAAGACTTCTCATAATGTCTAGTTGGTCTTAAATGAACATGGTGCCCTGGGCATCCAAAAATATGGCCACCATGGTGGCAATCTTAAAAATATAGTTAATGCTACTTACGCTGAATTGACAGTGGCATTAATGTGTTGTTTTATGAAAAGACTTCTTATGATGTCTATTTGGTCCTAGATGTTGCTTCATGGACATCCAGTAAGACTTCTTATAATGTTTTGTTGGTCCTAATTGAAAATGGTGCTACTCAGGCCTCCGATAATCATGGCCATGGTGGCCATCTTTTAAATCTTGTTATCACTACTTCTCCAGAATTGATAGTTGTAGCAGCATGGGGCTTTCACTAAAAGACTTCTTATGATATGTACCATTTATACTCGCGTATAAGCCAATACCAACTGCAAACTGCATAGACCCAGATCTGCTGTTGCATAATGTGCTAGCAGATCTGGGTCTGTGCAGTTTTTAAGGACTAATAAATAGAACAAACAACATATACCCTTATCTGCCGGCACATTATGCTATGGTAGATCAGGGTCTATGTTGTTTGCATTTGGATCTGGATTATACTTGAGTATATATGTTAGTTGGTTCCAAATGAAAATGGAGCCAATCAAACCAACAGTATGGGCATCACGGTAGTGATATTGAAAATCTATTTATATCTTCTTCTGATGAACATAGACACTAAGAAACTTCTTGTGCTGAACAATAGTGGCCATCTTGAAAATCTTGTTATCACTACTTCTTTTGAAAGGATAGTCATATCAACATGGAGTTTTTGCCTAAACACTTCTCACTACATGTAGTTGGTCCTAAATGAAAATGATGTCATTTTGACCTTGCAAAATTTGAAAAATCGTGAATCAGATACTTCTCTTAAATAGATATCCATAGCAACAATGAAAAAAAAAAGCACATCTTTCCTGCAGTATATAGTTATTCATATATTAAATAATTTTGCTTTAACTTCCAAAATGGGTGCTTTAAAATCTTTATATGGCAACTTCTCCTGAACGGATGATCCAGTCAACACGGGGTTTTCAATTAACACTATTATATAATATGTAGCTGTTTCTGAATGAAAATCTTATTATTGCTGCTCCTCTTGCATAAATGGTAGCACGGACATGAAGTGTTCACTACTCTTCTTGTATAAATGGTGGCATTGACATGAGGTTTTTACTAAAACACTTCTTGCAATATTTAATTGGTACTGAATGAAATTGGTGCAGATCTTACCAACAACATAATCTGCACTTTTTTGAAGGAGTTTTGAAAACCAGACATATTTGACATTGGCATCGAGTCAAAGGTCATTGCTTGCATTTTTGTATTTTATTGAGCTCATGAACACAGTGACTTGTGCATATACAAATGAATTTGTACCAGACTTGGTATTTAGTTGATTTCCAATGATTTAAGGTCAAAGGTCCTGGCACAGGTTCTTAGCTATACTGGCTTGTGAGCATGATAACACAAACAGGTATGAATGGATTTTAATTAAACCTAGTTTGTGGATATATCTGATAAAAATACCTTGAATGATGCCATTGAAGTAAATGTTTGTTTTTTTCTTCCCAAAAATATTAATTATAGATTTAATCAAACTTAGCATATGGATATATCTTGACATTAAGACAAGTTCAGTGATTTAAATTTCTATCCATATGAAGTTCAGGGTCTAGGGCCATAACCAAGAATTTTGTACTGCACTTACAGGTATCTTGTGAACATGTTAACTTAGATATGTATGTTGGAGTTTCTAAAGAATATCACATATAGTTTAAATACCCAGCAGTTAAACAGAATACAAGGACAAAAGGAACAGTCTTATCGGTATCTTGGATTCCTGGAAATTCTTTGCTACCAATAGTGCGTCAATCAAGGACTTTTCTTGACTTATGCTCCAGAATATCTGTGCCACTTTGAAAACTGATTTGTGTATTGATCCCAACAAACCTGAATACAGGAAAGTAAAACTGCATTAGTCTTAAATTGGTGTAAAAAAAACCCATTAATCTTATTAAATACATCAGGGCTCGAAATTAACTGTTTTTAGTACTAGCAGCATTTTAATAGTTGTGATATTTTTCAGTTAGCAAAAAAAATTGGGCTATTTTCAGTGTCCAGTAGCATATTTCATGAGTTCAAATAAAGAATGTTACTAGCTACAGAACTTTAGTCCATGTTTTTTTTTCAGCTAGCAATTTACTAGCTTATCTGAATTGTTACTAGCAAGATGCTAGCTTGATAGCATCAATTTTGAGCCCTGTACATGTTGTTAAGAATTAAAATAAGAAAATTTCCTCATGATTACTAATACACATCCAAACACTGCATTTTGCAGATTTCCTGGTATTAAATTCATTTGCACCATCCTGCATTACAAGCATGTGAAATACATCTGACTTTCTTGCATATGGCTTTATGTGACAGCCAATGTCAGTAATTGGATGAAGTATTTAAAGAAATCAGAACCACTCAGACATTAAAACCAGCCGTTATAAATAGCTACTACTTAAGTATCTTTGGTGTGCCACATCATTTTCATGAAGCATTGCTTATAGTAAAATTATAGGCAAAAACTTGCTTGAAGCAGATGACACCATCTTGAAAAACATGCTCAATTCTAGGGGTGAAACGATACACCTGTGCCACGTATCGATACAATTCACGATACACAGCCTACGATACGATACATTATCGATTTTCAGTTTAAGAATAAGAAGGCAAATGACAAATAATTATTCATGACTGCTGAAGATTAAAGTAACTTATATAGGGTAGATATAGTTTTGTATCGATTCTTCACCTCTTGTATCGATACGTGTATCGATATGGCAAAAGTATTGATGAATTGTTTCACCCCTACTCAATTCAAGGCAAGTTTTTTTTTATCTAATTTTGCTACAAGCAGTATTTTATGAAAATGATGTATTGCACCAAAGACACTAAAATAATAGCTACTTACCTCAGCTGGTTTTATGTCAGTGTGGGTCTAATTTTTTAAAACAATTTATTGAAGTTCATTTACTCATCAAATGCTGCCTACTTGTCACTTGCAACCTTTGCCACTTTTCTGCTAAGAATTTTTTTAGGGTTTTTCACTTTTAAAACTTAGGAAAGTTTCCTAAGAAAACTATCAAAATTCTCATACCTCAATGGCTGTTTGTAGGGGAAAAACCTTTAGCCAACTTTTATTGGCCCATAATTCATGTAATTATGTAAAATAATTAAACTCCTTGAAAAATGGGCATTAATCAATAGATAATTGGCGGGGTGGGGTGGGTGGGTGGATGGGGATTCCCACTCTTGCATTGTTAGCTTCTTGTACATCCAGCATTTATGTTGGAGGGTGAGTGCTTGGTAAATGATTTGTGCATTACTTAGTGCTATAGATAAATACACAGCTAAGTCATATTAAAAACTAAATCTTAGTGAAACTTTTTATTTTCCCAGTGTGAATTATGAAACTGCTTCTGACACTAAGTAAGCATTGATACTTTTAATTTTTACACCCTAGGTCTCTAACATGAAAAATAAGAAAAATATCTACCATTTCATCAAAAAGAGAGGGTGCTATAAAATACACTCTAAAAGCTTGCACTTTTAGACATCTACAGAAAAAAAGTATACTCGCCTATAAGTCGAGTCCAACTGCAAGCAACATAGACCCTGATCTGCCATCGCATAATGCGCAGGCAGATCAGAGTCTGTGTTGTTTGTTCTACTGATTATTCCTAACAAACTGCGTAGACCCAGATCTATGGGTGCATTATTCTATGGCAGATCTGGATCTGTGCACTTAGCTATTGGACTAGACTTATATGCGAGTATATATGGTGAGTAAATCTAATTAAATGAATCTATGGAGAAAATGCACTAAGTTATAATGACATTGATTAACGGGGTTCATTTATTAAAATACATGTAATATACATGTACAAATGCAATCTATGCCTATAAATTTGTTCAGGTCCTTTACAGTACTGATAATTTGTCGTCTGAGAGACATGCTTAAGACATCAAAATATAAGTGAAAACAATAAATCCAAGTAGATGTTTTTTTTATTTACACGTTATGCTGGTATGCTGACTGTCTACAATTTCACTTGTTTTGTCTCTATTCAGCAGTGTTGTGAGATGCTTCATGTGTTTGTATTGATCAATATAATTGTTATATGTACAAAGTTTCCTCGTACAGTTAAAACATTTAACTCAATTCTTTTATAAATAGCCATATTGAAGATTATTTACTCTTCTTTTCTTAAACAATATCATGAAACTAATGTAGGGAAATTCTGAATTTGGTATTGTATGTGGCTGCCATCTTGTGTCTTCAATGTCCAACCCAGAGACATTGCTAGTGCTATCAATAGTGAATTGGTGTATTGTCGAAACAGGTAGAATGTTGTTGGTTGGACTTTAAATTCATGATTTGTAGCAACTACAAATAAAAAAAAATTGATACCACACAGAAAAAGGTAAATTCATGGTAAACTGAGAGTACTGATAGGCAAGGTTGACATATCCTCATGGTAAACTGAGAGTACTGATAGGCATGGTTGACATATCCTCATGGTAAACTGAGAGTACTGAAAGGCATGGTTGACATCCTCTTGTAAATTCATGGTAAACTGAGAGTACTGATAGGCATGGTTGACATATCCTTATGGTAAACTGAGAGTACTGATAGGCATGGTTGACATATCCTCATGGTAAACTGAGAGTACTGAAAGGCATGGTTGACATCCTCTTGTAAATTCATGGTAAACTGAGAGTACTGATAGGCATGGTTGACATATCCTTATGGTAAACTGAGAGTACTGATAGGCATGGTTGACATATCCTCATGGTAAACTGAGAGTACTGAAAGGCATGGTTGACATATCCTCATGGTAAACTGAGAGTACTGAAAGGCATGGTTGACATCCTCTTGTAAATTCATGGTAAACTGAGAGTACTGATAGGCATGGTTGACATATCCTTATGGTAAACTGAGGGTACTGATAGGCATGGTTGACATATCCTCATGGTAAACTGAGAGTACTGAAAGGCATGGTTGACATATCCTTATGGTAAACTGAGAGTACTGATAGGCATGGTTGACATATCCTCATGGTAAACTGAGAGTACTGAAAGGCATGGTTGACATCCTCTTGTAAATTCATGGTAAACTGAGAGTACTGATAAGCATGGTTGACATATCCTCATGGTAAACTGAGAATACTGATAGGCATGGTTGACAGATCCTTTTGAAAATACCTCTTATCTTTGATATTCCGTTGTAATCGGAAAATACATTTTCACAGCTCTAGTCGGCAACACATTTTATGTTAACATTTCAAACTCGTTATCTACTCTTTATTTTTTTCTTACAGGGCCAAGCATTCATGATGGACCAGAAGCAATAGCCAGGTTGATTGACCGAACCCATAACAATGACACTGTGGATAATCCAAGTAATTGCTTTTCATTTGCCTCTAATACAGACTTAATATAAACTATAGACCTAATAAGCAACTCATTAATTGCCTTTTGACTACTCAAATCTACATATGTGGTCAACAAGTCTTTAGGCATTCACTTTAGCAGCTGTTCATAACACAGCAAACCTTGCTTATTTAAAGCCTGTGACTCCATAATTAATGCATTTTTAAACAAAGGACAGTGTTCATGTTTTTAGTACATAATGTTCATTGTTTTGAGTACATAGTGTTCAGTGTTTTGAGTAAACAGTGTCCAGTGTTTTGAGTACATAGTGTGCATTGTTTTGAGTACATAGTGTTCATTGTTTTGAGTACAGTGTCCAGTGTTTTGAGTACACAGTGTCCAGTGTTTTGAGTACATAGTGTTCATTGTTTTGAGTACAGTGTCCAGTGTTTTGAGTACATATTGTTCAGTGTTTTGAGTACATAGTGTTTAGTGTTTTGAGTACACAGTGTCCAGTGTTTTGAGTACATAGTGTTCAGTGTTTTGAGTACACTGTCCAGTGTTTTGAGTACATAGCATTCAGTGTTTTGAGTACATATTGTTCAGTGTTTTGAGTACACAGTGTCCAGTGTTTTGAGTACATAGTGTTCAGTGTTTTGAGTATGTAATGTACAGTGTTTTGTATTTGGTTTGATATTTTATGGCACAGCAACATAAGTAGGTTATTTAGTGCCAAGGCAATTGGATGAAATGTGTTCATGGAAACCAAATTCTTGTGCTAATGAAGAAACATTTATAAAGTTTTTATAATGTATGATATGATGTTATATATCGATCAAATCAGTAGCTAAGAAGACTTTCTGAATATTCTTGTAAACATTTATAACATTCTCTCTCTCTCTCTCTCTCATTAGATTCCTTTGTTCCCAAGGGGTATGTCACATTTCCAAATGAGGTAGGGGAGATCGTGCCAGGTGAACTCCAGAAGATTTCACATCGAGATGTTACATCTCCTATCAATCCCCAGGATTGTAACTTGGATAGTTCTGGAGGGAAAGGTGCCTTACATTATTCGCATTTGTGTATAACTGCAAGTACAGCTTAATGATAAAATCTACCAAATCTGCAGTAAATTGCTTTCAGAAATAATCAGTTAAGTTACAGCTACTTTGGAAACTTGGGATTACAATAATTTACTATTAGTATTCACTTTGGGGCAGAATAATTGATTAAATTTCATTACTTTCTAGAATATAATCACTTACATTTTGATTACTTTTAATAAAATTATAAATACATTTACAAGTTCTAAAATAATACCCAAGTCTTCAAAATTAAAAGTGATTCATATTTCAAAGAGAAACAACATGGCCAGTTAACCAACGTTCTTATTTCACAAAACTTTATCATGTGAATTAGATTAAAGAACTTTATGATAATATACCATTCGAGAAAATCTGGGACTTTTTGAGGGAATGCAAGTTTTGACCACATTTTAAGGATTTTATCTTTGTTGCCTTTGTATTTTGTTTCACATACAGAATTTAAACAACTTAACTTTTTATATTTTATCTTGTAGTCCTTTATGTTAACATTTATTTGGAAGGGTTTATCTTCCTTGAGTTTTCGTGATATTCATCATTTTTACATTTGTAAAATTTTACTTTCATTTGGTACCAAATAGCCATTCTTGTGCTGAGGTACCGTTAAATGCTAATAGAGGCATGTGCAAGCAATGAGCCCATGGGCCGCATATGGCTCACGACCTGGTTTTATTCAGTTACATTTACATCATATAAATACATTTAAAAATTACTATCCGGCCTGCGCCTTGGAGGAAGCTGCACATGCCTGCACTACTAACTAACTAACTATATATATATATATATAATTTTTTCATAATGCCACAGAAATGCACCATACTTTTATGTATGCATATGTTTATGAGAGTTTTTAATTTGTATGAGAGCAAGTAAAGAATGATTAATAGGCACTGAATTATCCTTTTGCATGAAAGTGTTATCATGTAATAATAAAAAAGTAATTTTGATCATAAATTTATTATTTTACATTTACTTAATTCAAGTTACTATTGCTTGTATATACAGCTCTGCCTCATTATAACGCGGTAGACATGGTCCATAACCACCAACCACTTTATGTACCAAACCGCATTATAGTGAGAACTGCTTAATGTACCAAACCGCAATATATTGAGAAAAACATTATATACTGAACTGTTGTATAGCAGAAATAATAAAAATGTTTTAAATAATAGTGTTTTGAAAAGGAATTAAAGATGTAACAGTATGCTTCATGTTGTTTTCTTTCAACTCATATTGTTATATATTGGTATGATTTTGGTCATGGGATCCATAGCGGTACCATGTTATATCTGGAATAGTGTTATAGTGAAGCACATTATAATGTGGGAGAGCTGTATTATTACTATATTGTTACTATCATTTCTATTTAAGTAACTTAAAGTCCTTTAATCAATGACAGATGCTTAAAAGTACTGATTACATTTACACCTGGTCTTAAATCCTTTTAATCCAAATGACCAGGAGATTTTTCAAAAATAGTTAGCAAGTCAAAACAGAGAGGGTCATTTCATGAACAGGGCAATTGTAGCGAGTAAACATTTTATGTAGATTCAACAATGATTTAAGGTCGCCATGATGCAGATTTTGCATATACAAACCTTTGTACATCCATAAGTTCGTTCATTCATACCAAATCCATTTTGGTGCAGTAGATAACAAACTATTGGACTTAGAATGATGCAATTTTTCACACTTTATCAGGGTCATGAGTAGATGATCTGATTAGATTTTCATGCCATTACAGAAATTTTTTAATTTAATTTACACATGTTTGAACCTTTTGGACTTTAATCTTGTTAGCACAATTATGCAAAAACAATTTGAGGTAGATGCATAAAATTCAATAAGCTTATTTGTATTCGTATGTTGATTATATTTTCAGGTCATTACAGCAATTTTAAAGTTTTTACACTTTTTTGTAGTTTTTGCTCATAAACTTTAATGACCAAAATATTTGTTAGCACAGTTAAACAAAGACCAATTGAGGTAGACAAATTCAATTTGATAGGCATATCTAGAGTCATATGCAGATGACCTGATTAGATTTTAAGGTCATTACAGCAATTTTGTTGTTGGTTTTTTTTGACACATTTGTAAACTTTTTCTCTGACAAATACATTACCCGATCATAATAACGTTGGTAATTAACTTCTGCTACCTCCCAAATCCAGCCCTCATGGACAGATAAAAAAATTGTCTTTCACATTTAGATGCTAAAAATAGTATATATGGGAAGTGACTCTTCCAAGATACTGTTATTATTACCTCACTTTTTCGCTGCTAGGTGGCTGCTTGTATACCGGATGTTCCTTAGTTTAAGTCTTCGTTATGTGCTGATAACATCCCAAAATCCACTGGATTTCTCCGGATTTTTTTAGACATCCATCTGCAAAGCTGGTATGGTTTGTTGTATTATCTTTGGATTTCTCTGGATTTTTTTAGACATCCATCTGCAAAGCTGGTATGGTTTGTTGTATTATCTTTGGATTTCTCCGGATTTTTTTAGACATCCATCTGCAAAACTGGTATGGTTTGTTGTATTATCTTTGGATTTCTCCGGATTTTTTTAGACATCCATCTGCAAAGCTGGTATGGTTTGTTGTATTATCTTTCTCTTTCTCTGGATTTTTTTAGACATCCATCTGCAAAACTGGTATGGTTTGTTGTATTATCTTTGGATTTCTCTGGATTTTTTTAGACATCCATCTGCAAAGCTGGTATGGTTTGTTGTATTATCTTTGGATTTCTCCGGATTTTTTTAGACATCCATCTGCAAAACTGGTATGGTTTGTTGTATTATCTTTGGATTTCTCCGGATTTTTTTAGACATCCATCTGCAAAGCTGGTATGGTTTGTTGTATTATCTTTGGATTTCTCTGGATTTTTTTAGACATCCATCTGCAAAGCTGGTATGATTTGTTGTATTATCTTTCTCTTTCTCTGGATTATTTTAGACATCCATCTGCAAAGCTGGTATGGTTTGTTGTATTATCTTTGGATTTCTCTAGATTTTTTTAGACATCCATCTGCAAAGCTGGTATGATTTGTTGTATTATCTTTCTCTTTCTCTGGATTTTTTTAGACATCCATCTGCAAAGCTGGTATGGTTTGTTGTATTATCTTTGCTTATAGCTTTGGTAACTTTATTGTTTAGTTTTCATCAGTATTTTTCGGTATATTTTTCCACCATTGTGGACTTAGTCACTGACCATGCCATTTAATATTTTTTGCTGTTTGCATGCCATAATGAGGTTATATAGTGGGCACTGTTGATTTCTTTGCATTTTTTTAAAGTTATTACTTTTGTGCATTAATTAATGTACAGTTTGCACCTTTGTGTAGTTCATTACATGACTTAGTCGTTTTACAGCATTTTTACAGGTACACAATGGCAACTAGATGCACCAAGTGTAAAAAATTCAAGGTCTCAAAGGACATTCATGAAACATGCCTCTGGTGTTCTAAATGTACTTCATCTAAACCTTTAAGTGCCAGCACAAGTTGGTCCACTGTTGTGTGAAAACAATTGAAAGGCAGGAAAAAACACTTGAGATTAAAATCTTCTAATGTCGAAGTCCATAGCTTTCATCCCAACACTAAGTCAATTGTCAGTATAGTGGATGATGCCACTTTGACCTCTCCACCTCCCAAGACCTCTCAGACATTGCCTCAGCATCCATCACTTCCAGACACCTCTTACAGGAAGAATGGGATATTATGGATTCAAATATTTTGCCACCTTCTCATTTGCTGCTGAGAAGATTGATCCAAGAGACCATGTTGGCTTCAGTAGATTTTCTTTTGCTCCTGTCATCCCGCCTTTCGACTACTGGCATGGGCATGATGGGTGATTTTGCTCTCTCTTTGTGGAAACTGGATGACCATTCCACCATCTAATGCCTACTATAGGGATCTGTCTATTCAATCTGTCTGTAGCACCATTGGCCTGCTCAGCAATCCAAGCTCTGTTGGTAATTTATGGCTTATCCTGGGCCAGTACCAGTACATGCCTGTCAACAGTACCTCTTCTTCCCTATCACCTGGTATGATTTATGCAGACATGCAAGGGTTCCAGGAGGACAACCAACTTCAACCCCCAAGTGATGAACTTATGAACCCAGATCCTACTACAGGGATGACCAGTTTTTTAGTTTCAAAGCTGCGATCAAAGAGATGTAAAGGATCTTGTCTCCCTCCGAGCGCATGCCACCGTCATCATCAAGCCATGTTCACCAGGTCAGGGGCTCTGTGAATATGGATGATGAAGATGACATCCCTCATCCATCTGCTTCTGCAATCTCTTAGATCAAGGAGATTACTGATCATCTTTCTCAAGATATTTGGGACCCTGGTAACTCCAAAGCCTCCTTATCCAAAAGCATCTTTTTCTACCCAATGGTACACATTGCACCCTGACACTACCACATCAGTGTGCTGAGTCTTGACTAAGATATAGCAGTGGTGAACATGAATCATTCAGTATTCAAGACAGCATTGAGATTGGTGAAAAATTGCTTGACTCTGCTTCACTTGCAATCTTCATACTTGTGGAGAAAATATGCAGTGGTCTAGCTTGTGAATCTACATGTGACATTGTGAAAGTTGTTAACACTATGGGAAATGCCCTTACTGCCTTGCACAAACTGGATTTATAGAGACATGACACTTTTCATTTTGTCATCTTCATTCAGACTCCATCTCTCTCTGGCCCTAAGATTGTCAAAGTTTGGTTAATACTTGCTATTCTGACGCTGTACAAACATGAGAAAGCAGGCTGCAAAAAAATGTTTCTTTGGCTCACCTTGCTGTCACCATATTCTTTTCACCCACATCAGTCACAACCTCAGTGGTGGACCACCATTGCTAGAAGAACAAAAGGACAAACTCCAATCACCAATAGTTGTTTTGCCCACAACATTTTAGATGGCAACAATATTCACAGTACCAAAAACGGTCTTTAAAGGGGAGATGAAGTCCATTTTCTCCTTGCCCAAGCCTCCTGATAAATGACAGTGACTCAATGTTGTTGTTGCCTGCTGACAACAATATCCCTGTATGCACCAGACTCCTTTTTTTTGCCACTTTCCAGACAATGAATGTGTGATCCAAGTTGTCTTTTTAGAGAGGCTTTGTATTTCATTTGTCCAATCCCCCCTCCTCCACTATTACCATGCCTGTCTATGACAGACCAGCCAATTCCAAGAAGGCATCAGTTTTGCAGAAGGAGATCAAGACTTTGCTCAGCTTGTAGGCTGTATAGATAGTTTGCAAAACAGATTCTTAAGGCTTTTATTCATGACTTTTCTGATGCTAAAAGTGAATGGAAAGCTCCAGCCAGTGAAAGACTTGAGTCATCTCAGCAAATTTATAGATGCACCAAGGTTCAGGATGGAGATGGCATGGTTGATGCAGCTTTCCATAAGGCTGGACAAGTAAAAAAAAAACAAAACATATAGTCTCGAAATGACAGGTGCCTAATTTAATTTAACAGTCTTCATCAGTTAACATTCCAAGGTACCATGTATCACTTTCGGACACTCCTGTTCTGACTCAGCTTCAGTCCAGGGACCTCACCAAGACTGCATCGTCACCCACTTCAGATTCACCTTGACAACAGCAACTGCAGCATACATGGTCAACATCTTACAGGCAATATGATAAGTTCACTTCTTGTTGAAAATATGAACAGTTTACTCTCCCTTCCTTCTCATCTGGGTTTTCTTGTGAATGGGGAGAAGTCTCCCCTTCTCAGCATTTTGTTCATCTTGGTATGGAGTTCCTGACTCTTCTCAATTTAGTTCACCTTCCACCGAAATGCATTGCATGGATTGTCATCCTCATCAAGTCAGCCTCCAAGAAGGCATGGATTGCAGATACTTGGACTCTTAAATGCAACTGTGGACCTTCTTCATCTTGGCCAATTCTTTTGTGCCTTCTGCAGATGGCTCAATTAGTCAGTTGCATCCTATTTCCATTCACTCTGATCACCATGTCCTGACTTCGACTGAGATAAGACACTTCCCCCATCAGAAAGTTATGGTCTCTAGGTCTCTACAGATGCCAGCATGCATGGGTGGGGTGCCCACCTTTGGCCTCACTTCATCACTGTCATTGGAAACTGGAAGCCAGAGGAGAGGGCCATTCATATAAATCTACTGGAAATGATAGCAATGATCAATGCCTTTCATTCCTGGCAGAAGTTCCTTTGCAGAAAGGGCTGCATTCACAATGTTGGACAATTCTGTGGTGTTCAGTTGCAACCACAGGCAAGGGGGGAACAAATCACCAGATCTTTGTCCTGGTATGGGAGTTTTTTTGTTGGTGCTCACAGAATCAATTACTGGGCAGATACCAGGCAAGGTCATTGTCCTTGCTGATTTGTCATCAAGGAGATGTAGGCCCTGCACCCCATATGGTCTATCCACTCATCAACCTCCATTGTGTTAACGCTCTTTGAGATCGTCTGTTGGTTAATCTTTTTGGAAACAGGTGTAACCACAAACTGCCCACCTTCATGTTAAAAGTCTCAGACCCATAAGCCTTGGGCTGTATGTGGTTCAGTTGGGACAGGATATGGGAATGTGCCTCCCCCCCCCCCCCAGCTGTTCTGAATACGAGAGTGATTCAGAATATGAGGGATCAGACATGCAAGGTGGTTCTGTTCACTGTTGTCAGATGGTACAGTCCCTGGGTCAATGATTTAGTGATAGACATTCCCAAGAAGATACAGATGCATCAAACCTGATCAGATGGCTGAGATCACAGGTCTGCAACCCCTGCCAAGACAGACTCCTTCATGCCTGACTTTGATCAGGAAACCATGTGTGGAAAAGAATTCCAGCATATATATTGTGGTGAGGATCTCACATGATAGAATGCCCTCCACTTTGAAAGCATATGAAGGAAAGTGACATGTTTTTACACACTGGTGCATGGACAACTACTTCATTCCCTTGCAGATTTCAGTTCTGTAATTGGCCAATTTCTTTCAAAGGCTTTTCGAGGAGAAGAAATTGGTGCCAATCATGATTGAAGGATAACACTCCATTGTGTCTGACACCTTCAGACATGATGGGAGAATGGATGTAGTCCATGACAAGGATCTCTCTGACTTCGTTGCCATCTTTGATTTAAATTGGCTGCAATTGCTCAAATCGCTCCCAAATGGAAGCTTTCATTCTCACATACCGTATATACTTGTGTATAAGCAGATACCAACTGAAAACTGCATAGACCCAGATTTGCCATTGCATAATGCACCGGCAGATCTGGGTCTATGCAGTTTGTAAGGACTAATCAGTAGAACAAACAACATAGACCCTGATCTGCTAGCGCATTATGCGACTGCAGATCAGGGTCTGTGTTGTTTGCATTTGGACCTGTATTATACATGAGTATATACGGTAGTTCCATTCCTCAAAGTTTGAGCCACTGTCCAGAACGTTGCTGAAGCTGCTTTAATACATGACATGCTTTTAGGTAGTCTTAGCTTCAACATGAAGGGTGAGTGAACTTCATCCCCTTTTAGTCAACCCTAACCATCTTCAGTTATGCTCAGATGGTTCATTGGTTCTAATGATGCAAACAGGTTTCCTGGCCATGAACCAGTTGTCATCCACAGGTAATCAGAAAGTGATAATTTGACACACTCCTTGATAGACCCTATGAGATTACAGGATCCAGTTTGTACTTCATGTGCTAAAAGAAATGCACTGAAAGCATTTGTCAAGGTTGACAAAGATGAAAGAGGAAAAGTAAGACATAACTCCCCAAGCTTTGGCCTTTTGACCCAAGTGTATTCTCACAGGGTCAGATACGTCTTATAAAAATATTCATGCGATTAGAGCCATCTCTGTGAGCCTCGCATTCAAATGCATCTTTTCTATCCAAGCCATTAGCAAGGTTGTCAGCTGGCGTGCACTGTCAACTCTCTCTAGCATTTATCTTTAAGATTTAGTCTTGCAGAGAAGAGAACTAAATCTGGTGGGCCTGGTGGCAGTTGCCCAGACATCCACCAGACCTTGTTAAAGGCAGCACAACCTCATAATTGGCATGGATTTAAAGCTTTCACTAGATTTGCTGAAATTTTTTCCTCTAATGGTTTCACAGTAATCGTATGTCGCTAGCTTTTATTCCTTGGTTGTGCTTCCTCTTGTAAGGAGAGTGGTTTTATCCTTGACATGAGGACCCATACTATAATTTTCTCCAAAGGGTGACCAAGGTAGAGGTTGGATGCTCATACATTTCCTCCTCCTCTTATATTCTAATAATTTAAATGTGATTAGGTAAATTATTCAGTTGAGAAAGGCAATTTTTATTGTAAATTATGTTTCCACTAGCCTGTTCACATCATGATGTATATTTCACATTCTCAGCACTATTGATAGTTGTGGTATTAAAACAAAGAAAGAAACAGGTGATGTCTTTCCATTGCATATGACGGAGGGAATGTGTGAATGTCTGCTTGGATGATATTTCGTTGTGACTTTAAATTCGTGGTCTAGCTCACTCATGAAAACCACGAAAAGTGGAGCCCCATGAATTTAAAGTGTTTCACAGTAGTATCTTAGCAGAGTTCCTTCCCATAGATACTAATTTTAGCATTTATATTGTATTTAAATTGTCTCAGCAGGACTGGATTTGAGAGGTAGTGGAAGTTAATTCCTAACATTAATATGATTGTGTAAGTATTCTTGGAGAATCAATTAACAATAAAAATTTCTTTTTTTTAAAAAAACCATGTTGGCACAATGTAGCAAAAACCATGTGAGGTAGACAAATGATTTTTGGCATGCATGTTTATATGCATAAATAAATTACCTGATTAGGATTTCATGCCATTATAGCAGTTGTTTTAGAAGCACAAATCTATTTTTTTTTATTTATAAATATAAAAACTTCATTTTTAATATTATCAGAAAGTTGAATTATTTTGTGATTTGTGTGTTTTGGGAGTAATAAATAAAGATGAACCTAATCATTTTTTCTTTTGCAAATTGTAATGTCAGTAATCTGAAGTTAGCTACAATTATGTAATATCTTAACATAATTTATCACTTCTTTTCGATCACCTTTACTAGTGGAGTTTGATGTTTTCAGTTTAGATTGGTTACAAAAACTAATTGTCCCAATGTGTTGTGAAAATCAGTGATTTACTGTTAATCATCATCTGGTTAATTTTCTCATCTGAACCAGAATCTTGTGACAATGAAGAGGACTCCAATGCATTTTCCAAGACAGGTGCATTAACAATCAAGAGTAGCTCTGGGTCCTCTGGAGGCTTGGCAGCTGCATTTGGAATCAGCCGAGAGAACAGTCTTGATAGTGATGAATTCCCACGCTATGTACCAGGTGCACATACCCAGTCATGGGTAGCCTCCCTTCCAGAAGGAAGTAGCCGTGTAGATGCTGATGGTTCCTCAGATGGGGGTTTCGAGGAGCCTGAGCAAGGTAAAAAGAGAACATCTGCTGTTAAACATGGGTCAGGGTTGGAGGCAGAATCAGTGAGAAAAAATGAGGATGTTGTGATTCAGGATAAAGGGGAACAGGTTAATGCTGCACAATCTGAGAGTGGGATCTCAAGTATTTCAAGTAGACCACAAAGTATTGAGAACCCTCACACACAAGGTTTATCAATAAATAATAACCAGACTCTAGAAATTCTGGAAAATACAAGGAGCAAACTAGAACAAATGGGAAACAAGAAAAATGTGCCATTCAGTGTTCCACAATCATACTCAGACAGTTCAAGACAGGCTTGTGAACATGGAAATATTGCCTGTACTCCAAAGACCGAGTCATCTTCAAAGAACATGACATCTCACCCAGCACAAGTTGACAATATACCATCGACCACTCTTGTAACTTCATTCAATCCACATCCATCCCCACTTCCTGGAATGGGATCCAGCATCCCACCCCCACCAGGCTTTCATGTGCAATACGAGCCATATCAAATGTTCCCGCCACTGCCTGTATCAGTGCCAGCAGCTGGCCAGAATGCTTACTATCCAGAACCAAGGTCTAAGGGATCAAAACAGGTAAGAAATATTTTATTAGGTAGTTTAAATGCAACATGATCATCTTTCAAAATTATCTCCCTCCAAATCAATGTCCTGGATTATCCCCACAAAAGACATGCATAGCAAAATTGCTTTCATGGAAAATCTGACAATTTTTCTGAAGCTTTGGTCTTGAAAGAGAGCTTGATGATTAGAAGTATGGAACCAAGGATATTTTCAAAATAGTTTGTATTAGAGAGGCTCAGTCTTGTAATATGTGACCCCACCACCACCAAATACCTATTGTTGTTAATAGTTTTGCTGCTATGGAATGCTGGCCCCAAAGATGATATGGGCTATACGCGAGTATATACAGTATACATTTCTTTTCCTTATTCAATAAAAGTTATTTATCATGCACATATTTGTTCAAACATACTATAAAGGATACTGTTCTCATTTAAAAACTTCCACTACTCCTTAAAAATTGTGAAATCCTGCCATGCAGAAATGCCAGACGGGATATTCCACCTCTGTGTGAAAATCTTGGACATATCAGTGCTGTTGAGACTCCAAAGCTTTAACCATGTATAGGCTTGAAGGGCATGAGGAGATGAAATTGGACATATATCCAATCATGTCCCTAGGGTAGGGGATTTGCACCTGGGTTGTAACTTGGAAACTGTTCAAGATCCCCACCCTATAAATGAACCATGTATATATTTAATGGGCATGAAGAGATAAATGCACTTGTGTATCCAACATAGGTCCTGAGTCATGCCTCTGCAGTAGGGAACTTGTCCTTATCTCATAACTTGAAAACCATCAAGATTCCCACCTTATAATCATATATGCACTAATTGAACATGAAGAGGCAAGAACACATTTACAGTGTTGTAACATTGGCCCTTTGGTCAGTCCAAGTCCTAGTGTCATAGCTTGGAGTGGCAGTTATGTGCAGTGGCATGCCAGTGACTTAATTATGTGACTTTTATCAAGTATTAAAAGTTTTTTTCCTCACTTTTCCCACAGCCCCAAGATCTTGCCTCCCTGCTGGAGCAGCAAGGTCTGTCCAAGTACTACAAGACTTTTGAAGAACAAGATGTGGATCTACAGGTGTTCCTCTCCCTCACCGACAATGACCTTAAGGAGATTGGCATCAAGTGAGTCAGATTCTACTACCGTATATTCTCGCATATAAGCTAATACCAACTGCAGACTGCATAGACCCAGATCTGCCGTTGCATAATGCGCCTGCAGATCTGGATTTATGCGGTTTGTAAGGACTAATAAGTAGAACAAACAACATAGACCCTGATCTGCTGGGGCATTATGCAATGGCAGATCAGGGTCTATGTTGTTTGCATTCTAATATGACTTATACACGAGTATAAATGGTATATCTGCAGATTTAACAAGATTTCTGATTAGTTGAACATCAGAATTTTTTGCAGGAAAATCAACAATACATTTTTACAGACATTAATGCCAGTGTGACAGCACGACTATGTAGTGTAGTATCACAAAGTCTGTATGGTTTCACAAACTCAGTATAGTGTCACATGCTCAGTATAGTGTTACAAACTTGGTATAGTGTCACAAACTCAGTGTAGTATCACAAACTCAGTATTGGGTAACAAACTCAGAATATAGTGTCACAAACTTGATATAGTATGACAAACTCAGTATATTGTTACAAACTAAGTATAGTATCATAGATGCAGTATAGTGTCACAAACACTTTATAGTAGCACAAACTCAATATAGTGTCACAAACTCAGTGTAGTATCAAACTCAGTATAGTGTAACAAACTTGATATAGTGTCACAAAAGTGTAGTATTCAAACTCAGTATCATGTAACAAACTCGGAACAGTGTCACAAACTTGGTATAGTGTCACAAACTCAGTGTAGTATCATAAACTCAGTATCTTGTAACAAACTCAGTATAGTGTCACAAACCCAGTATAATGTAGCACCACAAACTCACTATAGTGTCACAAACTATTCTGGCTGTCCATTGAATTACTGCAGTTGGCCTCAAGATTGGTTTAATCAAAATTATTCAACAATTTTTGTCAAATATTTTGCTATGGAACAATCAGTGGTCTGTTGTAAAACAATATAATACTGTGCCATTCAATAACATTTACAATTTCAACTCAAGAAATCAAGTTGAAAAGGAATTATATTTATGTTTTATGTGTGTTGGATGCTCATGCATGACACAGCACTTACACTCTCATACATATTTCAGATTATTTGGTCCAAGAAAGAAAATGACTAATGCTATCACTCGTTGGCATGGTAATGCCCCAACTGCACGGAGTGACCCTGAGCAGGCATATGCTGATCGACTAGAGAGTGAGATGCAGGAAATGGCTGTTCAGCTTCACCAGGTAGAGTTATATATTTCTTGTGAATCCTATACAAGATCTGAGATAAAAATATTACAGGATTAATAATCATCATGTGTTAAATAACATGTGAAAATTGATTTACAATATCTTAGGAATACAAGATATATCTCTTGCACATTAACACAATTATCAGACTTTTCAACCTGGATGTCAAATAAGTTTGACAAAGCTCAGAGTTGTACAAATTCACAAATTCACATGGTTACCCTAGTATTCACACTAGTCAGGACTTAACGTAAGATAAAGTGGCTGATGTTTATTTTTTAAAAGCAGAGATCTTAATATCAAAGTGGAAGAATATATCTTGAAAAATAAAGTATATGCAGAAAATTCCACGAGGTGGATGTCAAAAATTGAAAAAATTTAACCTCACAGAAATAATCAGTTAAACAGTTTATGCCAGAGAAAATTACAAACTCACAAAAATATTAAACACGAAATGTTCCAATTTTCAAAATATTTAACAGTGAAGGATTTTCAATTTTTTTTCAATGATGCTGATTCACCATCAGATATGGACACCGTTACTAAAAGTAGAAAAACATTTAAATTATTTCTTTTAAAAATCAGCTCAACTGAAAGTATCCTGGCATGAAGGTCTTTCAAATTGTTCAAATGTTGCCAATCCACCATAAAATATGGCCATTGTTACTGAAAATAGAAAAACCTTTAAATGACATCATCTCAAAAACTGCTCAACAGAATTTGACCAAATTTGACAGAAAGCATCCAGACTTAAAGATCACATTTTTTCAAATGGTGTTGATCAACCATCAAACATGGCTGCTGTTACTAAAAAAAACCTGCTCAGCAGCATTCAACCAAATTTGACAGAAAGCATCCTGGCATATATTGGTTTCAGTTTTGTACATATGATGCCAATCCACCATCAGATATGGCCACCATTACTAAAAGTCGAAAAATCTAAAAACTACTTTTTCTCAAATACCACTTAGCAGAACTTGATCAAATTTGAGAAACAACATTCTGGCATAAAGGGCTTTCAAGTTCGTAAAAAAATTATGCCAGTCCTCCATCAAATATGTCTGCTATTACTAAAAATAGAGTTTTAAACAAATTCTTGTCTGAAACTGCTCAGCAGAATTTGACCAAATTTGACAGAAAGCATTGTGGTTATAAGAGATCTCAAAATTTGTACAAATGATACCAATTCACCATTAAATATGGTTGCCATTACTAAAAGTGGAAAATCCTTTTCTGACATCTTATCAAAAGCTACTTAACAGAGTTTGACCAGATTTTACAGAAAGCATTCTGGCATTAAGGGCTTTTAAATGCTTGCAAACAATGCCACTCTGCATCAGTTATTGCTGCTGTTATTAAAAACAGAAAAACCCATAACAACTTCTTCTAAATGACCATTTAACAGACTTTGATAAAATTTGACAGAAAGTGTCCTAGCTTGAATGTCTTTCAGATGTATACAAATAATGCTGTTCTGCCATCAAATATGACAGAAAGTGTCCTAGCTTGAATGTCTTTCAGATGTATACAAATAATGCTGTTCTGCCATCAAATATGACAGCCATTAGTAAAAGTAGAAAAACATTTACACAACTTTATCTAAAAACTGCTGACACAATTTGACACGAAGCATCCTGACATAGGGGGCTTTGCAGTATTGGACAAATTATGCTGATGTGCCATCAAATATGGATGAAGAGACAAAAAACTTGAAACAGTTGTTTTCATAAAAATTACACAAATCAACAGCAGTGGAAGAAATTTAAACAGAAAACATCCTACTGACCCAGATTTCTTGTTAGAGTAAAGCAAGGGAAGTAACCTATGATAAGGACTATTTGGAGGTATGCAGAGTTCTTTCCCTTGCAGAAAATCTTTAAAACCACTACAAACTTATTTTTAGAATACAAGATGCATAAATTTCAGCAGAACAAGTCATAAAAAAACCAATAATGCACACTATGAGATATAATGAATGCTGTATAATTTAATCTGAAGTACAGTATAAAATAGCAATACAACATGTAACACTAAATTGATAATAATTTGATAATGTAATTATATTTATAAGACTAGTTTGTAAAATACTAGAGTTTATCATGCTGGACTCCTATGCAGGAATATCGAGTTTAATTCCCTGACCAGCCTGGGTTGGCAGCCATGCTTTGTCCTTAGGCATGACACTTTACTGTCATTGCCCAACAAACTTCCAAACAGCTGAAAACGGGTTTCGCCCAACCAAGCCAGAAATATTGTTGTGCATCTCTAATGCACATCAGTAATTTTTTACTAAGGAAAAAAGCTGTGTGGGAATTTGCTTATAATGCAGTTTTGCTTCTAGGTTGAAAAACTAAAATCATGTCTGATGCACACCAGTAAATGTATCTAAGTATCCAAATGTCATTACATATTTTATCACGTGCAATAAAAAAGATTTTGCTTTAAGAAGAACATATTTGTTGTAAAAACCATGTCCAAGTGTATACATTTATTTGCAGAGAATTATTGCTAAAAACTTTACCACATTTGTAATTCTCGAATATTTTGAAGCAAGTTTGACAAGTTTTTTTAATTAGAGCTGGAAATTTGCTTATATTTAATATTAAAAATATAAAAACAATTGTTGTATATATGTTATCATATGTATTGTGCATTATTTTATGGTATTTCATATATTTATTGCCATTACTCAAAAATTATTTTCAGTATATATTTTGGATTTGTTGATCTTTTAATAAATAAAAAAATATAATAATCCAATATGCTTTCCTCCTAAAACACTTCCAGATTTAATCACTAAAAGCAAATAAACCCATCACCTTTAAAAAAAAATCCTGCAAAATTTGGTAGTCAATCCAAGTTGATCAGATAGTGGGATATGAACCTACAACCTTCTGGTCATGTGTCCATCCCCTTAACTACTGAGCTACTTACCTCCCTTGGGTGCAGATTTTATATTTTCATTTTTTAGACTTTTAGCTTTAATCGACAACATATGGCCATTACTGTCATGATGTGCCATTAAATGCTAATACATACATACATACATACATACATACATACATACATACATACATACATACATACATACATACATACATACATAGGGACAGGTTAGGGTTGGGGGGAAGGGGTAAGGATAAGAACAGACTCAGCAATCCATGTGGACTACTCAGATTAACTTCCCTTGTAATTCCAAGTAAGTGTATATGCTTTAAGGGTGGGGATATGAACTGTTTCTAAGTTATGAATTAAGGCCAAGTCCCCCAGGGGCTGGGAGAGTTCCAGGGGACAATGCTGGCTGTATAAATGACATCCTTTTTATACAGAGAAAGTGATCCTGTATGAAATTCTAATGGTTCTTGCCAGACATTTTTTTTCCTTAAAATTAACTTGGCAGTCATATATTTGTGAAATTTAATATAAAAACATTAAAAGGAAATATAACAAGATGTGACAAAAAGGAAACTTTTGATGTGCCAAATTTTGGAATGTACCAGAAAATGTGTCACTTTCGGTTCTGGATTTGCTGCAGCTTTAGTATTAGCGTTATCCTTCCATGATTAACTGATTTCTATCAAAATAATTATTTATAATTTTAAAAAAATTATTTCAGAAAACTATACTTTAGAATTTCACCCAATTAAAGTATTTTATTCCATTCTACTGTTTTTAAAAATTAATTATTTATTGACAACCTCAAAAATATGTAATACCTAATTAATGGGCATTTCCGGTAAAGTTGGATGTTGAAGTTTTATTTGATCAGGTCCCAAAAATAAGTCTTGGAGGATGATAATAAAAGTTACTTGTTGTTGCTAGTATCTTTTTTTCTTACTTTGAGTCTAGGCTTCACATATTTTGTTTCTAAAGTTATCATGTGCCAACACCGCGACAAGCCATGCGGTGTGAAGGACTGATGTAATGTCTGTAGTACAGAACCAGGAGCAATCGTTCAGTTGTAGGGCATTCGATAAGTCCAGGAGATAAGTTTTCACATCTCTTTTGTCTTGTGTTTTGTGGCTGTAGTGTGTTTAAACAACTGGGAAAATATAATGATCCAACACGCTTAGTTGGCGACACATCTATTTATTGTCCAACAAAGAAACAATGTAGTCACCTTGACTTTAACTTAGTCAGCAATATCTTTATTGATTGTTTGACAAAGAAACAATCTGTAAACTTGGCCTAGTGACCTTGGAATTTTACTTCATTAAGGTGTTTATTTGGCAGTATAATGGATAAAAAGATCAAAGACAAGTTGATATAATGATATTTGAGAACTCTTATGTCTGACCAATGTCTGGTTGCTCAGAGTATGTGCTGCTCAAAACCTTTGAACTACCAGACATATGCAGCAAATAATTGTGTGTGTGTATGTATGTATGTATGTATGTGTGTATATATATATATATATATATATATATATATATATATATATGTATGTGTGTGTGTGTGTGTGTTGTTTTTGTTGTTCGTCCTTTGAGTTCAAAGTTCAAAGATGATCATGACCTCACTAACTGGTTTGGTTTCTGTGAGCACGTGAGTGGCTTGATCAGGCCAATTTGTGCTCTGAACTGTCTGTGGCACATTGGACAGGAAATGCCACTTGGTGTTTCTTGATCAATAGAGGATGTGCTGAAGTTCCGAGATTTACGCTGCTTGTGCTTCTGTACTGCCTGCATTTCTCCTTAGCTCATAGTCTGTAGCTCCAGTATGGATGAGAATGTGCCAGGTGGAATGATCCTGTGGAAGATCTTCCCAAGACTCAGGGTCAGTGTTGGAGTGTTTCAAGGATGACTTGAGGGAATCTTTGAAGTGTTTCTTCTGACCTCCCAGAGATTGTTTTCCCTCCTTCATTTCACCGTGGAAGATCTTCTTTGGTAGTTGCTCATCTAACATCCTGGTGATGTGGCCTGCCAATCTCATCTGTGATTTCATCAGCAGAGTGTGGATGCTTGGAATGCCTGCCCGTGTGAGAACCTCAGTATCTGGTACCCTGTCCTGCCATCTTATCCTCATCAGTTTCCTCAGGCAACCCATGTGAAAATGGTTCAGCTTCTTGGCATGGCATCTGTACACCATCCAGGCCTCACATGCATACAGCAGGGTCAGCAACACATTGGTTTTGTAAACCTTCAGTTTTGTTTGCAGACTGATGCCTCTGTTCTCCCACACATTTGTGTGTAGTAGGCCACACTTGCTTTGGTAATTCTGGGATTGGTTTCATTATCGATATGTACTGCACTTGACAGTAAACTGCTGAGGTAGATAAACTTGTCCACTGCCAGAAGGGTTTGGCCATTCACTGTGATGGTAGGCTATATGTAAGACTTTCCTGGTGCAGATTGGTGCATCACCTCTGTCTTCTTGATACTGATTGTGAGACCGAAATTGTCACCAGCTAAAGAGAAATGGTCCATACTGTGTTGCAAGTCAGACTTGGACTTGGCATTCAGGAAACAGTCATCAGCAAATAGGAAATCATGAACAGTCACTTCCTGTAACTTTGTCTTTGCCTGTAGTCTCTTCAGATTGAAGATCTTGCCATCAGTCCGGTATCTGATGTCAATCCCAGTGTCATAGTCACGGAAGGCATCAGTAAGTATGGCAGAGAACATCATACTGAAGAGGGCTGGGGCCAACAAGCAGCCTTGCTTGACTCCTTTGGTTACTGGTAACGGTTCAGATGACTCACCATTATCCACGACATGAGCAAGCATACCATCATGGAATTGTCGAACCATTATGATGAATTTCTCTGGGCAACCAAATTTTGCCATGATCTTCCAGAATCCCTCACAACTGACTATATCAAAAGCTTTTGCCAGGTTGACGAATGTATATATAATAATTACAGTCAAACCTGTTAGTAGTGGCCACTCGTATAAAAAAAGCCAAACTGACCTTTGTACACAGGTGACCTCGGTATGCAGGTTTTCCTTTCAAACTTGGTTTTTGAATAAATACCATGCATCAGATACCATGATCATCAGTATTGTTATAACATGCATTATTACTTATTATTATTATTATTATTATTATTATTATTATTATTATCAACATATTTAGTTTAATGCACTATTCAACAAAATCATAAAATCCATGTATATGTTGGGCTCTCCCAAAGTTATGTTCCACACAAGATTAATGTTTCCTGCTCACTTTAATCCATCCAATAAATTAAATCGTCACTAACTCTTTAAAAACAAAAAAAACACTGATGTTAGGTTGTATTGTGCACCATAACAAAACACTAATTTCACTACTAATTGAAAGTTTACATATGATTGTGAAGCAGAGGACTAATTCTTTGTTTGGCCAACTTGTATAATTAAGCTTAGGAACAGCTGTTCAGACTTCAAACAATATCAGGATTAACCAGTTGCCAAGATCTCCAAGATGAAACAGTCAGTTTATGTGAGAGGCCTGTGATGAATTGAGAATGAAAAGAAGCTTCATTTGGCTATTGTTATTAACACATGAAATGAAAAGATGTTGCTTGCCTTTAGAGACAAGTTTTATAAATATTTAATGACCCAGGACCCGAATGAAATGGGTTGAATCCATGTCCTCCCTCATAGATCAGAGTTCTTGACAGGCAAATAAGTAAAAATGAAGATTCAGAGTAATACATATCGCACTATCACAAAAGGCGACTCGCATTTATGCTGTGACTATGCAACAACTTTTCCCACCATCCAGCTAATGAATCTAATGATAAACACTGCCTTACTTTCAAATTTGACATAATGGCACATTAGAGTTACACTGACAGTGGGAGTAGAGAGCAGTGACTTCAGGCAAGATAAGTAATATTTACATATTGATTCAAATGCTATACTTGTATCAAAACAATGCCTTCCTCATTAAACAAAGATCAATATCAATATGCTCCAGTCACTACTTAAAGCAGGGAGAAACCATTATTTGGTTAGGAAACAACTGGCTGTTGACCGCAGATAGCAGGTGATCATTACATAGATGACTTTTATACAGGAAATAAGGGGGGGGGGTCACCATTGTGACCAGGTAACTGCTATATAAAGGTGACTGTTTTATATATATATATATATATATATATATATATATATATATATATATATATACTAGGAAAGAAGATTAATGACACTGACACTAACAGACAATGTAGCAACTAAGTGCTTCAAGCTTTTCTTTCCCTTGTACAGTTTCAATACAAGTGTTAATTTGCATTCACTTGCTGACATGTCAGCTTCAAGGTGAGCAATATCAGGCCCAGTTGGGCCTCTTGTTTATTTTTGTACTGAGAAGCCTCTTGTTTTGTTTCAGTTACAAAAGAAAAAAATCTCAATATCTACGTAAATAATCCAACTTTAACTAGCTTGAATTTTGAACAACTTTTCTCTAGGATCAAATGCCAAAATGTAATGTCTTCAGATGTAACGTCCTGTATAGAATTTTGTATGTACATGAATTGTGTATCTATATAAGCAATAAGTGTCTTAGTCAAGATTCTTATTATTAATTACCTATGATATATCCATGTTTCTCCTTGCAGGCAGTTGACCAGATAGAAAAGCTGAAAGCACAGGTAAAGCAAGAACAACAGCTTCGCAGCGTAACAGAGAGTTGTCTTATGGAGGAACGTACTGCCTGGCAACATGTACAGCGCATTGTCATGGACACTAGACAACAGTGTGAAGAACTCAGAGAAGCTCATAGAAAACTGAGGTCTGTGGTAGTGTTTGGAATCATTAAATTTTAAGATTACTGATCAGTTCATCAGTTTTGATCGGTTAATAATTAATGAGGTGGTCTTGTATCTGATTGGATGAGCATGTTACCACTCAGGAGGCCATATTTCTGATCTGATTTTGAGTAAACTTGTAATATTTGCTTATATCATCAAGATCTTGAACAGGTTCAATAATGAGCAAGATACATGCATATTAATGAGGTGTGCTTGCATCTGATTGGCTGAGCTTGTTACCACTCTGAAAGTCATAATTCTGATTTGATTTTGATTAAACTTTGAATATAAGCTTATATCATCAAGCTCTGAGATGATTTTGATAAAGAGTGAGAGACATGTATATTAATGAGGTGATCTTGCATTTGATTGGCTGGGTTTAGTACCACTCTGGAGGTCACATTTCTGATTAGATTTTGATAAAACTTGAAATATATGTTTACATGATCAAGATCTCACATGAGTTCAGTAATGAGTGAGATCCACACATACTAATGAGGTGATCTTGCATCTGATTGTCCGAACTTGTTACCTCTCTAGAGACTATTTTTGATCCGATTTTCAGTAAACTTGTAAATAGCCATAAATCATCAAGGTGTCAGGTGAGTTTTATAATGAGTTAGATCTGCACATATTGCTGAAAGTCAGCACTGTTAGAAAAAGTTCTCAGATTGTATGTTTTTTTTAAAAAAATTGGCTTGTAAAATATTTGTTCTCTCTCTCTCTCTCTCTCTCTCTCCTAAGATATTGACTATTGAGAATCACCGGTTTGGGGTCAAAGAGTTCTTCACTGGCAAAAAGTTTGAAAGCCAAATATAACAAATATATTTTAGAATACAAGCTGAGTAATTTCAGTAGAGCAATTTACAAAAAAATAGCAAAATAATACACCTTAGGGGTTAAAATGAATAATTTTCAGATTTTTTTTACACAATTATCGATATTTGTTTGCAAGTAATTGTGTTTTCTCATATTGATTTTTCTAAAGTAAGAGCATATTCCTGTAAAAACCATGTCTAAGTTTATAAATTTATTTGCAGATAATTATTTCTAAAACAGTTTGCTGAAATAGAGTTTGACAGTTGCTGGTACTGCCATGTTAAATTGCCTGAAACATATCATTTGTATGTCATCACATGCACTGTGCATTTTTTATGCATTTCATATACTCAGTGCCATGACTTAAAAATTATTTAAAATTTATATTTTGTACCTTTAGCCCATGTTGCACCTAGGATCCCAAGGGCAGGGGACACTGTGTCCCCCACCCTCCAAATTTGGGGACACACAGCATTTTAAAGGGACAAAGGAAAATAGTAGTACATAATGCACTAATAGTGCTAAAATAAGTGAGATAATCTTAATTGCGTTTGTCATTTGCACTGTACTATCATATTTTAGTTGGACACTTACATTATTGCAATAAACGTTTTATCATGTGCCCAAGTAACTCATGAAAACATTAATGTGTTTGAATATGTTTAACCTGAAATGAGCTGCATCATGGAATTTTCCATTCCGGATCTTGTTCTCATTTAATTTTAGTGTTCACTCATTATCTACCAGCATTTATTATAATAAATACCAATGTTTTCAAAATTACTTTTCTTTTCAAAATAATAAATCATTCATTAAATGACAAATTGTGTATTTGCATAAATTTAGTCTCATTTGTCATTAATTCAGTCTCAAAATAAATTAAATCTTCCTTGCTGTATGTGCAACTTTAACCTCAAAAATATGTTTCACTAGTGGCTGTAAAAGACTTTAGATTGAAACTCAGCCAACTACCAGAAACCTTGAATTGCCAGATACATTGTTTTAAAATGGATATTCATGGCCATCTTACAGTTTTTATTACCTGTAGCAACTTTGCCCATTGCTAGCACCAACATAGAAGTGGTTGGACTAAAGACAAGTTTGTAGGTGTATTTTTTTATTTTTTTTCCTGATGAAAAAGCAAGCACAGGGTCAAGATTTGTGGGACATGGGACAAAGAATTGGGGGAAACCTGCAATCTCACACTCAAGGTGCAACACGGTTTAGCTCTAAATATGACAAAAATACTTAAATATGATTTTCTCCTGAAACACTTCCTCATTTATTTACTAAGAGTAAAGTAACACATGGCCTTTACGAAACAATGTGTAAATTGTAATTTCAGTTCATGTGAAAACCATATGACTCTGTAGACCACAAATTAAGGGTTCATCTGTAAATTTAACTTTTAAAGATCTTGGATGCATTCGATTATTAGAAGAGACTATACATATTAATTATTCCTTTATCTTTGGAAATTAATTTTATCAGACTATAGTAAAATAGGTTAAATGATGTGATAGTTTACATAGGCTGTGATCTTACAATGCTACATAGGACTGCTTAGTAAGATGGTCAGCTGTAAGCAGGCAAGCAATATAAGACTTACTTGGGCCTGATGTTTTTTTACATTTGGTAGAGCATAATTTAAAAAAATATATTGAAAAAGGAAAATCATTAAAAATGACTACTAATGAGACAAAACAGAAGTCTTAAAGCTGACAGTTTTTATGTCATTTAAGTACCTTCAAGGGACTACTTAAATTAAGCTGTGCTACCAGGTCTTTCCACCATCTGTTTCACTAAAACAAATTTAAAAAATCACTCTAATTTTATATCCCATAGTTTCTAAAATGTGTTAATCATGTTTGTAAATGGTTACACAGATTTATTATTCAAATAAAAACTAACAGCACTGCTGTTCTGCCACTCGGACCTGAATTGAAGTGGCTTTTTTATCTTCAGATATCTTTTCCTATTTTTTCAGACATTATTTGAATGTAGTAAAATCTAGAGTTCCACCTGATCATGATCAGCAACAACAACCAATTAGAATGTCCAGGACAGATTCTGGTGCTACAGAATTGGTGACTGCTGTGAAAGAAGGTATGTCATTGGAGGAAAAGAGCAGAAGAGGACCTAATGACACAGAAAGCTTACCAACAGAGTCTTTATTGCGGAAAGTGAATCATTATGTAAAAGATATTCAACAGATAATGAATAAGATAATATTGAATACAGATAGTCTACTTGGACAGAATACTAGTGGTTCACAGTCCCCTGAGAGAGGATTCACTTGATATAGGCCAGTCTCTCATTTACTTGTGATAAATATAAATAATATTCACACAAAATCATCAGTGCCAAGGCGGAATTTGGGTATACTGATATATATTTGATAAATCGAGCCTGTTAAATGCTGCTTGACTGTTTCTGTTTTGCTTATGATAGCATCATGTAGCAGAACTTTTCAAAATCTGTTCTCAGTAGTTGGAACACAGTCGCATTCAGAATGTCTGGGATTATCAAATGCAAGATTTTCATCATCTCTGTGTTAGTTTATATATAGTAATTGTGCTGATTGTATATGAAAAATTGTGAAAGGTATTGCCTTTTCACTGGAAATGGCAAAGTAATTTCAACAGCGGTAATAATTTGTTGAAATGTTTTTTAGCACAGTTTGCAGGCAAGATGTAATATTTCCTGGAACAATTGTTGGTAGGAATGTTGAATAATTCAATTTTTATATGATAGCTTATTTTCCTGTTTCATTTGGTTAAATTGCCAGAAACTATCTTTGCTAAAAACAGTATAGCAAACCTCAGTGAACACACAGCGATATAGGATTCCAAAGGCTTGTCTGAAGGCTTAGTCAGAGTCATGGGTTGGGTGACATCAAAGGCTTGGACTACTGATGACGGGCATCCTATTTAATATTATTAAAGCAGGAAAAAACCTGTGGGAAATCAGCTGTGCTGAATATCTTTTTCCGGGGTTGATAACTCCATGTATCAGCTTCATCAAAAATCAATAATTGTATATTATTTACTCAAGAAAATCATCAACTTATCAGATTGTGTATTATTATTCTTATTGTAGCAGATTTTAATATTAGGAATCAGTCAGTGAATAATATTGTCTGTTGCATAAGAATTAATTTTATTCATGCAGTGGTAATTTCTAAGGAAGGAAAAAAGATTATTGAAGTAGAACTTGGTTCATTATTAAATTCACAAAACAGTTATTTCATTATTTGTTGAGAAGTAAACTTATTCATTTTATAATTAGGTATTATGTCATTGTATTTTAATGTAATCATGAAGTTTACGATATAAACAGTTCCTTTCTTTTGATCCATGGTAAGGATCTTAAAGTCCTCTGGGTCGGGAACAAATACTAGTCAAAGTTAAAATTGCAATTCATTTTGGAACACTGTATATACTCACATATAAGTTGGATCCAACTGCAAATAGCGTAGACCCAGATCTGCCATTGCAAAATGCGCCAGCAGATCTGGGTCTATGCAATTTATTAGGAATAATCTGTAGAAACAAATAACATAGACCCTGATCTGCTGGCACATTATGCGATGGCAGATCAGGGTCTATGTTGTTTGCATTGGGACCAACTTATAAGAGAATATATAAAGTAATATAGACTAATATGGGTATAAATTTAGTTTATTTTATTTATCTGTGTAAAATACATACGCATTTGCAAATAACATAGACCCAGATCTGCAGTCATATAATTGGCCAGCAGATCGGGGTCTGTGGTGTTCCCATAAAATCATCAGTAGAACGGACTGCATAGACACCAGTCCTGCTTTCATAAAAAAGTTCTCAACTTCGAGTAAAAACTCAGCCCAAATTTTTAAATGCTAATTATTTGTAAATTACATTAGAATACTTGCATTAAAGATATGTTTTAAAACAAGTTGGTTATTTTGGGGTTTCACATGAAGGTGCTGACCTTAAATTTTACTTTATAATAATTTGACAGAGGGGTATAATTTTGATTTGAGTACTTACTGAAGTTGAAAACTTTAGGAAAGCCAGGACAGATCTGCTGGTACATTATACAGTGGTAGATCTGGGTCCATGCTGTTTGAAGTTGGGTGTATTACATGTGAGTAAAAATGGTACTTTCATTGTACATAAGTTGTCCCATTTCTTTATTCATAATAACTGAAATACAGTCTGATCTCATTAATTCAACTTCTGTTTACTTAATGTTGCTTTAATATGGGTGGTCCCCTGGTGCCTGAAGTCTCGGGTTCAAATCCACCAGTGGGACCTGTGTTTCCTTACAACTCACTTAGGAAGAGCCAAAGTGTCTCAGTGGTGAAGGCATTGGACTCGTGACCAGAAGTGTGCAGGTTTGATTCCTACCATTAGATCAGCTCAGATTGGCTACTGTGTTGTGTCCTTGGGCAAGGCATTTTACTTGCCTCAACACAATATAACCTTCGTTGTGTTGTTTGTGCCATAAAACACCCAAGCAACTCAATCCATCCCTCCATCTCAGCGCAGAACCATGGTAGCCTGGGTCAGCTGCCTTGGTGTGTCCTTGGGAAAGGCACTTAGCTCCCATTTCCTTGGTGGGGCCCCGGGTGGCCGAGTGATCTAAGACGCTCGCCTTTACAGATCATTGACATCTGACCTCTGTCCACGTGGGTTCAAGTGTCTGGCTCGGCCAACATGGGTATGTGAGAAAGCTTGCCAGTAGCTTTCCATGAGTCGGTGGTTCTTCCCGGGATTTTCTCGGGTTCTTCCTCCACCAAATATACTGGCCACCATGTATAGCCTATCATGTGCTGAAAAATGGCGTTAAACCCATAACTACCAACCATTTCCTCTGCATTGATATAGCCAGTAAAACCACCAAAACAAACAAAACAACAAACAAAACACGTAAAATTATTGAAATTATTATGCTCAATAATGTGCCATCATTCTGATGTGGATGTTAAATGGTTGTCCTGTTTTCAGGGAAAAGCACATCTTTTTGCACATACAAGACCCTTCCTATAGTACAATTAAACCTGGTGTAGCAGACACATATATCCAGAGAACACCTGGTCATAAAGGACGACATTCATAAACCTTTTTGTCTTAAATTTAACTATTTCATCTCTATATAAAAGACATTAGTTGATCAAAGACAAAATCGAATTTTCTCTTGAGTGTGCTTTGTTAACAGTGCCACTGTATTTAACAAGAAAAAGCACTTGCCTTTACTGTGGAGGTTCTTTCCATACCTGAAAATCTGCATTAGCACACCAGCTTGTAAAGTAATCAAGAGTGTGATATTTTTTATGCCTTAACAGGAATGAATTGTTGAGGGTCGTTCAAAATTCACCATGTTTAGCTGACGGTCTGCTTAAGTCAGCCATGTACATTTGCAATGATTTGCATCAAAGTGATTTGTCAAATTCTCAATAGTCATCACACAAGAGTTTGTCCAACTGAGTGGATCACCTAGACAGTCTTTGCTATATAAAATGTGCAATTTCAAAACTTTGAACTTTTTTGTCCAATTTCCAAACAATTTTCAAAATGTACTCAATTTATTCATTCAATCACCCTGATATTTTTTAGGGAGAAAAATGCTGATTTTACATAAATAGCTATCTTAATTAGTGGGCAGAATAATAAAATTTAAATTCAAGAGGTCAATTAAAGAGATAAGACTGTATTTTCACGTCATGGAAACAAAGTCATAGATTAAGTCAGCAATATTGCATTTATTTCTAGTAAATTTAGATGAAAATTGATCATGTTGTCTAGCTTGTAAATTGCAAAAAAAAACCACCTGTTGATAAAAGACAGCCAAATACATTTTTCCTTTGCAAACAGGCTATGTTCAATGGAGGGATCAGGAAACTAAGCAATTTTACATGTATATACAAGTCAAGCTTTTATTTTCCCAATACATATTGGCAGATTTAAAAACAAAATGTAGTAGTCTAATAAACTTTTTGTATATATTCAAATCCAGTTTCCCTGTATTTGTTGTTTAATGAAAGGTGCAAAGTGAAAATTTTATATGAGCAAGTTCACATTTTTTTAGTTCACCTGGCTATAAGGCCAAGTGAGCTTATAGGATGACCCTGCATTTTGCATTTGTCAGCAAAGATCTTCTCAAATAGCACCGGAGCAATTGTGACCAAATTCGCCTGAGAGCATCCTGATATGAAAGGCTTTTAAATTTATATAGATCATGCTAAAACTAGAAAAACTTTTAAACAACTTCTTATCAAAATTCACTCATTAGAATTTGACTCAATTTGACAGAAAGTATCCTGGCATGAAGGGTTTTCAGGTTTATGCAAATGATAACAATCTGCCATCAGATCACAATCCACCATCAAATATAGCTACCATTGCTAAAAAAAAGAAAAACCTTTAAATTACTTCTCTAAAATTGCTCAACAGAATTTAACCAAGTATTATAGAAAATGTTCTGGCATAAAGGACTTACAAGTTTGTACAAATGCAGCTACTTCACCATCAGATATGGTCACCTTTACTGAAAAAAGAACCTTTAAATGATTTCTTCTCAGGAAAAAGAGCTTGTGTCATTCATACAACAATGTAACACAAGGCTACACATCTGTATTTCTTGCATGGATTCATTGTTAATGTTAAGTTTATTACAAAGGGTATATCTCCCATTCTGATAAATGTGTGATCCTGTAGTATCACAACATTTCCTGGGGTTCCAATTTTTGTGTATTTCATTGTTGCCCCAAACCACGAATTTAAAGACCCAACGAAAAATCCCCCCCCCCCCCCAATTTTTTTTACTGGGTTTCATTCCAGGAGATCAACAAAGCTATTTAATATATCAATGTCATTTCTGTAATCTGGTGCAAAAATATTAGCTTTTACATGTGTTTGTTTTATTTTCACCCTTTCAAAAAAGATTTATAATGCATTTTATATTGTTTCAATGCACACGTATCTATACAGTATCTGGTAGCTGTAATTTCCACCTACTGCCTTAAATCTATATGTTGTGACATAAGTAAGGATAGGGAGAAATGAGAAAAAACACTAGTATTACTGAAAATGAAAGAAAGAATAATAAATGATACTAGTATATGAAAATTAGATTTAATACTTATTTAAATCGATCCTTCAATCAAGTGAAACTGTTGTCGAAAAATTTAAATCCTCGTGAAAGCATGTGTTCATTTATCCATGCATGCTTGATCCCAATGAATAACATGACTCAAAGTACTAGAACTATTGCATGAAGCACAATTACTAATGAAACATTTGGTATATACACTAATTACTGCAGAGTATTGAAGCTCACACTTCACTGATTTTCCGACAAAACCACTGAATCAAAATCATGTCAGTCAAGTCTGCTGGTACACATAAATGTTTCTCAGGTAAATAATTCTGAAATTGTTGAATTAAATATGTCCAGCATTCTCAAAGTCACAAATAATTAGGTCCGATCTTTCACACATTTTTGCATGAGCGGCAATTATCCATTCAGCATAAATCGTCTTGATTGATGATGTTTTAAGTAGAGTCTAGTGATTGAAGTTCGTTCATGCATGAGGCAGGCTCAAACAAAGGAGTGATTCCATTGATTTTCATTTTTGTTCGCATCTTTACACTTTGATGGTCTCTGAACACATCAAGTGTTGACACTGCTTGCTAATTGCATTAACCATCAACTGGTCACATGTTTAATTCACATGTGGAATGATGACATTATCTGAAACAACAGGGATCTAAGTTAAACGTGAGCACTCTTAAGCCACTGTGTTAATGCCATGGTCATCAGAAGTAATTAATGCTGCAACTTTATGGACATTGTTTTCAGGAAGAGATCATACACAGGTACTTTAATAACTGATTAGCTTAGTGTTGTTGGCTGCATTGGCTCTCTTTAATTTTTAGTGTCAATGCTTGATCTTGACAGGTGTTTGATTTGTGCTCATACAAGTGGTAGTATTGTTTTAACCATTGAATCGACCGCCGTTTGTTGTCAGCATAGTTTTGTTCTTTTTTGTATTCTTTATATGGGGTATTTGTAGAGGTTAATCCACGCAATTAAATAATTACAAATATGCAAACTTTGACAGGTAAAACCACAAATTTAAGTACCCATGAAAATGTATTTTTTTACAAAAGCAGAAACGTGAGACCCACAAAAGTTAATGATACTACAGTAGTTACACTTGTATATACTGTATGGTTCATGGACAAAGTGCAACTCAATGAGCAGAGCAGATAGTTCATGGACAAAGTGCAACTCAATGAGCAGAGCAGATAGTTCATGGACAAAGTGCAACTCAATGAGCAGAGCAGATAGTTCATGGACAAAGTGCAACTCAATGAGCAGAGCAGATAGTTCATGGACAAAGTGCACCTCAATGAGCAGAGCAGATAGTTCATGGACAAAGTGCACCTCAATGAGCAGAGCAGATAGTTCATGGACAAAGTGCACCTCAATGAGCAGAGCAGATAGTTCATGGACAAAGTGCAACTCAATGAGCAGAGCAGATAGTTCATGGACAAAGTGCACCTCAATGAGCAGAGCAGATAGTTCATGGACAAAGTGCACCTCAATGAGCAGAGCAGATAGTTCATGGACAAAGTGCACCTCAATGAGCAGAGCAGATAGTTCATGGACAAAGTGCAACTCAATGAGCAGAGCAGACCAATTTCTCTCCATCATAAAACTTTACTTGTCTCCAAATCATACTCGAAAAAATGTTGACCAATCAAAAAAGCTTCAGGTTTCCAAGTTTGGAGCAACATTTATTTCCCAAAATATTGAGTATAGTTTCCTGATGGATGGGGCCAGATCTCTTCATCATAAAACTTTACTCAGCTCAATATTTACTAAAAAATATTTGGACCAATCAAAAGGCTATATTTGTCAATTTTGAGTAATATTTCAAAGCGTGAAGTGACATTTCTTACTGAAAATGGGGAGTAAAGTTTTATAATTGGGGGGCCAGATCTGCCATCCCAAAAATGTGTTGAGCTGTTTGGTCTGCTTGTACTTGGGATTTTAAGCAAAAAGAGTAGACCAATATCGACCAGTGCATTAATTACCATATTTATCCCTTAATAAGCCTACCCCCATTTTTACAAACTTTTGGCAAATATTTACTAATGACATCTTCATCTTATAATAAGCCCACCTCTTATTTTTTGGCAAATATATTAGGCTGGGTCCATGGTCTAATCATGTGAGAAACACTGTAACAGAAGATCTGAATCTGGTTCTATGTGGGAATTATATTTTTTTGTTGGTTTTAATAGCACTTTTAAGAAATGATTGGCTATATCATGCTGAGGAACTGTCTCAGGGATTACCAGTCCGACACTCTACCAACTGAGCTACCATGGGAATTCGAGAAATCATCATATGCAATGGTGTGGGATAGGGAAATCCGACGTGAGGGTCATCATATGCATTGGTGTGGGATAAGAAATTCCCCCCAAGGGTCATCATATGCATTGGTGTTGGATAGGGAAATTCCACCCGAGGGTTATATGCATTGGTGTGGAATAGGGAAATCCCCACCATAGAGTCGGAATTTGTGGGTATGAACTTGGCAAATGCCCACTCCTGCCCACAAATTCTGATCATGAGGGTAGGATTTCCCAATCTCATATAAACACATCTGATCAATTATTTTTCTCTTATTTCTCAAAAAGAAAGAAGTGTTGGTCAAAATAATATCTGGATCTGGTTATATGTGAGAATTTGATTTTTTCGTTTGGTTTTAACAGCACTTTTAATGCATTATTGGCTATTTTGTGCCGAGAATTTTGTTCCAAATCTTATGAGTCTGATGCTCAACCAACTGAGCTACTGCAGCTTCCATGGGAATCAAAGAAATCATCATATGCATTGGTGTTGGATAGGGAAATCCCACGTGAAGGTCACCATTTGCATTGGTGTGAAATAGGAAATCCCACCCAAAGGTCATTATATGCATTGGTGTTGGATAGGGAAATCCCACTCAAGTGTCATCATATGAATTGGTGTGGGAGAGGGAAATCCTACCTGAGGGTCATCATATGCATTGGTGTGGAATAATAGAATTCTTCATATGCATCAGTGTAGGATAGAAAAATTCCACCTGAGGGTCAGAATTTTGAATCGGACACGAGGCAAAGCCTTGTGTCTGATGCTAATTTTGATCCTGAGGGTGGAATTTTCATAATGAAGGATTCTTTTTCTCACATTTCTGAATGAAAAATAAGGGTTGAAGTCAAAATGGCGTATTGTGAATACTGATGCAAGTTTCAAACAGCAAAACACCCTTTGAAAATGTCACTACCTTCAGAGAGAGTGTAAAAAGTTAGGTTGACATTGAAAAAATTCATTGTCAACTTTTAATGACATTTAAACACATTTTAACTTTCAAAGAACAATGGTTGAAATGGCAGTGGTAATGGCAATACACAGTGTCCGAATTGTGTACTGCAGATAGCTTGCGTAATGATACAGATGTGAACAGGTCAAAAAATAAAGTCTACTCTTTTCCATAAGATTAATTGAGACAGTCAAAAAATAATGAAATAGTCCTAGATTCAACTTTGGTCTAAAATTGATTTACCCATCAGAAATAATAATGAGTTATGAATTTTTTAAAAATAACAATTACAACAACAGCTTTTTCGACTCAAAATTGGACTAAAGATGCTGTACATGTAGATAGGTAAATCAGTACAAAACGGCTTGTTTGCAGGACACTTAACTTCAACCACTGCTCGTTTAGTATGCAAATGTGTTGCAATTAATGTTTATCATGATTATTGAGAAAGAATGTTCAAGTGATGATGGAAATTGGAAGTTTTTGTGATTTTGTGTGCACTATGCTCACAGTAAAAGGTCAAAATAGTCCACGAGTAAGGATAAAGGTCACATATGAGGTAGGAGAGAGCTATCCTGCCCCGATGTTACCCACTGGAAAACAAGATCATGCACATAACAGGAATGTGAGAATTGGGAACTCTCATTTGAGCGTTGTCATATGCATTGGTGTTGGATAGGGAAATCACCATCTGAGGGTCAGAATTTGTGGGCAGGAACTTGGCAAAGAGCTACTCCTGCCCACAAAAATTTCTGTCTGATCCAGAAGGTGCAATTTCCCAATCCCATATCAACGCATATGATCAATCATTTTTCTCTTATTTCTCACTACGAAAGAAGTGTTGGCCTAAAAAAGATGGTGAATAATCAGCATGGATATAGCTTTAGAAATAAAGAGTATTTTCTAAAAGAGTTTGTCATTAGAAAAAGCACACAAAGTTTAGTTTTCAGGCAAGCAAAAGTTTTTTTTTTTACAATTCTAGAAATGCATGAAACGTTGCAGACATTCATGACATCATAAGTATAATGATGTCATTGACAGTGTCAGTAAGCGCACTCATATGGAATAGATGTATCACATGACTTTCTCACATGAGCAAACTATATCACACATACGTAGGAATGATACAAATTGGTAATAAATTGCATGCATAACTCTAGCAGTCAAGATGAATAATGTTTGTTAGTTATGAACAGATTGGACACATTGATCACATTACAGTCAACCTGTTGTTAGCAACAACCTTTTTAACAAAGAGTCCATAACGCTACAGTATACTGTATGATGACCTCAGTTATAAAAGGGTTACCAATGGTTGCCTTTATTCATGTCACTTGTCTGACTTTCAAGCCATATTGCAAAACATTTGAGAGCAAATTTAATATAAATATAACAATTGGTGTCTGAACTAAGTTTTAACTACTTATCATACATACTTGCATATAAGTCAGGTCTAACTGCAAATGACTTTTGGTTTTATGGGTTTAATACTATTTTTCAGCATATGAATGGCTATACATGGCGGCCAGTATATTTGGTGGAGGAAGAACCTGGAAAAACCCCAGGAAGAACCACAGACCCATGGGAAGCTACTGGCAAGCTTGCTCCCATACTCATGTTGGCAACTGCAAACTGCATAGACTCAGATCTGCCATCACATAATGCACCGGCAGATCTGGATCTATGCAGTTTGTTAGGAGTAATCAGTAGAACAAACAACATAGACACTGATCTACCGGCGCATTATGCAACAGCAGATCAGAGTTTATCTTGTTTGCAGTTGGACTGGGGGGCCCCGGGGGGCCGAGTGGTCTGAGGCGCTCGCCTTTACAGATCACTGACATCTCACCTCTGTCCTCGTGGTTCGAGTCTCGGGCTCGGCCAACATGGGTATGTGAGAAAGCTTGCCAGTAGCTTCCTGTGGGTCAGTGGTTCTTCCTGGGGTTTTCTCGGGTTCTCCCTCCACCAAATATACTGGCCGCCATGTATAGCCTATCATGTGCTGAATAATGGCATTAAACCCATAACAACAACAACAACAACAACATTTGGACTGGACTTGTAAGCAAGTATATATGGTAAAGATATATGACAAAAGGTGCAGTAATACTGTGAATCTGACCTTGCACTGCATTATTTTAATCAAATGAGTGGGCTGCAATATTTACCCCCTAGCTTTTTTGTTTTAAAAGCATAGCGGATTGTGTGATAGTCTCCATATGTCCATCTGTCTGTCTGTTGCCCTATCACCTCTCAAATGGATGGAAATTTATCAGTATTGGTATTTGTCTTATTTGAATGTTAGCCATATGAAGAGAAGTTATGTATTATACTTGGCTTCCTCCCATGGAAATGGGTCAAAAGGTCAAATGTAAAAAACTTTCAGTTAATTTGATTATTTCAGATTTTTTGGGTTTTGAGTTGGTTTGGTGTTTTACAGCACAGGAACACAAGTTGGTTATTTAGTGCCAAGGCAGTTGGAGTAAAGTGCCTTTCCCATGCCTGATCCAATGGTAGGATTCAAAGTCACATTCTTTCGGTCACGAGTCCGGCACGCTAACCACTGGACCACTACGGCTCCTTCAAATATTTTTAGACAAAACTTCAATATATGCAAGTCATAACAGGAAGACAAAATATATATGACATGGACAAGGGTTATGACCTTTGAATCACAGTTTGGGAGGGGGGAAATTAATTGAGGGTCTAAAATTATATTGTAAAAAAAAGTGTGGATTTGAGCTGGCAAGCAATCAAAGTTGCTTTAGTTATTACATTATTACATGTATTTGAATAGCAAGTGAGGCATTGTTTACTGGATTTATCCAATAAGACTTGTATGCAAATCCAAATCATATAAATCCATCTATTACATTTATCTTAACACGATTATATTCAAATTTGAATTAATTCTCTTTTAATTTACAGATCTTTATATCATTAGTTTAGTTTACAATTTGATAATAGTTGACATTGTAGATTATTTTACATCCTTCATATTGTAAAGATGTAGAGAAACTTTTGTAGTTTCTAGATTTACATATTGTGTCCTGTTACAATAATGTTGCAGACTGATCTCAGGTAGATTGATTTAAAATAAACATGCATGATTTTATGTGTTTCTTCTTTTACTCTGTATACACCAACATCTATATAGGAATCCTCGTATCATCTCCCCATCCTTCTATCCATCACACAATCTTGTGAATGCAACTGGTCTTAACAGTGAAATGGATTGCCATGAAACTTGGGAAATGCTATTGTCATCATCTGAAGAGGTGCATATTGACAAATCACTTTGCTCCCATAATTTTTGTTAGAGTCATTGCCCTTTTTGTCTTGCAGCTGAATCTTGTTAAAACATGTCAACTAGTCCCAGAGTTTTCAATGGATCGCTGTGAAACTTGGTAGATATTATAGTCATCATCTGAAGATCCCTGTGCTCATACAATTTTTAGCTCATCTGGCTAAAGGCTAAGAGAGTTTGTGCTGTGATCTTTCGTCTGTTGTCCGTCATGCATAATCCATCAAAGATTTTCTTGTGAACACTCTGGAGGCATTAGTTTTTATCAGATTTCAAACAGATTTGGTATGTAAGCTTATATCAACAAGCCCTCGGTGAGTTTGATTATGAGCGAAATCCAAGCATATTTAATAAAGTGATCTTGCATCTGATTGGCTGTGTTTGTGAACACTCTACAGGCCATGTTGATGAATAGATTTTGATCAGATATGGTATGTAAGCCTATAAGGTGATCTTGCATCTGATTGGCTGAGATTATGAACACTCTAGAGGCCATATTTCTGATCATATTTTGATTAGATTTGGTATGTAAGTTTATATCATCGAAATTTGAGACAAGTTCAGTTATGAGCCATATCCATGTATCTGATTGGCTGAGCTTTGTGACCATTCTACAGGCCATATTTTTGATCAGAATTTTATCAGATTTGGTAAGTAAGCTTACATCATCAAGATCTTGAATGAATTCGATGATGATGAACACCCACACATATTAATGAGGATCCATGCTGATCAGATGGTGGGAATTGAACCTGCAACCTTCTGTTGATAACTCCAGTGCCTTAACCACTGAATCACTGCAGCTTCCTTGGGTGAGGGGATCTCAGTGATTTCCAAATTATGGCTCGGGGGGGCCCCATCGAGGTAAGGTCAGACCCAGTAATCCTTGCTGACTGTGCAGATTACCTCACCTTATAAAGCCTAGTAAGTGTATGTACTTTAAGTGTGGGGCTATGAACAGTTTCTAAGTTATGAATTGTGGCCTGTTATCCAGGAGTCGGGAGAGATCCAGGGGAAACTGCTGGTTGTATGAATGACTTGTCCGTTTTATGCAGAGAAAGTGATTCTATATTTATGGTCTTGGAAAGGAGATAAATGACACCAACATTAATATACAATGTAGCAACTATCTGCTCCAAGCTTTTCTTTCCCCTCTACAGTTTCAATGCATGTGTAATTTTGCATTCACAGGCTGACATATAACAACTACTCATGTGAGCAATATCAGGCCACACTTGAGCCTCTTGTTAGAGTTATTGCTGTTTTTGACTTAGAGCTGGATGCAGGGTGACAGAATCTTGTGAACGCAATTAAACTCACATATTTCGATGGATCACCATGAAACTCCAGAAATGTTATGATCATCATGTGAAGATGCACATATTGACACCTATCACTTTCCACCTGCAATTTTTGTTAGAGTTATTGCCTTTTTTTCTTGGAATCTGATGTGCATGATCGAATCTTGTAAACATAACTAGTCTCAGAGTTTTCAATGGATCACCATCAAACTTTGTACATGTTATAGTCATCAGTTGAAGATGCACATATCAACAGAGTACTCCTCTTCACCAATTTTTGTTCGATTATTTTATGTGTTTATAGGAGAGTAATCTACATTACTCTGTGCACTGGCCTAAGGAGAATTACTCTTGAGAGATAATATTTGGAGGTCGGTTGGGTTCGAACCCGGGACCCCTCATGCGAAGATATGGCACCTTAGTTGCCAGCCCACGCATTCCAGCGCTCATACTACCAACGAGACATCACCAAAAAATGATGTTCGGCAGCCGTACATATAGGCTCTAGAACGTGCAGACCCTCTTAGACTCTTAGATATTTCGTCTCAAGAAACCTCGGCACTGGCTTGGTTAGGTTATTTTATGTGTTTATAGGAGAGTAATCTACTTTACTCTGTGCACTTCAGCAATTTTTTTTAGAGTTATGGTTCTTTGTCTTGAAGCTATATGGAGTGTATGACAAAAGCTTCCAATTTTCTGGAGTAACATTTCTTACTCAAAATGAGGAGTAAAGTTTTATAATTGAGGGGCCAGATCTGCTGTCCTAAAATGTGCTGGTCTATACTGTTTGTTCAACTTAAGAATTTTAAGTTTATTCTACTTAGCAAACCATAAGGTCTTAATCCGGTTATACAGGACTTTGGTAAGATCTAAACTTGACATTGGCTCAGTTGTCTACACTTATAAATCTTAACTTCAGATGCTTGATCAGGTACAAAATCAGGGACTTTGGTAAGATCTAAACTTGACATTGGCTCAGTTGTCTACACTTATAAATCTTAACTTCAGATGCTTGATCAGGTACAAAATCAGGGACTTTCACTTTGTATGGGGTACTTAGAACTTCCTCTTCAGAAAACCTCTATGATGAGGCAAATAAACCATCACTTTATCTCAGATGAATGACAATGAATGAATGAAATTGACTTTTAAATATACTACAAAACTGTCCTCCAAACCATCTAATCCCACATGTTGTCTTTAGGTCCAAATACCAAACCTTGTACACACAGAATCCAAATTTCATTTCACCTTTTGGCATATAAATAAGTCCACATTTGGAAGTTGCAAAAGTAAGTCTTGCAAACACTGCAAAGTTCTTTATTCCTAAATCACAACTGTGGTTATCAAAACCCCCAAGATAATATTTGATCTTTGCAAATTCAAAAAGTCCTTATCAGACCTCTCATTTTTCAGAGTATATTCAATTAAATCAGAGCCTTCTATTGTAGCCATACATCCCTGTTTACAGATGGTTCAAAAAAGATGGAGACAACGCTTGAGTTACCACTGCAACACCTCATGGTACCATATTGGGCCAGTTACTGAATAAAGCCTCCATTTTTACCACTGAAATTATAGCCATACTCAAATCTTTGAACTTCACTGAAACCTCCCAAAACCAAATTTTGTCATCTTTTCATTTTTCCTTTGGATACTGAAAGCCTTGTAAAACCTGAAATTTGACAACTCATTAATATCCCAAATCTTACTGAAACATGTTGTGCTCATACAGTCTGGAAAAAATATTCTGTACTGTTGGCTGTCTAGTCACATTGGTATTAAGGGTAATGAAAGGGCAGATAAAGCAGCCAAAACTGTCCTGCAGTCACCCATTTCCGAATGGAATATTCAATTTACCAACTTCAAATATTATTTTGATCTACACATTCCCGATACTTGGCAAAATATGTGGAATGAAAACTCCACAAACAAGCTTCAAAACATCTAACCCATTATTGGAGAGTGGTATCGCTCATATGGAACAAATCAGAGAGATGATATGGATACCCATTCTCCTGCATGCTTCCTGAATGGTTAACATTGACCAGAGAGCATACCATATATACTTGCATATAAGCTGGGTCCAAATGCAAACAACGTAGACCCATATCTGCTGTTGCATAATGCACCAGCAGATCAGGGTCTATGTTTGTTTTACTGATTAGTCCTTACAAACTGCATAGACCCAGATCTGTTGGCATACAATGTGATGGCAGATCTGGGTCTATGCAGTTTTCAGTTGGTACTGGATTATATCGAGTATATATGGTACACTGCCAGTGTCCAATCACACTGGAAGACATTCTTGCAAAGAGTGTTGACTTCCACCCTGTGAGACAGTTCTTTGATGTGAACTCAATCAAGAAACTGTATGATGATGTACCACCAGAAAAAATCTGAGACTTTTTGAGGGAATGTGGTTTATATAACAAGATTTGACCATATTTTTTTAATGATTTTACATGTTTTACTTTTATCATTTATTTTATATACCTTTTACAGAATTTTAGGATCTTTACATTTTGACTTTTATCATTTCGCATTTCATGTTTATCTTTATTTAGAAGGCTTGACCTTTCTTCAGTTTTTGGGTTTTTTTTGCAATACTTTATGCATAATGTCACAGAACCAGGACATCAAATCAGCAGATTTCAAAATTTTGATCAGTACTTTGGCTTCTAAATCAGCAGTATTTTTTATGGTCATATATTTTACAGATTTTAAGGGGACTGAAAAGAAGACGAGCATTTTTTGCCATAATATGTATTCTCTACATATTAAAATAAGACAGCAAGTTTTGAACATACCGGTAATCAGATTCTGATGGCAGTGTTACAATAATAATTAATATGAGTCAGGGTATTGTCAATTAAATGAAAATGGAAGAGTTGTATATCTCATAGTTCATGGCAAAGATTGTAAAATCCACAAGCATTTTTAGTTTCTTTCACAAGTTCTCTGCCTGGTGACCATGGATGACATTAATTGTGATTATTAAGTTTCTCACTTAACAGGCTGTCAGTACTTTTCTGTTCCAGATTTCCCATTTCTGGATATCTCTCATCTGTACTGCATGTTCCCCATGCACATCGTAGCACCATTTTGTCAATATATCGCAAAATTTAAAAAATTTTGTTATGCAGCAGTATTTTCACCACACGTTTGTTTGTGGGTAAAACATGGCAGATGTTTACTGTAACAGAGGATGCTCTTATCTGATTGGTCAATACTTGTCAATTTGATTGACAGGTCGGATCTGTGCATCACTCGGTATTTTTCGATTTCTTACCCCATATTCCACTTTGCGTGAAACACACAATGCAAATTTAGGACCTTTGCAACTTGCCTGCACCCACTTAAACTCTGATTTCCAAGCATTGTTGAACTTGTTGTAATATTTCTTAATTGGTGCTTTTTTTAGCATTGAGAGAAAGCTTAAATGTCATCATTTTGAAATGAATTGAAGAAAAAAAAGATAAGAGCTGCCCTTAAATATTCCTCTTAAAACATCTTGAAAAACACAATCACAATTAAGAGAAAATATCAAATTACTTACACAAGTGTTTCTGACAAGATCATTTTTTGATCGGTCTCTCCTTTTTATCTCACCTCCGCCAAAGGTTGGCTGATTTCTAATCAAAGACTCACAAGCAATCTTGGACCACCTTTGGTCCTTTTGTTTTACTTCTAACACCTCAGTAAATATCCCACCTTTGGCCTTAAACTCTCCAACTTGCAATAACACGTCAGTCCTAATCGGATTAGGTACTCAGCATGCATCATTGCACAGATCATTGCACTGGTTGAACAGTTTTGGTCTCCAATAGACTGGTTCTGACTGGTTTCTGTAATGTGTAGATAGAATGTGGCAAAATACATTATTTGTTTCAGAATTTTAAAAGTGGTAGATTTCAGCTATAAAACTGTATGTGCTGTAGACAGCCTTTAGAATGGTAAATAACTTAGGCTTTGTATTTACTTTTTTAGACCTTTACTTTTAAGTGGCACCATAAATCCTATATTATGCTGATGTACCATTAATGCAACTAGTCCTGCAGTTTGTGGTGGATTGTAATGAAACTTGGTACATAATATGGTCATCATCTGAAAATGCACATATCAATAAATCACTGTGTTCCTGCTATTTGCGCTCGAGTTATTGCTCTTTTTTAATTTGAGCTAGATGTAATGTACGAGGGCTGTTCCATTTAAACATACATGGTACCCAGGGACGGCAGTTTTAAAAAAAATAATATATGCCAGGGTACTCAGATTACTTATAGAGTTCATATGATAATGATACAAATTTCTAAAATGCATATACTCGCGTATAACCTGATACCAACTGCAAACTGCATAGACCCAGATCTGCCATCGCATAATGTGCCGGCAGATCTGGGTCTATGCAGTTTGTAAGGACTAAGCAGTAGAACAAACAACATAGACCCTGATCTGCCAGCGCATTATGCAACAGCAGATCAGGGTCAATGTTGTTTACATTTGGACCCGGCTTATATGCGACTATATATAGTATATGGGCGACTACTACACATTGAAAGTGCCTTACCTGGGTCCCATGTATGTTTTACTGAAACAGCCTCAACAGAATAATGCGACTGCAACTAGTCTCTAAGTTTTCAATGGATTGCTATAAAACTGTATATAAGGTTATCATTTGAAGATGCACATATCAACAAATTACTTTCTCCCACAATTTTTGTTGGAGTTATTGCCCTTTGTCTTCCAGCTCAATGCAGCGTATGACAATTTTTTAAAATCCAACTACACAATATGATAATGATCTGAAGATGTGCATATCGACAAATCGCTATGCTTCTAAAAATTTTGTTAGAGTTATTGCTCTTTTTGACTTAGAGCTGGATGTAGTGTATGATAGAATATTGTGAACATAATTAGTATCAGTTTTCAATGGATTGCCATGAAACTTTGTTCATATTACGGTCATCATCTGAACCTGTCCATATCAACAAAACACGGTACTTTTGCAATTTTATTTTATTTGATCTGAATGCATTGCAAGACAGAATCTTGTAAGTGCAACTTGTCTTGCATTTGTTTATGGATAGCTGTAAAGCTTGGTACAGTACATATGATGATTGTCATGTAAACATACACAAATTGAAAAATGTCAGTGCTCCTGCAAATTTTGTAAGAGTTATTGACCATTTTTGACTTGCAGCAGGATTCAGTATATGACAGAATTTTGTGAATTCAACTACTCTCAGAATTTTCAATGGATTGCTTTGTACATATTCTGGTCATCATCATGCATGTTGACTGATCATTGACCTGACACTATTTTTGGAAGAATTATGCACTTATTTTTACTATAGACTCAACTCCATAATGGGATTATGGAATGGATGCAGGAAATGAGGAGTATATTTATATGAGCAAAATGCTTATCATTCCTGTAGCTTAAATTATTCTTTCTTAAGAACATCAATAGATATCATGCTTGGCTCAATACACACACATACCCCCCCCCCCAGACACACACACACAGTGAATGCAAGTATTGACACATTGTATGTGGAGGAATACATAAAATGCAGATATGAGTATACATTATAAGTGCACACACTCAAGTTTGGTCAAAATTTTTTAGACAATCAAGTTTTCCATAAAATACCATTAATAATATCTTGCTAACACATCCAATTAGTAATTTGGTTTATTCAACATAAAATACTTGTGTAATTATGACTTTAAATAGTGACCTTCTATTCCATGAGGAAAATGCAGCTGAGTTTCAATAAAGACTAGTAGAGTTACTGTTCTTAGTGTGACTTCATTGGTGCCACCCTGCATTTAGCAAGTATTTCTTTTTCTCCTAACCAGTTATTATGTCTCCTAATGTTAACTTTTTCAGGACATCAGCTGTAAATAATTGTCAATAGAAGACTAAAATTGTACGTACTTTCAAATCTGGGCACTCATTTCAAATAAGTGATAGTTTAAACTACTATACTTTGTTCTTTGCCAAACGTACATGACATGTGACAATCGATCACCAATGTATATTCATGTTTAAATTGTAGAATTAATTAGATCAATAATGCAATGTAAGTGAAATTAATTAAGAAAAAATCAATTGTCAGTAAAGCCTTTATGCATATAGTAATAAATAAATTGATATTTCCTTTCTCTCTCTCAATGATCAGTTTTTTCCTGACCAACCAATTCTTATTTGCCATTGAGAAAACAACTTAATAGTTTGTTTCAATATTTTTCTCATTTTACCAAATGAGAATCACTTTCCACAACTAAAGATTTCTTGCAAAGAACGATACATTTTTGAGGAGCTAGTCAAGAACTTTTAGAAGGCCAGAAAACAGCTTGACAAATTCATTCATGTTATTGTCTTTAAAGTGATTTATATAACCTTTATGTTCTATATGAAGATTAATATTCTGCTGTAGTGTATAGTCACTTTACCAAAATAGCACTTAAGTTTATTGAAATTATATAAGCAAATGAATAAAATATCATTTTTTTAATGTGATCAAATATCATTTTGATCACAAAGTTGCAGGTTAAACATATGTTCTCTTCAACTGCATATACCTTTGTGTCCATCTTTTATTTGTCAATTGGAATAATTCAGTGGTACACACAGGAAGATGCTAACAGATTGTAGTACATGATCACCTTTTGGCACCAATGATGTCACACACGTTTGGCATGCTGGAATTAAACGAAAACTCCCGATTCAGCCATAGGTAAAGTACTGTGTAAAAAATATGCTTTGTCGGCTTTATCATTTAAAGAATCGCACCCTATCATGAAAAAATAAAATATTTACATCCCAAGGAGCTCATTTTAATATAGGTTGTATATACATGTACACTGAGCTTGACATTTAAAGTTTATTAGTTAATTTGATAAATTTTGAAGCATTGCAAGGAACAATTTGGGAGAAGCATTATTATCATGAAGACCTAAATGTTTTTGAATTTTCTTTTTTCATCTGTCAAAATCTGACCAGATTTAAGGACCCTTCTTTGACTTAAAAGTTGTTTCCCTTCAATCTTGAACCTTGGCTTCTTCAGTTACACCATATTGGCAAAGGCATCAATGTCATTCACACAGATTTCTAGTTCTTATGTAAAATTACCATAAAGTAGCTAAGTTAGATTCTATTTCTCATCAAAAGCGTTACATTCAGTCGATTTCACTTTTCATCTAGTAACAGGAATAGACAGTTGATGGGTTGGTTGGTTGATTTTTTTAATGGCACTTTTAGCACATTATTGACCATGGAAATGTGAGCCAAGTTCCTTTCCGCAGGACAGACAGAGGCAGCCGATTCAGGCTGGCCTTGGTGGGTATTGATCTTTGTTTTTGTTCGTTTTAATGGCACTTTTAACACCTTATTGGCTATATCATACCAAGGATATAGGAGCCAAGTGCCTTTCTTAAGAACACACTGTGGCAGTCAACCCAGGCTGGCCTTGGCGAGTACAGAACTCGCAACTCTTGGATAACAGGTCTGACACTCTACCAACTGAGCTACCATGGTTCCCAGTAAAGAGTTGAAAGAATGATTATTAGTTATTTGGAGCTTACAAAATACTCAGCTTCTTTGGCACAAGTTAGTGTTTTGAAGTAAAATTTTGAATTCAACCCTAGAAAGTGGGTCACAGTGACCCAGTTTTTGTGCTTAACACATGAAGTACTCACATTACAATTTTGGTGACAATATTAGAAAAGATATCACAATTAGAAGCGATGCAAGATTTTGAATTATTTTTAACAATATCTGGTAGATATGTCACAATGAACTATTTTAGATGTGCCACCTTCATCCCATGATGCACCCATACTGCAAGTTTGGTCTCCATAGATGTACTGAAATAAATTACAGACCAGAAAAAGAAAACAGATGGATGACATATGCAAATGTGCATACACAATCCAAGACTCATTGCAATGGCCCGACGTCACAAATCTCCATGCTTTTCACTGCATATTCCGACACACCCACCCCACACCCGATAGTAACTCAGGGGTCATAATGCAAAATCCATCACTTATAGGAATCATCTTCCCGCTATGACTGCATATGTGAAGTCTGATTAGAAACAATATTAAAATGTTGTTACAATTGGAATTTCTGTACATTTGACTTTTTTACCCAATCCAGAGACTCCAGGCATGGGGGCCAATGACTCCGCTCTCACAGATGGTCACCATAGGAGCCACATTATTATAAACTATAAAGTTATGTGAATTTCCACCAGCAGTTTAGGAGATGTGGTAACAGACAGACGAACAGTATCACAATATCTGGGATGTTTTTTTAAAAAGCACGGGGATAAAATTGAAAACTGTCATGTGCTGGTCTTGTATTTTTATTCATAAAAGAAAACACAAACAAGCTACTCACATGACTGGTATTTTTTAATAAAACCTTTACATCATCTTTTTGCCATTTATAATTGCACTCCATTTATAAAATTTTAATTTTATTAAAACTTGAAAATCCAAAGAGAAAAAAATGAGACAATTTTAAATTCTATGCACAGTAGTTGGTAAACTTTAAGTTCACAACTGAAATAACGTACAATACACCATTACATCATGATGATCTCAAAATATGCTTGTTTATGCACATGTGGACACGGGTCATTTTTATGTATGCGTCGATAGGAGTGATTTCTATATTCTTGCACTTCCAAATAAGGCTGTTAGTTCACTTCAGTCATGTAGTGAGAACACATTTCAAAACATAAAAATGATATTAAAATATTGTGTTAGTTTGTTTGTTTGTTTTTACCAACATGTCTACCCCAACTTGACATAGCTTGCAAAAAATCTTTAAAATGGCACAAAACTCTAATTAGGCCATTTTCATATGTGCATAAACTTGCATATCAAACTTCATTTGTGAAAGTTATGCAGTTTCCACATAACAAAGCTAAAAATGTTTTCACTGAAATAAAAAGTCAAAGTCCAAAAAAGTGCAAAAGATGGATAAAACATGAAAAAACTACTTCAACAGCATCAAAATCAATGTAAATTTCATATGCATATGAACAGGCCTATCAAATTTCATATGCATGTAAAACAGGCCTATCAAATTTCATATGCATGTAAAACAGGCCAATCAAATTTCATATGCATATGAACAGGCCTATCAAATTTCATATGCATGTAAAACAGGCCAATCAAATTTCATATGCATGTAAAACAGGCCAATCAAATTTCATATGCATATGAACAGGCCTATCAAAATTTCATATGCATGTAAAACAGGCCTACCAAATTTCATATGCATATGAACAGGCCTATCAAATTTCATATGCATGTAAAACAGGCCTACCAAATTTAATTTGCCTAAGTCAAGCAGGTTCTATACAATTGTGCTAACAAGTTCATAAGTACAAAATAACTACAGTGACACCTGTCATGGGGGGAGACCACCCCTTCTGTCAACAAAATGTGGTCTCTCAAGACAGCTGGTCTCTCATTAATGATCCTGAAATTTTATAAGAGCTGATTTGTACAAGAAAAATCTAGTCTTTTATGACAGGTGGTCTTCCATTACAATCCTTTTTCAAGTCAGGTTTTACTTGAATAAAAATGTTAAAAAAGTGCTTAAATAGGCTGAAAATCTAATCAAATAACCTACATGTACACATATGCATGATTACAAAATCTAATTTGTCTAACTGGTAATAACAGTAAAAAACAATTAAAGATGGACTTGCCAATATGCAAATGGATAGCATTGAAGTATACCCCTTCTGCTATTGCTTGGGTGGCAAATAAACCAGATTCAATAAATGGTGAACAATACCAGGGACAAATCTGAAATAATTGCTTTATCCAATATACTCCATGATTGTATATTTTCAAATAATGAATTTTGAATTTTACAACTATGGATCAACAGTTGACCTGTATTTGTTTTTGTAAATGTATCCATTAGCTTTATGAAAGTCAAAATATTGTATGCCAATAGTTATTTGCCATGCTAGAAAACCTGTATTTGTTATTGTAAATGTATTCCATGGGCTTCATGAAAATCAAAATATTGTATGCTAGAAGTTATTAGCAATGCTAGAAAACACATACCAGTATAGATATAAGCATGTAGTACACACATCAAGATAAAAACATATTCTGAGCACAAAACTGAATAAAGCAAGCCAAATAAAGCTATCCAGCAACATCAGATAATATCTATCATTTTTCAATAAATATATTCACTTAAATAGTATAAATAAAAATTTTCAACCCATCCAACAACAGAGCGTCTCATGAATTAGCTGGGGGTGGATATATCAATTGAATAAAATCTTATGTAGTGACCACACAAAGCAAATTTCCTCAATTTCTTCAAAGCATGTTTCTTTAATTTTTTCCCTTAATTTATCTTCAAAATAGATAAACACCCCAGATCTTGATCAGTTACCACCTAATAAAGATCGACCTACCGTATATACTCATATAATCTGGGTCCAAATGCAAACAACATTGACCCTAATCTGCCGTTGCATTATCAGGGTCTATGTTGTTTGTTCTACTGATTAGTCCTTACAAAACTGCATAAACCCAGATCTGCCAGTGCATTATGTGACGGCAAATCTGGGTCTATGCAGTTTGCAGTTGGTATCGGCTTATACATGAGTATATACGGTATCTTCTTGCCTATCAAACTTATGAGATTGTTAATATCAACTAATTTAAGTTCCATCTAAGCTTCAAAAGTATTTACAATCTGAAGAGTCAGATAACAGAGTTTGTATGCATTATTAGCTGAGTATTAAAACCGTGAAACATTGTACCGGTATATAATTAGACTATGTGCAATATTTTGTCCATTTCAAAAGGCTGCATTTGTCAATTTCAAAAGTTCATTTATCGATTAGATTTTCCTCTCGGGAGTAAAATTTTTTGGAAATGTTGAGTAAAATTTTATGACGGATGGGGTGGGTTTTGAAAGAGAGCAAAATTTCAAGCCTGATAAGGCAATGAACTGAAATACTTGGGGTCAAATCAATTATAGGGTCAGCATACTAAATTGTGTAAGTGCAATGCTCTGGGATTCAGAATATTCATACACTGAAGTTGACAGTTTCCACTGTCATGGCTAAAAAAAATCCTCTTAGTCACTCATATTAACGAGTGGTTGGTGGGTTATGGATGAACAAACCTTTCCTGAATAAACAAAACAAAATTATGGTAACAATACAGTCTTGTATCATGGCGGTCAAGTAAAGTACAAGTCATACAGGTCATGTAGGCATTCAGTACCAATTATTTCAGTAATGGGTGTAATTGTTTAGAATCTGATTACACAAACCTTTAAATGGTGATTATTCACTTTATTTAGATCCTCACACATCCATATTCCTTGGAAGGTCATTATATGCACGCCCCGAGAAATACATACGGAAAAATCAATCTTCAAGTACATGAACATTTTTGGACAAGGTCAACCTAATGGTGTGATGCAGTACAAACTGGATTGAATGTCGCGTGCTGTGATGTCACATGTTGAAAAAAATGAATACTACCCCATTATTTGTTATGATTAGACTCAATGTCCTCTTTTCTTGACCCAGTTTAGTACCTGGGGCCCACTGTAAAAGTCCATAGCGATCAATAATTTTTGTGTGGAAGTTTTTTGATGACATTTAAGGTGCAGAGCATTCAAGAAATTAGAATTGAATAGACTTTGGTCAAACTATATTAGTATTAAATTTTAGAACAACAATTAATATTTAATTTAAGATGAGTAAATGCACCTACATGACCACGTTGACATACATTATAGTATTTTAAACATTTTCAAAGCCTGATTGTACTACCCTACCATGATACATTACCTTGCAATTATTGACCAATACAAAAAAAGATATGACTGATGCTAAATGCAAGACCATACCATATAAGCACTATGAATTTTTAGTCAAGAGATTATGGTGAGACATGTATGGTTCATCCAATTTATATACTCAGTAATACTGGATGACACGAGTTGTACAGAACAATATGTCTCACCTTCTACAATGTCTTACAAAAACTTTAACACCAAACTTGAACAATTAATATTAACACTTAACTGTAAGTTAACATTACAATGAAGACACCAACAATACTGATACAGGAAAAGTGGGACCTCTGTCTCATGATCGGATAATGAATTGAAAAAAGAGAAATGGTATACTTATAGCACATAAGTTCTCTAAAGCATCTCAAATATACAAGTGCAATGCAAACATGGAACAAGACATAATTTTAAAGCCAGCAGAGACCTAGTTATGCAAATATATACATCAATGTATAACAACTACTGGTAAATATTATACATATGAATTTTTCAGCTCTACATATATATATATATATATATATATATATATATATATATACACACACACACACACACTGCACAGTGTGCATTATTATGTAGCATACTTACAGATTTTGTTACCAGATAAAAAAGATGATTTTTGCTTTGTAAACCATGTGACAAATAATAAATGATACAACACAAAATAATTATTTTTTTTTTACAACACAGGATCCATTTATAACACTCTGAATGAAGGAATGATTGATACAGTAATGGCTGAAAACAAAATTTTGTTTTAGAAAAAATGACATTTTAGCTTTTTTCAAAAACATGTACACATCACAAGTATATAGTTTTATACATGTAATACAAAGCATGTAATACAGCTATCAGGCACCATTTGTAAAAGATGAAACCAAGGGTTTGCCAAACATGAGGAAAAGTTTATAACTAATGGTGAAGCAGCCATACTGGGCCCTGTGATATCTCATGGAGCGAGAAAAATTCTCACAGAATCTCATTATCTCACTCCTTGAGTTCATTTTCTCACAGAATACAGTTAATTAAAATTTCTGATGTCAAGATGTTCCTGTTAATATTATATTTCTTTAAATATATTAACTTGTGAGGCAAAAATGATAGCCAGATCCAAAAGTTCATACATTGTGAACATTTTCAAGATAAAAAAAATGAATGCAGTTGGACTAAACTTGTTGATTGAATGTAATAAAAATCACATGTTTAATTCATACAATTTACAGCTTATTGATATCAACTAAAATTGAAACTTGAGGATATAGTTTTTCACCTTTGCATTTAGTGGACACATGGACATATAGATACATTCTACTAAGATTACTTATGTTGCATATACCATTCATGTATGTCAGTGATGATAGCTATGTTGGCAGAGCACTTAGTTCAGTCTGTGTTGATCTCGGTACAAGTCCCAGTCTTACCAGGACTAGAGCTGATTCAGTAAAAGCCTATAAACTGGGAAAACAAACATATCTGTACAAAGTCTCAAACCTAGAAACCCAAAATCTCATAACAAGTGCTCTCCCAACTAAGCTATCAAAGCCACCATCAAAAGGTAGAGCAGTAACACCTGCATGTATGAACACCTATGTATAAAGGGCATGTGTCCATTAAGGACAACACATTATGATATATTTAAGATAAATACATATTTCACTTCGATATAAATGATACCTGTGTTTTAAAAACAAAAGTTTTGGTCCCTTGGGGTTTCTTTATAGACTGGTTTTTCCTGTACTTGTGACATTAAATTTCGCTTTCTATTATCACAGACAGGTTTTATACTCGAGTCTATTACAATGATATGAAAAATGACATGTTGTTATATAAGAGAATACCATTTAAAGCTGTAAAAAATATCACTCTTAACTTTAATGCCACACCAAATATTACCATAAACTTGAATGCCATCTGTAAACTAAACAAACATGACAAATGGGAAAATGAATGTTTAATGAAATTCAATCTAGAAAAATGTGAAATAATAATCTTCCCTTACAAACTACACAGTCAGGTACTAGAAGCTGGTAATGCAAAATACCTAGACATCACAGTGAATAAATATCCTAACCATAAGCTACACATTAACATCACACACACATTAATATAACACACATTAACATCACACACACATTAATATAACACACATTAACATCACACACACATTAACATCACACACACATTAACATCACACACACATTAATATCACACACATTAATATAACACACATTAACATAACACACACATTAGCATCACACACACATTAACTTAACACACACATTAACATCACACACAAGGCAAGTAAATCACTGAACTTTCTCAAATGAAACCTAAACATCAGAGACAAAAAAATGAAAGAAACAATACTATACCTATGTTCAACCACAATTAGAAACAGAATACCATACCTATGTTCAATGAAAGAAACAAAATACCATACCTATGTTCAATGAATGAAACAGAATATCATACCTATGTTCAATGAAAGAAACAGAATACCATACCTATGTTCAATGAATGAAACAGAATACCATACCTATGTTCAATGATAGAAACAGAATACCATACCTATGTTCAATGATAGAAACAAAATGTTCAACCACAATTACAAACAGAATACCATACCTATGTTCAGTGAATGAAACAGAATATCATACCTATGTTCAAACTACAAATAGAAACAGAATACAATACCTATGTTCAATGATAGAAACAGAATACCATACCTATGTTCAACCACAATTTGAATATTGCTTGTCATTCATGGCAAAAAATTTAAAGCTATAAAATTTAAATGGTTCTGAGGCATGTGGCCAGGTTTGATTTTAATGATTACAATTATAAAAGCAGAATGACATTATTGCTTCAGACACTCAACTAGCCGACCACTGAGCACCAAAGAACATATTCCTCTTTGATTAGATTGGACAAAATTCATAACCTTGTGTATGGACCATTATCACGTAACACCTTCTCATAACATTAGGTTTGTTGTACCTCATCCCTTTACTAAATGTCACCAGAACTCCTTCTTTACTATGACCATCAGACACTGGAACAGTGTTTCCTCTGAAACACTGTCATACTCTAATCTAGAATTGTTTATCATGGCTGAAGTCTCAGTTCATTGCTTTTAAAAGTACATGTATCCTGATCAATTTTTATCTTTTTAACTGTGTTTATGGTGTACACATTCTCCTAATATTCTTTTATTTTAGTCCCCAGACTCCCTATAATCTTCATTAGTGAAGAATGGGAGTTGAGGAAAGATGAGGATGAAATATCATTACAATGCAAAACCTGATGAATGCAGGTCATAACAGAAAAGTTACTGCTAAACCACTCTGGTGATAATTTTAATGATTTTAATCTTTCAATAATCATTCCAAAATATTTTCATACACTTCATACTTTGCACTCTTAATGCCCTATAATGCATATTGTTGGTCTGAAAAAAGAACGACTGTAAGAAAACATTGGAAGCTAAATCTAGTTATTAGCCTGGTCGGGGGTCCTGATGAGATCAATCCTAGGCTACTTGAGAAAAGTACTCCTATACTGTCATGTTGTTTATCAGACATTTTTTACAATTCACTCCAAACTGTATAATTTCCTAAAACGTGGAAACAGGCAAATGTTACCCCATTCATAAAAAGGGGACAGAAAAATTGTCTCTAATTTCCAGACCTTTTTCTCAACTAAGCTGTGTGTACAACTTATTATACGCGAGTATATATGGTCATTAGTTATTTGCAATCCAGTTTCATCTCTAAAGATTGAGCAGTTTTACAAATGTGTGATATTTGTAATACCTTTTGCAAGGCAGTGGATGCAGCCGCAGAAACTCGAGTGGTATTTCGTGATGCAAGCTAGGTCTTTGACAAATTCTGACATACGGGTCCAATTTATAAACCAAAACATTAGAATTGATGGCATTTTTTTGTACTTTTTATGATGATGTTTACAAATAAAATACTGTTTAAACCAAACACTGGAATGAAGCTATTCATTAAATTATGTTAAATTCATTACTGTACAATCTCAATGATTAGGAGTTTTGTTAAGCTGTATAGAAAATAACAGCATTGATATATTGGATGAAAAATGTCACGATATATTTATACATTGATTAGAAAACAGCTCTTCCGGATGAATTGTAGCAAGTATGCCCGCTCATGTAATGGTCTGGAAAACAAGCTGCCCATTGCCACATGAAGACCAATATTTTCATAAGGTTTGAGCACAAAATGCAAGCTCAAAGTCCGAAAACAAGTACTTTGAGATTAAATTGATGTTAGAAAAATAAAACTTAAATAATATTCATTATTTTGATTCCTCTACATGCATTTCAATTTAATTTTTTTTATGCATACCTTAAGCATTACCTCTGATATTAGAGTTTTGTGCCAGAGTTTCATGCTCAAAAAGTTTAAAGAATACGGAGGGACTGTTGACAATAAAAATAAAATAATAGTAAAAATCAGCATGGAAAAGTAAGCTGCTATGCAGAATTCATTATTTATTTTATGATTGTAACTGATCGTTTTAATTAAATGCAAATCCATTTAAAAGATAGGAACTGAACCTTTGTATGGATACCTTTGAAACGTATATCAATTAATTATCTCAATAATTGAATAATAATGAACACTGCACACTTATAAAACTTAACCATGAATGATGATGATATCCATAGATTGTTGGGTCATATCAGTACAATCTTTATTCAGGTTTGTATGATGATTGCAAGAAAGAGAGAGAGAGAGAGAGAGAGAGAGAGAGAGAGAAAGAGATTTATAAATAATATTGGTTTCTCAACCCAAATTTTTTTTCTTCCAAAATAACTAGAAACAATGTGTGTAAGTAGTTTGATGTGTACTATAGTACGAGTCAACAGAATATGTGTACTATAATATGAGTCAACAGAATATGTGTACTATAATATGAGTCAACAGAATATGTTTACTATAGTATGAGTCAACAGAATATGTGTACTATAATATGAGTCAACAGAATATGTTTACTATAGTATGAGTCAACAGAATAACAACCCTGACATGTTGATACTAATAATTGTAATACACTTTTTTTGTTTGTAACATATGGCATAGATCTGGAAACTACGAACGTAGTAATATGTGATGAAATATGGAGAAAACTGACCCAAAATATCAAAAAAAACCTTAGATATCTCTATTAACTTTCCAGTTTTGTAAAAACCATGACAACAGCATAGCTAGCATGCTAGAGAACAAATTCTGTTGAATTCTGAATACAAACAGGCACCAACTCTGCAACTATTATATACATGTCATCAAACAAATTCATATCAATTTCATTAACCGAATTCTGATCACAGTGATATTTAAGTTTCTACAGGACAAATGTTAAGAATTTAGTCATCAATTTTTGCACACTTAAATTACTTCTAATTTCTTGACTGTCTATAAAGCTGAATGTCTTTAATTGTACTTTCTTTTTGGAATATAAATGGTCTAGAAACTAGCCTTGAAAAAACTCTCAAATCAAGCTTAACAGTCATGGCCTTTTTACATGAAGTACCGTATATATACTTGTTTATAATTTGAGTTCAACTGCAAATTGCACAGACCCAGATCTGATGTTGCATAATGTGCTGGCAGATCTGTTAGGAGTAATCAGTACAACAAAACAAGGCAGACCCTGATATGCTGGTGCATTATGTGATGGCAGATCAGGGTCTATGTTGTTTGCAGTTGGATTCAGCTTATATGTGAGTATATACGATATTATGATCATTATTGCTATTCATAATCTACAATTCAATTTTTAAAATTTGTTGACCTGAAATTCACCGTTATCATGATAAAGAAGAAGAAAATCTCAAATTTATTTACAAGGTATGAATGGAGGAAAAATATTAAACAAGAAAATTGTTATCCAAATCCTGCTACCATGGTAAACAATAATTACATTAGGAAACAATGACAAATTTCTGCTGCCTTGAAGATCATACCAGGAAACAAATCCAAAAGAGATGAAAATCACATCAAGATTTTAACAAATGCCAAGCAAAAAAATGATTCACACCATAGGTAGATTAATCAATTGATTGACTACTTGTAGTGACCATGGAAGAAACAACACTATATCCATGCCATCTAGTGGCACTTATGTTACAAAAGCACAGTTTAAAGTAGCAAGAAAACTATATCCTACAAAATGTTGAATATAAAACTCTGAAAATAAAAAAAATATTAAAAAACGTTACAAATACATATTTACAGTTTCATAACTTATGTCTCATTAAAAAATTCCAAAAGTATGCCAGCCTATCCAGCATTAAGTAAGTTTGTACCTTAGTACAAATGTACATCGTAAGGTTTTTAAGAAAGGTTGCATATCCTTACTTTCTATAAGAATGAGATATCCTTGAGCTTCAAAGCATGCAATGCACAGAGTATAATATAGTCAAAGTGTGACCTGCATTAGGTATTGCAACTGGGATAGAATTCGCTGAAAAATACAAATGTGCTCATGAAACATGTATCCCCACCACAGTGCCTGAAAAGTTACCTAACACAAATCCAACCAAGATGTGACGTATGCACTTGGACTAGGGTAACACTATATGCCTCTATCAATGGATTCATCACAATGCTGTATCTTGCCTGTGAACTGCTATGAAGCACACATGCTGTATGACTTGCAAAAACTTTAATAAAAAGCTCAAATTTAAAGTTAAAAAGTTTCAGCATGTGATGTTGTCAGAAAGGTAAAATTTGCTGTCTGTATTAATCAATATATGCTCCACAGAACACAGTGTCTTGCATGTGAACAGCATTAGAATTCTGCTTACACAGTCAGGACAGGAACTCCTAGCATATCAGGGTACAAACTTTAGACATACAGTAATTTTATACCAAAGTTGCAGTAGAATATAAGCCAATGATATTGATACTATGTAATTAAAAAAAAAACTTGAGCACAGAACCGTAACACTGACACCAATGCTGTTGCCCTCCATGTCTCTCCGTTCATGGGTCAGATAGCTAGGATTCCACTATGCACTATATCTTGCCTGATAACAGCAATATAATGTATGTTATTTTAAAAACTCTTTAACAAACAAAGATACCATCAACAGCATGTTATATCCCTGCCCATGTTTAATAGTCCTATTGTTGAAATTAGCAGGGTATGGTTGACTCTGGGGATTAATGACCAATGTGTCTCAATGTCCTGGACCTTTGGTCAAGGTTTGTAGTCTGCTGTAGTAGTTTGGTACCAAAAAAAGTGACACCTATGTCTTGCCATGCTTATGCAGACTATACAATAAGTTTTATTATTTATGCAATAAAAATATAATAATTCCCATAATGCAACAAACTTCACATAAAATAAGCACAAATTATAAGAGTCTGTTCATCACAAGATGAAATACATTGACTTTGTCAAAATATATTTTATTATGGACTGTGCATTTAAAGGTCTTACATGCCCTTAGTTATAGAAACATTTCCAGGTCGGTGCAACTCTCTTTAAATCAGAGACCATCCAAATTCTTCTCTGCTAGAGCACCAAAATGTCTTTTGACTAATTTCATAATTTTGTGTATGTCCTGTATATAGGTGAAATAGAGTTAGAATTGAATCAAATGTTGTAAAAAATCAGACCATCAGCAAAATTAAAATCAGGGCAGTACACAAAATCACTATTTTCAAATCCACCGGTAACATTTTGTCATGGTTTGTTTGATGATGACTTTAGTAAAACAGTTTTTTTTTCCCCTCCATGAAGACGTAAAGAGTTTTGCATCTCTAACAGAAATTAAAAGAACAGAATCAATCATATTGTATCCACAAGAAAATAGATGTACCGCACAATGGGACCAGACTTGTATTGACAGTTCTGCCAAAATATTTGAAGAAAAAACCTGAGAGTTTGGAGGTAAGTTGAAACAGTCCCTTGTGCAGGATCTGATGAAAGGTCTGACACAAAAGACATTTGTATTAAATTTAGAAGCTTTAATTTGAGTACAGAGAATGCTTCTGCTTAGAAGTGTTACTGTTGCAAATAAAAAAAAATGTTGGATACATCATGCCCGGAGATTTCTGATGCCAATTCGGGAGTCTGAAACTGAGTGCCAAATCAGAAATTCCATGTTAAATCTGGAGCAGTGGAAAGTATGCAAGTCAAGCATGCTTAGTTAGTATCTTCTTATCTCATTATCTTCTTATCTCAAAAGAAGAGCTATCAGCTGGTATGCTATACCATGACAATCAGCTTGAGGCACCTGGACCCAGTTTTACCTAAATGTCTTAACTTTTAAGACTGGCTTAAGGCATTTGGTTGCTCAAATTTAAGACAGAATCATTTTCATCCAATCAGATTTAAAAATATTTATGTATATAACTGAGTCCCGGCAGTGCTTGGATTAAATCTCAAAACTATCAAAAGCATCTAAACACAAAAAAAAATATGATCACACAGGTAAAATATAACTATGCAATGCTGATACATATTATAGACTGTATTGGTCCATATCATGGTCCATCTGCTTACAGTACATCATTCACTCTGTAAAGGTGAGGACACCAATTTAATTTGGATTACTGAGCAGACAGGACATGTCTGTAGAGAAAAATATAAACATGTACATAGACATGATCTCTACACAATGACCTCTCCTCTCTTTGGTGAAGATTCTACTGAGATCATCTGCCTCAGTCAGTGATAACCTCATGTACTGCCGATTTTTAAGTTTCTCCACTGAAAAAAATAATATCAGCTCAATCAGTTACATATTATAATCACTCAAACCTAAATCAAATTAAACTTACCATCAATCCTTCCTTATAAGTCAGGTCTAACTGCAAACTTCACCAACCCAGATCAGACCCGTAATGGTCGAGCAGATCTGGGTCTATGCAGTTTGTAAAAGTAATAAGTAGAGCAAACAACACAGACCCTGATAATGTGCCAGCAGATCAAGGTCTGTGTTGTTTGCAATTGGACATGACTTATAAGCAAGTACATATGGTAATTTTAAAAAAAAAAACAGTTTAAATTACAAAGTGGAACAAACTAGATTTGCGATTGTAAAACATGAATGTTATTGTGGTATTCTCACTCAGAAGGTAGCAATAATGTATCAGTAGAACAAAAGGTGGATACAAGAACTACAGAACTGCTGACATTTTTCTTCCAGCAGAAACTGACCAATGCCAAGCCACCTGTAAACCATCACTTGTTGTACATAAATATTTTAATGTACACCTGACTGATCTCAACACAGGTTTTGTGTAAATCATACAGCATAATTCAGCTGCACTCCACTTTCACTAAACTCGTCATATTTTCTTTCCTCAAATTTAGTTTTTTTTATATCTGTCTTATTTCACTGTTGGTAACAATTAATTATACACTGAACATTCTGATTATTATTTGTAAATATTTCAAAAATGTTTTAATTTTACAGGTAATACTTTGATAATTAGTGAATTCTGTCATCTAAACTCTGCAAGTTATCAACTGTATTGGACAACTGAACATGAATTAGGAAAGTAGATTTGTATTTGTTATAAATGTATGCCACAAATGCATATAAAAGATCTACATCCAAAATGTTCAAGACTTTTAAAAAAACGATGGAAAATTGCTTTAATGGCATGAAAATCTTGTCAGTCCCCAGTTTCACCAACACAAGTCTTAAAATTATATCAAGATGCAAAACATTTGATTGGTTAATTTTAAGTCGGACTTAAATGTTCAGTCAACCAAATTGCTGGATTTTAGATTCAAGTTTATGTCCAGACTAAACTTTTGTTGGAGAAAGCCAAATCAGGTCATTTACTGAGAACTATAAACATGTCTTAAAAACTCTATTTGTCTATGTTTTGTTGGAGAAAGCCAAATCAGGTCATTTACTGAGAACTATAAACATGCCTTAAAAACTCTATTTGTCTATGTTTTGTTGGAGAAAGCCAAATCAGGTCATTTACTGAGAACTATAAACATGCCTTAAAAACTCTATTTGTCTATGTTTTGTTGGAGAAAGGACAAATCAGGTCATTTACTGAGAACTATAAACATGCCTTAAAAACTCTATTTGTCTATGTTTTGTTGGAGAAAGCCAAATCAGGTCATTTACTGAGAACTATAAACATGCCTTAAAAACTCTATTTGTCTATGTTTTGTTGGAGAAAGGACAAATCAGGTCATTTACTGAGAACTATAAACATGCCTTAAAAACTCTATTTGTCTATGTTTTGTTGGAGAAAGCCAAATCAGGTCATTTACTGAGAACTATAAACATGTCTTAAAAACTCTATTTGTCTATAGTTTGTTGGAGAAAGGACAAATCAGGTTATTTACCGAGAACTATAAACATGTCTTAAAAACTCTATTTGTCTAAGTTTTGTTGGAGAAAGCCAAATCAGGTCATTTACTGAGAACTATAAACATGCCTTAAAAACTCTATTTGTCTATGTTTTGTTGGAGAAAGCCAAATCAGGTCATTTACTGAGAACTATAAACATGCCTTAAAAACTCTTTTCGTCTATGTTTTGTTGGAGAAAGGACAAATCAGGTCATTTACTGAGAACTATAAACATGCCTTAAAAACTCTATTTGTCTATGTTTTGTTGGAGAAAGCCAAATCAGGTCATTTACTGAGAACTATAAACATGCCTTAAAAACTCTATTTGTCTATGTTTTGTTGGAGAAAGGACAAATCAGGTCATTTACTGAGAACTATAAACATGCCTTAAAAACTCTATTTGTCTATGTTTTGTTGGAGAAAGCCAAATCAGGTCATTTACTGAGAACTATAAACATGCCTTAAAAACTCTATTTGTCTATGTTTTGTTGGAGAAAGGACAAATCAGGTCATTTACTGAGAACTATAAACATGCCTTAAAAACTCTATTTGTCTATGTTAACTCAATCTTCCATAATGATGCAAACAAAGTTATCACAAAAAAAAGTCCAAGTTCCAAAAGTTAACTTATTTAAAAAAATAAAAAAATGCTTTTAAATTAATGGCATGAAAATCTAATTATGATAAATTATATATCTGTATACATATGCACATGAAACTTGCTACCAAATTTAATTTGTCTAAGTTCATTGGTTTTGCATAATCTCCTTAAAGAGATTCCTGGGATGGGCAGATAGAGAAACAGATCGATCAACTGCAAGCAGTGGGCCATAAATATCTTAAACACTATTAACATTTTAATTTACCTCTTGTGGACTGAGTTCTTTTGGCAGCTCTCTTGCATTGTTTGCCATGTTAGAGTCTGCCCCCTTAGTGATGAGGTAACGCAGTAACGCTGTCTTGTGCTGAGACGAGACTCGGGACAGTCCAGAGGCCACATGAAGGCAAGTGTCACCAGATCTTGTAGTTTGTTGCAATAATTTACGGCACTGTCCAGCCTCAATATTGTTCAGAATTGCACGCAAGAGTTCAATGTCTCGGGATTCAATCACAAGCATTGTCACAGTCTTACTGCTCTTTATTTCCTGAAAGTAATTGACTTAAAGGCTCAATAAGAATATAAACTATTCTGTGTTTGTAAAATATGTATGCCCCCACTGCAGACCAAAGGTCTACATACAAAAAAGTTCAGAAATGTAGAAAAGTTGAGATTGTTATATTTGCATGTAATTCAAAGTCAGGTGGCATGTTCATCTGTCTACCTGAAGTTTTTGCTTCATCCTGGTAACAAGATTTTTGTCAAAAAAGTATAAGTTAAAAAAATGCATAAATTTTTTTTAAATGTCTGAAATGGCCTTAAAATCAAGGCAGGTCATCTAAATATAAATACAATTATACCAGCAAAATTTCATTTGTCAGCATTAAATGGTTTTGCCCAATCTTTGTAACAAGCTACTCCAGATGCATATATGGACAAAAAGACATGACCAAATCAAGATATCCCTGCTGCAAGCGGTGAGGACACACAAAATATAGTTATCAGAGCTGTAAATAGGTTTATTAAATCATGAAACACAAATGAGTAGTGTATTGAATTATTCAACAAATGAAATTAGAGGAATGGTGAGCGATTTCATGTAAATATATATCCTCACCTCTCCTGCATCCCAGCCCCACCCCATGATGAAGATGAGTCTATAGTCCATAAAAGGGCACAACTCTTCTGAAAATAATGCGAGTACAATGACTTGTCAACATACATATCTTCTGATGATAGTTTCACAGCAATCCACTAAAAACTGCAAGAGTAATTGCCTTCACAAAATTCTGTAATATATTACATCCAGCTGTAAGTCAAAACAGGCAATAACTATAACAAACATTGTAGGATCAATGGGATTTGTCAGTATTCACATCTTCCAATGATGACCATAACATCTACCAAGTCACACGGTGATCTATCAAAAACTGCAGTACTAGTTGCATTCATAAGATTCTGTCATACAATGAATTCAGCTGCAAGACAAAAAGGGCACTATCTCTAACAAACTGTGGGAGGACAGTAATTTGTCAATGTGCACATCTTCAAATGATGACCATAATATGTACCAAGTTTCATGGTCATGCAGTGAAAACTGAGAATAATCATGTACACAAGATTCCGTCATACACTAAAAGGGCAATAACTCTAACAAAAATCATAGGAGCACACAGATTTGTTGACACATCTTCAGATGATAATCATAACATTTCCCAAGTTTCACGGTGATCCACTTAAATTTGTGAGACTAATTGTCTTCACAAGATTCTGACATACACTGCATTCAGCTGCGAATCAAAAAGGGTGATAACTCTTTTAAAAAGTGCGAGAACACAGTGATTTGTTGATAGTCACATCTTTAGGTGATGGCAATAACATTTATAATGTTTCATGGCAATCTGTACAAAAATTGCAGGACTAGCTGTACTAATGGGATTGTGTGCTGGATGGATGGACAGACAGATGTAGAGATGCTGCCAGGATTTTATATAAAGGGGGAGCTCCCCCCTTGTCACCAAATTAAGGGAGGAGTAGAAAAAAATGATGGGGAGGAGGAAACGGCCATAGTTCAATATTTACCCAACAGTATCCGTCTCTTTCTTCCAGCTCCACTTTGTTAGACCTCTATTGAAATCAAAATTCTCAAAAGAGGTCTCCTGTAGTTGTATAAGCGTTAATCTGTTGATCATTTCTTAGCTTAACTTGTTCCTTTTCTATGTATGAATACTGTTCTGTGCTGAGAACCCCCTTTCACAATCTGCTGTCTGAAGGGACAAATGCATAGCTAACTAAGTCAGCTTGAACAAGCTGGGAAACTGTTCTTTATGGTTGTTCTGTAAATATTCTACAGCTCATAGGTATTGTCGCTTGGATATCTCTGCTCCAAAATAAGATTTTTCACTAACAAGAGCTCTGCCAAAGTTTCACTTTCTTGAATCAGTGCTTTGGTGACTACTATGCCAGATTTCTTATCTGTTCCACAATGCTGTATTAGGGTTTAAGTCCATCAATGCCATAGTCTGCCTGTTCAGACAGAGGTATTTTGATCAAAAATAAATATCCTAACCTTTAAATTTTTTTAAGATTTTGTAGAACCCAGAGATTGTGTTTTTCTCCACCGCCCTTTTGTCAAGGAGCGACTATATCTCCTGTTGTAGAATATTGTCTTTCTCCTGATCTGACAGTACATCCATTAGAGGGGAGAGGAAGAAAGATGAGGGGTTGGATAAATGAAAGCCAAAGCCCCTCCGAAGTGACATGGATCACCCATTCATTCTGAGGAAATAGGTTGATCCAACTCGATTGAAAGTACAGGAGTCTGGCACCCACTGGTAGGCTCTCTGTGGGTTGTGGGGTTGGTAGGTCTGCGTTGAGAGGTAGAAGGCTTGGAGGAGGAGAAACTTGGTTTCTTGCTCCCCCCCGCAAGGTTGCCTCCTAAACTGGTTGGACATAAAAGATCCCGTTTCCTTTGCTTGCCTATCATCGATCTGCTGTGGCAGGGGCGGATTGGTTTTAAAAGACTGTGCTGGGTGGACGGCGAGTTAGAGGGGTAGGTTTACCTCTGAACTTCTTCGATTTTGCCCCAAACGAGTAATGGCGAGCCAAACGGCGTCATCCGTAATGCCCGGATACAATGTGGCTGGAGTGATGTGGAACACAAACATGCATCATGTCGTATCAGGTCGAGATTCGCAGAGGCAGTCAGCACATTTGCCATGGAATGGTGAGCTGCCCTGTTAATGATCCGAGCAATTTGGGCCGTTGCCTCACAGGCATGCTCATTGCCCGATTTTTCCACAAGTTGGAAAATCGCCAATGTGGCCAAGTCTAACATGGAAGATGTGGTGACAACATTTCGAACCAGCTTTAATGTGGCATGAAACACATTCTTGTCCACTTTATAAAAAAGTGGGGTAGCCATGTGGACAGACGCTAAATTCTTATCCAAAGCCAGGCGTTCAGTATGGCAGGCACTGGAGTATTTTTGTACCAGCGCGATGAGAATTACAGACTAGTCCAGACCGACAGTCATTAATCTCCCTGATCTTAACTGACTGGGGAAGCAGCCAGAAGGACAGAGTCTCTTTCTTATCGTCAATATCTACCGAAGCCTTGACCTTATAGTCATGCATGGCGGTAGGGGAAGTGGAGGGCATTCTGAAACTGACAACACCCAGTATATCTCTTCAACAGCAGCCTTAAAGCTGAACTCAGTCTGCTCCATGGTTGGATCTGAGTAAAGCTGTTGTTCAGGAGTATCTTCACACTCAATGTGTGTAATGTCCTGTTCTGGTTCTGCCTACATATTCGGATAAACCATCCCGGGTGGCATAGATGATGCATTGCCGTCATCTCTATGTAAGTCATGGTGACTTCCCTGTGGATAAGCTGTGAATATACAGTAAGCTGGCTTCGCCAGATGATTGTGTCGTACCAGTACAGATGGCTGGTTTGCCGAGAGTATGGTCGGTATGGTTACCAGCCATGTGGAAGGCTGTCCAGTTGGTGCCAGTACAAGTCTTGCCATGGGCTTGGCCGAACAGACAGATCTATCACTAAAATCCCCATCATAATATGTTTGTGTAGCCGTAATTGTAGAGAGATGAAGCTGTAGGACTGGCAAGATGGACAGATCTATAACTAAGATCCCCATAATTGTAACTGTATGTAGCCGTAGCATGGAAGGACGGACAGATCTATCATTAAGATTTTCGTAATTGTAGGGAGATGAAGCCACAGGCCTGGCGAGACGGAATGATCTTTCAGTAAGATCCTCTGATTTTGATGGCTTGACAGGCTGAATGGCTGGCTCGGTTGGATGAATGATCGTGGACGGCTCCAGACAGTGATAGGGTAGTATAGGATGTATCCGTTAGATCTGTTAAAAACCCCATGCACCTGAATTAAAGGCCTGAAGGCCATGCTCGGACATGCAGGGGGGCTTACACCTCATGGGCTGCCGAAAAATGGGGGTACACTCCTCCACTGCATCATAATTACCTATCCATACAATTTTGGACCATATGGTGCACACACTTCATGGTACTGACAAAGTACATTTTGTACACGCAAGGCATCGACTCATGCATGTCTTTCATGGCCTTGAACTTGTATTTAAACACTTCATAAACATGTTTCACTGAAATGACAAAATAAAACAAAACACAACAAAAAATGTGTGAATTAACAATGCAGCATGTTAATAAATCGCTAAAACAACACCCATTACTAATTGGATGAGTGAACAATAGGCAGTGTGTGTGAAACCATGAATCACAACATGCATCAACAATTGCATGTTGTACCATGCGGTCTAAATAGACAAAGTCAGAGAAAGTGACAAATTCATGAAAATATTGAAAAAATTGCAAAAAAAACCACATGTAGAGGAATGATTAATACACACTATAAATCCAAATTTCTGGATGGATGGTTAAAATTCACATCAATATTGGCATGAATTAACGAAGGTTTTTCTTACAATGTTGACTGTACGACAGCAAAGCTTAAAAACTTGGAACACCTGTCGGTGGCAAAGGGAGGTAATAGCCAAGAGTTATTGCCCTTTGCCTATATGATATAGACACAAAAGACGAATTTTCATCTTTTAGTAGGGCTGGATTCGGGAGGTAACAGGCTTATATCCCTAACATACATGTGATTGGGGAATGTATTTGAACAAGAAAAGAAATTAAAGTTGCACTCTGCTTTAAATTGCCTGAATTTTAATTAGGCTTGGCATTCTGGCTTTTTGACATGATATGATATCATAACACTGATAAATGTTAATATTCAATGATCAACTCTGTTATATTACTTTGTTAGGATAAATACCACATACAGGTATAGTAATATCTGCACCATGACGGATCAGCTCCAATATCGTTTCTTTGTATGGAACTTGATTATGAACATCTCTGTAATGTAGCAGGGCTGTATGAAGTGGAGTTAACTCTGAAATCAAAATCACAGAAGGAGAATAGCTGCATGAGATACTTATAACAGGGAAAAACTGCAATAATAAAAATTATGGATTCTCAGTTATATGGTGTTTAAACAGTGTGGATGGGAATCTGCAACCTATCTGATTACATTTTACCCTAAGCCAAAGATGAAGACTGAAATGAAATCGAACAGATTGGAATATTCCCGTCCACCCTGCTACAACACCATGCAACTATTGTATCCCCACTCTTAGAAAATCCTTGACACAAACAAGAAATAATAAAAATAATGAAAAATGTGTCTACCAGGATTGAATTGATCTGAATCTGAAAATAGCCATGTGCAGACATATTTTAAAGCATTTACAACAGTCCAATTTTGCCAATGATATACAGATTCTGTTTAAAATACTTCTCAATAAAAATAAAATATTTATTAATAAAAATGAAATATAAGTTTAGAATGTTATTTTTTTTGCATCAATGAAGCAATGGATACAATTTAAACCAAGTAGTTATTCTCTGTCACTAATTTCTGCCACTGATGGCCAGATCTGAGAAAAATCATGCAACTGCAACAAGCAGCTGGACTGTCCGACATGTAGAAATTGTCAGATTTCAGAAGGCTCAAAATTGCTAAATTTAACTGCATGGGTTGACCTTCATATCCAGACAGCAAATCTAGGCTTTTTCAATCCTTTGCATCAAATTTTAGCTCAGACAGGAATCCCAGCATATCCAGGAACAAACTCAAGGCATATTGTATGTTTTACCAAAGTTTCAGTTGAATGCAGCAACTGATGCAGAAGGTATATCTCTTTCAACAGCTTTAATACAGAACACTAACACTGTAACCATGACGCTGTCACTGTCACTATCAGAAGTTTACAGGTAAAACAAAAAAAGTAAGGCAATAAAACTTTTTGAGTTTGAATTTCAGTTTGAGATTCATTCTCTACATTAGAAATTATCCAACAGTTCTTTTCAACTGACTAATCAATCAATGAATTGGCACTCCATAATTAGAAAACTACTTACGAGATCCAATGCTGAGTATGTTGACATCTATTCTGGATGTTGATAGGAGTTCTTGTAAAATCGGTAAGTATTCATCACCCTGCATAGCTGCCACATGAAGAGGGGCACCCATGACATAATTTTCTCTATCCCTGGAAATCTGAAAAGATAATGTACATGCAGTCTGAACCATTATTGGAGTAATACTTTGGTTGATCTATGTGGCTCGAAAATGAACAAGTCTGGCGCCCACCAGAAGGCTGTCTGCAGGCTGTCGGGGTGGCAAGTCAACATCAGCTGTTAAGAGGCGTGGAAAAGGAGAAACCATGTTACTTTCCTCTTTATTAAACTGCCCCCAGAATTGAGGGGTCTGTTGCCACCGGAAGCTGGATTGAAGATGGATTTGTTGCTTTGAGCATTATTCTGCCTCTTATTCATTTGCTTGGGACCATCTCTTTGCTGCAGCTGAGACTGTTTTGGGCTGAAAGTAGGTGCAGGCGGCAAGGCAAGTTGAAGAGGCAGTTCTTGTGATGCCTGCTTAGGTAATTCCTAAATTTTTTTGCCAAACAGCAATGGCATGCCAAAAAGTGCCAACCACAGAGTGCCAACCACAGAGCCAAGGCATGATGCAGCTTTAGGGTGGATGAGAACAGACAGCATCATCTCACGAGATCATGTTAGCTGAAGCTGTCAAGGCATTAGTCATCATGTGATGCACAGCCCTGTTAATCACATTGGCAATCTGGGCCATGGATTCCCATGTATAATCACTACCTGCTTTTCCAACCAGTCCAAAAATTGCTAGCAAAAATCGAATCTAGCATCGAGAAGGTAGCAATCATGGTTTCCACTAATTGGCGTGCAAGACACATTCATCTACCTTATTAAAAGAGGGTTGTTCATATTGACCACCACAATGTTTTGTCGAAGGACGGCACCTCAGTGTGCTGAATGTCGGCAAATGTGTGATACCAGCGTGACGCTGGTAGCTGGCTTTCTGAAAAGAAAGCCTTGGAATTGGGTCATGTATTTTATCAGTCAAGTGGTTAGAGATCTCTTTAATCTTCATTGATTGTGGAAGGCGGAAGGATGACTGTTCATCTTTGTCTTCCAAATCCATTCAAGCCTTGACAATATAGGCAACACCTGTCGAAGTGATGGATTCCTGGTCACTGATTGTGGAGAATGGCCAGCCAGGCTGCTGGACTAGCTGGTCGGCAACCTGAACGGCATTATATGACCTAGACTGATGGTCAAACAGATCACCCATATCCTAAAAATACCCATGCGCCCAGACTTACAGGCCCCAATGCCATGCTCAGACATCTGGTGGATTTACACCCACTGGGCTGCCAAAATAAGAGAGAACACTTCCTCTGTAACTCCGAGCCACTACTGGAGGTTAAGACACTTTCCATCACTTGAGACTAAACCTGTCTCAAGCTTTTTAAAAAAAACATGGACCAAATTCCTTCTGGCCACTTTTCACACACACTGCAGTTTGATGAACATTTTGTGCCAGTGCGACACAATCATGCATGTCCGCACTGACTGTGACACATAATGTTGCCATTGTTTAATCTCAAAAGACAACAACAACAAATTGGAAATAACAAAATAACAACCCAAAAGTGTTCACATAAAACAAAAACCACACTGGAAGAATACTTTGTGCAAGAGAAACATGAATCTTGCACGTCTTCGATGACTCAGGGCACATAACTTTGTCACGGTTTCATATGAAATGACCAGAACAACCAAATATCAGAAATAACAACCCTAAAGTGTATACATGTAATAATAACAACAGTGGAAGAATACTTTGTGCAAGAGAGACACATATCATGCATGTCACTGTCAACTTTAAATCTTGCACTTCGCATATTTCATCATCTTTATTTATATGAAATGAAATGAAATGAACGACCAAAAAATCAGAAATAACAAAACAAACTTTTCCAAATATAACAATAACCTTACTTGTTACTTTAACAAGCAAAAATACATACCAACAACAAGCACCAATGTTACCATGTTGGAGCACAAAATCAGTCCACAACTGTGAAAAATTCACATAATATCAACAATTTTTAAAAACAATGATTGCATTCAATACTATACCGACTCTGTTGATGGATGGTCAATAATCCACAAGATTAACTGAGATTCTGTGAGAGGTATTAGATACTATGTATATTGTATCAGCAAAAGTAAAAACTGGTAAACAACCATAGCCGCCATCTAAAATGAGGGGAGGTAAGGGGAATGATTGGGAAGAATTTCTCCCCTTCATCTATATGGAATATAGATGGGAAAGATGAATTTTCATCTTTTGGCAATTGTTTGATTCAAGAGGAAGCAGAGCATCTTCCTAACATTAATGTGATCGAGGAATGTATTTAATGAAGAAATCATTGTTACTAACTAAGCAATAAGAAAGATATTTAAAATCACAATTGGAGGAATACATTTTGAAATGACGAGTGAAACTGAGCCTGGTCTTAATGACAGACAGTGTCCCAAAACAGCAATCTGGTCTTACATGACAGGTAGTCTCCCAAAACAGCAATCTGGTCTTATATAACAGGTTGTCTCCCAAAACAGCAATCTGGTCTTATATGACAGGTAGTCTCCCAAAACAGCAATCTAGTCTTATATGACACGTAGTCTCCCAAAACAGCGATCTGGTCTTACATGGCAGCTGGTCTCCCAAAACTGCAATCTGTCTAACAAAACAGATGATCTCCCAAACATCAACCTGGTCTTACATGCTTGCTGGTCTCTCCAAACAGTAATCTGGTCTTACCGGACAGCTGGTCTCTTAAAAACAGCAACCTGGTCTTATGTGACAGCTGGTCTCCCAAAAACAGCAATCTGGTCTTACATGACAGCTGGTCTCCCAAAACAGCTACCTGGTCTTACATGCTTGCTGGTCCCTCCAAACAGTAATCTGGTCTTACAGGACAGCTGGTCTCCCACAACAGAGATCTGTCTTACACAACATATGATCTCTCAGAACAGCAACCTGGTCTTACATGACAGATGGTCTAATACCAGCAACATCATCTTACATGACAGCTGGTCTCCCCAAAACAGCAATCTGGTTTTACATGGCATTATCTCCAGCAATCTGGTCTTAGATAAAGATGATCTTGCCAAACAGCAATTTTACAAGTCAGATTTTAAGATAATGACTGTGCTCAGTGACATGACAGTTGTCAAAACATGGCTCACTTTCATGTATCAGTCTTATATTGTAAACATAACAAGTTCTCATGATTGCTTTGATTCTTGATTGGTTCTTCTGTACAATTTTAAGTCAATGAGGTTTGATGCCCAGCATAACAAATCGTGCAAGTCTTCTGAGAATGCCACTTGGACACTGACAGCATTACCATTGTTCTACACTTTGATTTGCCAACTCTTTCATTAATTATAAGTGGGCTGTGTAAAGTGGCATGTGACATACTGACCATTTGTTGGCTTGTTTACATCATAATACAGATGCATGAAAAACAGTGTATTTGAAATTGCTCTAGCTAATCCATCACCCTGGCTGGTACAGGTTACCCTCCCCTCCTTTTTTTCTTTCTTGACTCAGGTTTCCAGTTTTCACATTTTAAAAATTATTCTTTATTAGGAGAGCTGCAAAATTATATCATGCCATAATGTCAACTTAACCATGTTTTGTCCAGGTAAATTAGCTATCACTCTTGTATGTTCAGAGATCTCATATATTTCTTATGTGATTTCAAGACTGGTTCACTCTTTCTTACGGCTTTGCTCATGAGTAAAACTTATAAAACAGGAAACCACACTCTCATGATATGCAATCTGTAGATGAGCTCTATCATTTAAGGCACTCTAATTTTTTTACATGCCAACTGGCACAAATATCACAGGTAATTTGCATAAAAAATCTGGACTAAAAAAAGTGGAAAACACATCCAATTTAAGCGAAATCAAGCAATATTTTGCAAGATTTTTTCTTTCTTCAGTTTCCATAAAATATTTATCTTTTATTTATGTTCAGGGAACTAATGAAGAATTGTGTCAATCTTGGTCTAAAATCATGCATTATTTGTATTCATGCCCCATTTTATTATAGACTTGGACATTTTTTTGTTTCTTTGTAGTTGTATTTGAATAAATATGCAATTGGTGAAAACAGCATCAGCTACAGGAGACAAAATTGTCAATTAATTGAGTTTTGGAAAAGGGGGATTTACCAGGCTAAAAAAGCATTCAAACAAGATCAGATATGTCTAATTTGGCAAAATTTTAAACATATACAGAGCTTTCCTTAATTGGCACTTCAATCAAGAACAACATTATAGTTTTAAATTATGTGCATAACGTCCATACATGTATCTCATACATATTAAAAGATCTTTTGTTTTCTCAACTGAAGTGTTGACCCAAAATGTTGTAATTTTACATAAGCAAAATCTAAACAAAATGTTCATTTTGAGGGCATTCTTTTTTTAAATTTTGGTCAATGCTTCATTTGGAAATCAAAAAGCTCTTTTAATGGTGACAGGACAAAATGTCCTGACCCAAAATGTCCCGGACATAATGTCCCTGACAAAATGTCCCAGGACAAAATGTCCCCATACAAAAATGTCCCGGACAAACAGTCCCCACATGTTACAATAAATTAATCATATGCTATTTTAAACAGATTTTATTAGAAGCAAGAGGGAAAATACATATAAAAGAGTAGGAAGTTATATCCAGTTATTTGGAGAGAGTCTCTTCTCATACAATGTCAATTCTAAGGACTCTAGAAATGTCAGTAAGATACTGCATGTTGTCACGGTTGTTGTAATCAGAAACAATGGTGAACAAGGCTTCATCTACTTGCTTGTATGTCTTGCGTATTTTTCTCTGTGGTTGTCCAAGTTCCAGTTGTCTGCGAAACAGTGCCATGCTGTGTTGTTCTATCTTGATTTTCTTTGATAAGGCAATCGTAGTTGGATGTGCAATTCCAACTGAGTTGTTGAAGCTGTTATGCCATCCTTCGACTGCATTATTGCTACGAGGTAGTTTATTAAGGACGCGGTCGTATTGGTTCCACAGCGTAAGTTCAAACCTTGGTGGAGCTCTTCTGTTTCGCCTCTGTATCCCGATAAAATTGTCCTCAAAGTAGTCCAGAATGACATCCATATTACGATAATCATCATCATCTGTAAGCTCCTCAAAAGCTGCAATGACATCCGCAGTAGGAACAAATGCAAGAGCCATTAGACGCTTTACCTTAGTAGCAAATTCAGGATCATTATTGTAAGTGGCTGCTAATCCATGCTGTTGCACTTGTCTCCATATGCATTGCCCAAAATGAAACATACAACCCACCATTGTTGCATTCGGGAACTTGTCTTTGAAAGCGTTGACAGCAGCCAGCTCGAAGTCCGTAACAATGGATAAAGGTTGTCCAACGTTCGACAGCGTCGTTATGTGATTGAGAAATCTACCATATACTGCTTGAGAACGACCCGGCAGTAGAGCACATAAGTAAGTTAACACTTTACAGGCTACACTTTATTGGTGAAATATCGAAGCCTATTAATTATTATATATTTAAAATAACATGAATATGATTAATTTATTGTAACATGTGAGGACATTTTGTCCGGGACGTTTTTGTATGGGGACATTTTGTCCTGGGACATTTTGTCAGGGACATTATGTCCGGGACATTTCGTCCGGGGACATTTGGTCCTAGTACCCTTTTAATATATTGATTATACAAAGATTATACACATCATACTGAAATATGGCCTTGATTCTTAATTGGAGCCCTTAACAAAAGCTCCCAACGTTGTAAAATTAGCGAAATTAAACATTTTTTTTCTTATTCTAACCTACCTTTAATGCTATTTTTCTCAGTAAATCCATTCCAAAAAATATTTTTTGCAAAAGTTTACACTTTTTCTATCAAATCATGTATAAATTATACATTTGTATACACGTTGAAAAATCAAACTATTACACTGGACTCAAATTTTTGGGTGAAGTGACTACCCATTCGTGCCAGAATAGGGCAAAGTGGTGAGAAAATAGAGAAAACTGGATACAGAGTTGTCAAAATTTAAAATGTTTACAAAAGTTGATAACACAGCCTTTTTATCAAACCTGTGAGTCAAATCATATAAAAAAAGAAAAACTTGTTTAACTTTATGAAAATATTTTTAAAAATTCTCAGTTTGATTTAATAAAATTATTGTATCACTTTGCTACTGTAATAGATGGCAACCTCAAAATTAGGTTGCTATAGAAAACAGTTAACAAATAGCAAGGTACAAATCCTTTCTTCCTACTTTTACAGGATAGAATATAAATAAACTTGTTTACCTTTACTAGCAATAAGCCTATAAACCTCCATAATATAATAATTTCCTTGTGATTGGGCTATAAATACATGGAATTTCACTCACTTCAAGTTTTGTGTGAGAATTTACAACAGGAATATCATAGATTGAATGTAATTACAGACATAAATAATTATTTAACTGACACAAAAGCTGATCATAAAACTCAAAAATACTATGTTTCAACTGTTTTACATTTCTCACTGAACAGAAAAAGGACACAAGAGGTGATAATCTACTCAGAATACAAAAGCATTCAATGGCATGAAATGAATAATGATTATTGGTTTTGAAGAGTTGATGCCAGCCCTTTTACCTACCATGCTTTGTATATTAGGATCAGCTCCAAAATGCAACAGGATTTTAACTGCCATCAGATGTTTGCTCTTCACAGCCAGAAACAGGGGAGTCTGAAGTATAAAGACAGATAACTGAGAGTACTGTATTGTCTGCTGTAATTTCACACTGGTCAAGCATAACACACCAGATGACTGAGTACTGTATTGTCTGTTGTAATTTCACACTGGTCAATCATAACACACCAGATAACTGAGAGTACTGTATTGTCTGCTGTAATTTCTCACTGGTCAATCATAACACACCAGCAATGATACCAATGCACCAGCAACATTATTTTCACGCAGTAACAATGAAAAAAAATGGCAGAATCAGGAGCCTCTGAAAGGTTTGTGATCAATTTGCTTTATTCATATAAAAACAATAATGCTGCTGCTAATACAGACAAGTAATGCCTTGTAAGAGAATCATCTTTTGATCCTTGTTTTTCTTTAATAATGAATTCCTTATACACAGCTCCCTCGCTAACTCGTGCCCGGATAACTCGCGAACCCACATATAACGCGGGTCAGGCGTGGATCCCATTTTTTTTTATACTAGAAAATACGGAGAGAAAAAAAAAGTTTAAAAAATGGACCCTATTTGTTGACGGTGAAAAAAATCGAGATCAAATTAGTAAATAAAACCTTGATATATAGCTCGTTTTATTGTCAAAACCAGTGGTTAGTACCCATCAAATTTGAATCAACATCATTAAATTTTCAACTTTTAATAAGAAGTCATATTTTTTAAAAATTTTCTTTCCAAACAACATTCTCAGTACACTATAAATACCAATATTCGACGAAATTTCGATCAATGAAAACATCATTAAAACCTACTGGTGGCAACACTTTAAAAATAAATACCAATTAAATAAGTTTTGTCAAGTGAAATATGTGTTTTAGTTCCATCTTTTAATTCGGTCTCAGTGTAATCATCATAAATGTAATATGCCCTCCTGTATTCAAACGTGAAAAATATAATTCAACCGACCAAGCTATTGCCGCGAGCGTTTCCGTGAGAATCTAATTAAGTGCCGACCTTTTTTTTATCTCCGACTTGCAGAAGTATTTGCTGTATTGTTACACTCAATTAATAGCAGACCTGCTTTGTATTATCACGTTAATTACGTCTTTTGTATCAAATCAAACAAAGGGGGTGGAATAACAGAAAAGTTAAAAGGCGTGCAAATCCTGCCTGCGTAACAGCTAGCGGTCATGGCCAAGTGTCAGGTCAACTCATTTCAATTGATCAATTATGTCCAAGTAATGTCCAATTATGTAAGTAAGATAATTAAACTACCTTAAATTAGCCTACTCATTCACAAATGCGATAAAAAATAGTAAGGCAACCAAGCCAAATGAGTACTTGGTGAATAAAAAGCTTTGTTTTACAGATACGGTTCATTACGGAGAAGCGAGTTTCAGAGTTTGTATTGAACTTAAATTTTCTAACTTGCTACTCAGGGATTTCCTCAAGAATGAGAAGAAGTTTCACTGTTACTTGATATGAAATCACGGCATCTTTATTTTATTAATAGAACAATAAATAAATTGAGTTTCGACGTTGACAGTTGTTTCACGAATTATATGTCACTTGTTTTTGAAAAAAGGAATCTTGTTTAGTTGTGAATCGACAACAACAAAAAGCAGTGACATAATACACAATGTTTTCGCATACACGTGTTGTTGAAACCGCTTGGACTAATGTTGTTCACGATCTTTCAGAGGTTCGTTATCTTGAAAATAAAGGTAATTTATACAGAAAAGCAAACTACATAAGAAAAAGCTCTTTATTGAAAATTATTCCGAATGTAATTATAAAATGAGTATTCAGCCATTAAACAGCCCCGTTACCCACCCCCACTGCGGTTTTGTCGATGTACAGTGGTTATGGCATCCCCTTCTTCATTTTTTTGAGATCCCTCGGTAACTCGCGCCCTCACTTATAGTGCGGTCTATGTTTTTGGACCCCATTGTGCGTGAGTTATCGAGGGAGAGGTGTATTGTTTTATGTTTAATGGCTATGATCCAACATTGCTCATGTTATGCAAGATGTATCGCTTGTTTCTTTGGCATTCTGGGATGTCTGGCATTTTTCAAACCTGCTGCTACATTAACAGGTGTCATTTTCTTCAATTCCAAGTACGTGATAAGGTCATTATCTCTCCTGTATAGGCAAAAAATGAATCATCTCAGGTTTATCACCACTAATTTGTGATCTTCAGGGCAAGATTAAGAACTGCACACCTGCCTTCAGTGCCTTAACGTGGATTTGTTTGCATAAGAATCAAAACTTTATGGTCAGCCAGGTTACTTGAGTTGTGTTATCTTCAAGTAGCAAATGACTAGTACATGAAAAGGTATAGGAATTTAAAATTACAAAAGTATGTGACTGTGTCGCTGCCGTCTATTTGTTATTTGGAAATTAAGTCATGGCTAAAACAAAATATACTGTCATGCTGTCTATACAGTTTAAGCAGATCAATAGGTGCAATTTATCATTACAAATGTATCCAATGTACCATATATACTCACTTATAAATGGAGTCCAACTGCAAACAACATACACCCTGATCTGCCATTGCATAATGTGCCAACAAATCAGGGTCCATGTTGTTTGTTCTACTGATTACTCCTTACAAACTGCATATACCCAGATCTGCCAGTGCATTATTAAATGACAGATATGGGTCTGTGTAGTTTGCAGCCAGACTTGACTTTGTAAGCGAGTATATATTGTAGGGGGATTATGCAGACAATAATGTGAGAATGAGGAATGGCATTTTTTGTAATATTCACTACATGTAAACAGGATTTTTCAAGGAGTTTTCAAGCATTCATTATTTAGCTTTAGAAAATACGTATTCTTTAAAATATACCAAGTGCTGTATTGTTTAACAAACTCATATATAACTTGTTTAGGCATTTAGTTTTCTATGCTTTTGCCTTCTTGTCATCATTCTACCTTCAAATGAGTATTAGAGATCTATCGTATTCAATAATATTAAATTTTTCACGCAAGTCATAAATACCTGAACAGCTAGAAAGTTAACTATCTGGAATTAGATCAGTCTGGCACATACTATTACTTTCATTTTCATGGTAATCTGTCTCACGATATCTATATTCCTATTTAACCGACAAAATCTATATTCCTACTGAACTGACACTATCTGTATTCATATTGAACTGACAATATCAATATTCATATTGAACTGAAAATATCTATAGTCATTTTGAACTGACAATATCTATATTCATACTGAACTGACACTATCTGTATTCATATTTAACTGACATTATCTAATTTCAAACTGAACTGACAATATCTATATTCATACTGAACTGACACTCTGTATTCATGTTGAACTGACATTATCTATTTTCAAACTAAAACTGACAATATCTATATTCATACTGAACTGACAATATCTATAGTCATTTTAAACTGACAATATCTATATTCATACTGAACTAATATAATATCTCACAACTTTAATCAATAACACTTTTTTTTTGTTGGAAATAGTAATGCATACATTTTGTCTAGTTTTAGACAAAATACCAAGCATTTTAAAGTTATCTAGCTGCAGCGCTTTATTTGTGTGCATGTTTCTTCCTTTCTATTACATAGCTATTTTAAACAATTACTCTTGGAAACAAAAAACACCCCTCCTGAAATTCAAAACATGCACTACTTATTCTAGATTTTTATGAAAAGATATAATCCAAAACACATTTTTACCTCATAAAACTTTAATATGCAGTAAAAAGGAATCAACAGCAAACTGGAAGATCACTTCTTCTCAAGGAAATGAGAATTATCTTTGAAAGAAGTTAATGGGAATGTCTGTTTCCATCTCAAACGGTCATTTCTTAAATGCTGATAGAAAAAGTTGGATCATAAACACAAATATATACACCAATACACCAAAAATACAAGTTTCTTCTAACACTCAAGGATCTGAATTAAAAGGGCCATTAAAGAACCTGTACACAACTAATTATTGAATATTACACGTTATTTTGTGAAGACTGGAACTAAAACACAGCATTTCAAAGTTTTCAGGTTGAGTTATTTGCATTATAATCAGACAGCAAATACAAAAATCAATAAGGCACCTACCAATGGAGTGGAGTGGTAGCGGCTGGGAATTTTTTTCAGAGCCAAAATTTGTTTTTGCTCCCTGTAAACAACAGTATTTTTATTCATCTCAAATATGGGACATTTACAGAAAAGTGGAGTCAATATGAGCAAAAATATTTTTTTTGAAACAAAAAGGGGCCTTAAATATTTTCCCCAAAACATCCTAGCCCCCCCCCTCCCAACCATCCCCAGCCGAAGATTAAATGGTTGGTGTATAACACATTACCTTCTTGAACCATTTTAAATTGTAGGCCCTAGATATAGCACCAACTAAATATCACGTAAGCAAACAAGTGACAACTTACTTAGTAGAGTGAGAAAAAATTTACATGGTGTCCTTTTTAAAATGTTTGATTTTAGTTACATGTATCAAGGTTCAATCTTGAGCACGATTTTGAGCCCCTGGTGCAATAAAAGTCATTGGCCCCATAGAAAAATATTCCTGTTGTGCCAGGGTGGGGCATAAAAATTCTAAGTTATGCACTTCCGGTACTTGCATGCACCACCACTTAACTTTTTTCTAAACAGTAAAGTCACTGATAATTAAAGCATCTACATCAGTGAGATGCTAATCTAAAATACTATTTGGTTGAAACATGGCAATATGACACTGAAACATGGCAATATGACACAAGCAAGTTGCCTAGTTACGAGTCTGGTTTTGAGATAGTGCATCACTTTCACTCACTTTTCCAATGGAGAGTTACGAGTCTGGTTTCGAGATAGTGCATCACTTTCTCTCACTTTTCCAATGGAGAGTTACAAGTCTGGTTTCGAGATAGTGCATCACTTTCTCTCACTTTTCCAATGGAGAGTTACAAGTCTGGTTTCGAGATAGTGCATCACTTTCTCTCACTTTTCCAATGGAGAGTTACAAGTCTGGTTTCGAGATAGTGCATCACTTTCTCTCACTTTTCCAATGGAGAGTTACGAGTCTGGTTTCGAGATAGTGCATCACTTTCTCTCACTTTTCCAAGCCAAATGGAGTTATTAAATAAGCAAGATCAATAAACTGAAATGAAGAGATGGAAAACATGCATCACTGATTTTATTGGTTCAGAGTCAGCAAGAACAACCATCAATTTGCCAGATGATATAACAGCATGATGATGAACCAGTTAGAGTCGAATCTGCTGAACATCAGTCAAGTTCTTGTGAGAAAAAATGACAATATGAATGGTTAGCAAAATCTGCATGGTTGCACAATTATTACTTGCAAGCAAGGAAAATATTTAACAGTATTCAAAACAAACTGTTGTGATGACTTTGTAATACTTACAGTAGTGACATGTGTGACAAATCTATCTATATTTCATAATCTGAAACCTGTCAGTAATAAATTATTTATCTTGGAACAATCAACTAAAACTTGTAATTCACTGTCTGTCATCAAAAAGTTCTTCATTTTGGATTATAAAATTATTATGATACATTCTTACTCTATTTACAAAATAATACTGTATTTTGCTATTACAGGAATAATTAATATTTTAAGCATAATGTTTGGGTACATTTATTGTCTAATCTTCAAGTAACCACTAGCTTAGTCATGAAGAAAATGTAGTGGCCCATGTCAAATGTCTGGTTACCCCTTTTAAAATTTTGATGGGTTTGTAGGCCGATCAGGCTGAATCCTAGATTTAACCCTGATATATTACCATCAAAGCTTTTGAAATGGAAAATCGGTTGGGGTGAGGGTAGATATGATGTTGAAAAAACAAACTAGTTGGTGAGATGGAGGAAAATTGTTGTGTAGACCAACAAATTTTTCTTCACCATTTCTATTTACTTATTTATTTTCACAAAATCAAATAGTGTTTTACCTACTTTTAAATGGATGCTTTACCATGGAGACAACATGAATTTGGTGAGAAGGAACTTATTTGCTCAGACTCCTGTTTCAAGGTATCTGACTCGAGGCATTTTGAATATTGGCACTTTCAGAAATAAATAGCTCCATTCTAAAGTAAATCTAAATCTAAAGATTACAATTTCTGATGTAGTTCCATTCCAACATTCCAAAATCAAATCTAATCCTGCATACGATGTAAATGTGCTATTTATAGTACAGCATCAATGAATAACATATATACATGTACACTGGAGCCAAGCGGGTGGGTTTGGGGCTTGTATGTGAAATGCCATTGCCCATTCTCACACTACTATCAGTATTATTCTTGTATCTCGGATACACATTTAAACATACTTATACACATTTAAACATACCTTACACACATTTAAACATACTTTACACACATTTAAACATACCTTACACACATTTAAACATACCTTACACACATTTAAACATACCTTACACACATTTAAACATACCTTACACACATTTAAACACATGTTACACCTATTGATTTGCTAAAACTACATGGAAAGCATGATGGCATAGTTTATTTTAATGAATAAAAATGTGTTGCAATCATAAAACAATAAATACATGTGTTCTATCTCCAAAAACTGATGGAATCATGTTGAAATATGTGCTCCTTCATAATGAGCATGCTCCTTCATAATGAGCATGAAACTGGTGACAGGTCTCAAAATTATTTACGAAAAGTGAAAATCTTTGTTAAAATAATTGAATGGCATGGTTTGTCAAACATCAGTCAGTTTACAGTTAAACCCTAAGGAAAAATAAGAAGCAAAAGATAAATCTTTAAGACATTCTGTGTATATGAATAAAACAGAGAAATCAATCACAAACAAGTTCTGAGGTTCCTGATTCCACAATTTTTTTCATTGCCAGTGAATAGAAATATAGTTCCCGGTGCATTGGCATCATTGTTGGTGCATTATGACTGACCAGGGCAGTATTATTGTAAATTTTCATACCCTCTCAGTTTTGTACACTATGGATCCAAAACAATGACCATAATTTGTTGTCCTCTATTTACATAGAGAAAACTTTATATCCTTTTTAGCAAGAATTAGCTGAAAGTCACAATTCCTTTTTGATATATAATTATTTGCAAATCACAGAAAAATTTTTTACAAAGTGTATACATAATACTGTACATACCTGCACACAAGTTGGATCCAACTGCAAACTGCAGAGACCCAGATCTGCCATCACATAATGTGCAGGCAGATCTGGGTCTATGCAATCTGCTAGGAGTAATCACTAGAACAAACAATAGAGACCCTGAACGAGTCCAATGTCAAACAACATAGACCCTGATCTGCTGTTACATAATGTACCAGCAGATCAGAGTCTGAGCAGCTTGATTCAACTTATAAGCGTGTATATACAGTAAAATATTTGGTACAGCGTTCTATCATTTACTGGTATGTTGTAAAACGCAGTACTCCATCATTACATTGAGTATACCACCCTATAGCAAGACTGCCTTAATGACAAAATACATGATACAGTACTCCGTCATTATAATGCTGTCCATGGGAGCCATAAAGTGTACCACATTATAGTGAGACCACTTTATAATTAAGTATATTATACAGTACTTCATCATTATAATGCTATCAATGGAAGGGATATAGTATACTGCCTTAAAATGAGACCTCCTTCAAAAGAAGTACATTATACAGTATTCCCTCATTATAATGCTATCCATGGGAGTGATAGGGTACACTGCCCTATACCAAGACTGCCTTATAATTAAACATATGATACAGTACTCCCTCATTATAATGCTGTCCATGGGAGTCATAAAGTGTACCTTATAGAAAGATCCCCCTTCGAACAAAGTACATTATACAGTATTCCCTCATTATAATGCTATCCATGGGAGTGATAGAGTACACTGCCCTATACTGAGAATGTGCTTATAATTAAATGCATGATACAGTACTCCCTCATTATAATGCTGTCCATGGGAGTCATAAAGTGTACAACCTTATAGTAAGATCCCCTTAGAACTAAGTACATTATACAGTATTTCCTCATTATAATGCTATCCATGGGAGTGATAGAGTACACTGCCCTATACTGAGAATGCCTTATAATTAAATACATGATACAGTACTCCCTCATTATAATGCTGTCCATGGGAGTTATAAAGTGTACAATCTTATAGTAAGATCCCCTTAGAATAAAGTACATTATACAGTATTCCCTCATTATAATGATGTCAATTAGAGTCATAAAGTGTACAACCTTATAGTAAGATCCCCTTAGAATGAAGTACATTATACAGTATTCCCTCATTATAATGCTGTCAATGAGAGTCATAAAGTGTACAACCTTATAGTAAGATCCCCTTAGAATGAAGTACATTATACAGTATTCTCTCATTAAAATGCTGTCAATGAGAGTCATAAAGTGTACAACCTTATAGTAAGATCCCCTTAGAATGAAGTACATTATACAGTATTCCCTCATTATAATACTGTCAATTAGTCATAAAGTGTACAACCTTATAGTAAGATCCCCTTAGAATGAAGTACATTATACAGTATTCTCTCATTAAAATGCTGTCAATGAGAGTCATAAAGTGTACAACCTTATAGTAAGATCCCCTTAGAATGAAGTACATTATACAGTATTCCCTCATTATAATACTGTCAATTAGTCATAAAGTCTACAACCTTATAGTAAGATCCCCTTAGAATGAAGTACATTATATAGTATTCCCTCATTATAATGCTGTCAATTAGAGTCATAAAGTGTACAACCTTATAGTAAGATCCCCTTAGAATGAAGTACATTATACAGTATTCCCTCATTATAATGCTATCCATGGGAGTGATAGAGTATACTGCCCTATACTCAGAATGCCTTATAATTAAATACATGATAAGTACTCCCTCATTATAATGCTGTCCATGGGAGTCATAAAGTGTACAATCTTACAGTAAGATCCCCTTAGAATGAAGTACATTATACAGTATTCCCTCATTATAATGCTGTCAATGAGAGTCATAAAGTGTACAACCTTATAGTAAGATCCCCTTAGAATGAAGTACAGTATTCCCTCATTATAATGCTGTCAATGAGAGTCATAAAGTGTACAACCTTATAGTAAGATCCCTTTAGAATGAAGTACATTATACAGTATTCCCTCATTATAATGCTGTCAATTAGAGTCATGAAGTGTACAACCTTATAGTTAGATCCCCTTAGAATGAAGTACATTATACAGTATTCCCTCATTATAATGCTGTCAATTAGAGTCATAAAGTGTACAACCTTATAGTAAGATCCCCTTAGAATGAAGTACATTATACAGTATTCCCTCATTATAATGCTGTCTATGGGAGCTACTGTGTATTCTGCCTTATAGTTAGACCACCTAATGATGAAGTACATCATACATATAATTCTGATACCACCTAATGAAATGGGATCCATGGCCATACTAACCACATAACTGGAACTGTGTTATAATGAAGGGCCTTATAGTGAGGGAGTGTTGTATTTATCTGTAAATATGTAAATATTTTCATCAAGCAGAATACAAAAGACATAAATTCAAACTGAATTCATCCATATTATACATTTTATTTTTAAAGATGACAAAACAATTTACAAAAATATTGACAGAAAAGTTACTAGTATAATCAATGTACTTCTGCACCATTGGGAAAAACACCTGCAAACCTGACACAACCATTCAGTTCTTTCTTTCCCAGTAGTATGTAGTGATTTTTAACTAGGACTGTCCTTTGGTTCATTTGTAAAAGAATTATCAAATATATGACATATTAAGAAGAAGTAACCTTCATAAAGCATCTCAACTTTTTTTGTAAAACTCAACTAAAAAATATGGATTACCTGTGACAAAGGGTGCACATAGAACAATACAATATGCTCAATTGACCAGGTGGGCTAAACTTAATTTAAACATGTATATCTTTTTAAAGCTAACTAAATATACCTGCTGTAACTTGTTTTGTAGATTAATCTGAACCCTTGCTTTTTCCTTTCCTCCAAGCACTTTTAGATGTTCAACTGTTATTTTATCAATACTTGACAGCAGATGAAACAGACTGCAAAAAAAGAGAATTAAAAAAAAATATGTAAAAACACATAGTACTGTGGATCACAAAATTTTACTTCACATATTTTAACAAGCATAATTTTTTTTCTTCAAATTGAGCAAGGAAAGTACATTTTAAACCAGAGTCTAATCAATGATGATATAGCTCACCTCTACTTTCACTAGTCTCCAGTATCCATTGTAAACATCATGCAGAAAATAAATTCAGACTTAAGTGATCTTGGCCCTTTCTAACTAAAGATATATTTTTGCAATCTTTTATCTTTACATTTGAACTTTTAATCATTTTAAAATTTGAAATTTGACCTTTTAATTGGCACTGTATGGCCGATATTGTGCCAACATATTGTGAAACCACCTACCTCCCTACCTACCGGCCCACCCACCTACCAACCAACCTACTGGCCCACCCACCTACCAACCTACCTACCGGCCCACCCACCTACCAACCAACCTACTTACTGTGACAGGGCATAACAGATATAAAAGAATAAAAAAGAGCATTCTTTTCTATCATATTACAGTAAAGGTAATAAGCTGACAAGAAACTGATTAATGTTGTTTTTGTAGTAATTATTTTAAATCATTGTTCTTAAAATCAGCTTGAAAAGCTATTATCATTGTCCACCCCTAGAAGTCAGATTTTACAGAGTTAAAGTCACACTTTGAGTAACCTTGGAGTACATAGTTCATGCATCAATAATTACCTTGATTAACCAAAACATATGAGGCCTCACATTAAAAGTATTCAGCATACAGTCTACTCACCTAATTTTTATACTCATTCACATGTACAATATACAATATATATATTAGTCATTAATATGGAAAGTTTACCATCAAATAAACATTTTTATTCCTACTTCCAACTGCACTGGACAGAAAGGCTAGGATGTATATAAGTCTAGCATGAATGAATCAATGTGATCATAAACATGAATACTTAACTCAGGTTAGTAAAAGAAAAAATGTAGGCCACAGTGACCTTTGGTTTTATGGGTGTAATAGTAACTGAGATGCATCCAATTATCAAGTTTCATGATTGGAACATAAACAGCACCCCAGTAATGAACTTTTAACTCAAAATTTAAAGAAAGTCACTGAGCATGAAATATAGGTCACGGAGCATAAAATATAGGTCATAAAGAGTTCTTTTGGAAAAAGAATGTAGAACTTATCGAAATGCATCCACTCACCAAACTTCATGATTCTAGGTAAGATTGTATGCATATAACATGCCAGAAACTCGTGTGGTCATGAGCTTAATGCAAAAACTAAACCAAAGTCAGTAAAAGATGAAATATAGGTCACGATGAGCCTGTTTTATTGTAAGAGATGGTAGTAACAGAGATGCATATCATTATCCATTGCACAATTCTAGCTTGAACAGTGCCTGATAAGTGAACATACAACACAAAATTTAACCCAAGTCAGTGTAGCATGAAATATGGTTGATATTGACCTACTACTGAAATGAGGGAGTAGTGCTCATAAAGATGGATCCTCAAGTTTCATGATTCTATATAGTATAGTATGCACAGAGCATGCCATAAATCTATGTGGTCATTAGCTAAATGCAAAAACTTAACCTAAGTTAGTAAAATGTGAAATGTAGTTAACATCTGGTAAGAGTTTGGTACTAATAGAGATACATACAATCATATAGTTTGATGATTTTATCATGAACATTGAAGTGCGCTAATAAAATTATTCAATGTAAAATTGATGAAGTAACACCTACAGAACATATATAATTAACATGATACAAATTATAACTGGAGATATTGACTGGTCTTATCAAAACTTGCCTGTCTCCATCCGAGTCAACATCTTTCAGAAATTCTTCATTAACAGGTGTTTGCTGTTCTTGGGTGTGACCTTGAGGCCCTGATGTTTGACCCTGAATGGTTGGCACATGACCCTGAGTGACTGGCTGCCTTGGAACTTGACTGGGCATAATCTGGGAAGGCAAACCAATGGCTGGCTGATGACTGACTGGTGGTCTGATGGTTGGTTGGGGTGACATTTGGGAGTAACCAATCATGTGGCTACTGATGGGACCATTAGCCATTTCCATTGGTGATGGGGCTCCCATGGGAGCGTTTCTGGATATTGGTGGAGGGACTACCATGGCTGGTGCATGATCTTGCCCTTGATTGAAGTGACCAGAGTTAGGAGGGGTAAGGGTTACATTTGACTGATTTGAACCAAGGCTGGGAAAGCTTCCTCCATCATATGGTTGCAAGCCTTCGTCACCTATTTCAGAACGGACATGGTGTTGTGATGGGAGCATCCGATATACTGAAGAAATGTCTCCTGGAATGGACATATTATCCATGCTAACATCAGCAGGAGTCCAACTATAACCTCCAAACAGATGGCTGTTATGCTGCATATTATAATTTGGGTAAGTAATTCCATTAGCCTGGTTGTTGCCATGATAATTCCAGGATGAATACTGATCATATTGTTGATGACTTGGCAAATAACTATTTGGCCAATGCTGATGACCTGCAGGTTGCTGGTGAATAACAGAGTACCCTGACAGGTTCACATTAGCTTGGACTCCAGAACAGTTATTCTGCTGATCTGATTTTGGTCCTCTCAGATTATTCCCTTTTCCACGAGATACCAATTGGGACCCATGCCCCTCTGTGTCAGGACTGTTGGTTCCAGAACCAGAACATGGAGGGTCCTGAAAAACAGATAATAATAATAATAATAATAATAATAAATAAATAAAAAAATAAATGTGTAATATTGATATGTTGTATAAATTTGTTGCAGTTTGGTAAATAAGAGAATTTAAGAGAATTGCGAACTTGGTTGAATCAGGAATAGGGCCATCTGTCTAAGCTTCTTCTCTCTGAGGGGAAAATTACCATTATCATATGCAGGGTTTCCACAGGATTTTGAAAGCTGCTTCCTTGAAAAAAGTTGCAGTCCCAGCACTAAAACTGGCAGTCCCAATAACGATTATTTTTTCCCTTGCAATAATTTTGAACATTATGAGTGTATTGCTGTGTCACCAATACATATATCATCAGATTGCTAATGCTCATTCATTGTTAAATATTTAGTATTATAATAAACGAACTAAAAATTAAGGCAGTTGATAATTGTGATCGTTTGTGATGTTACAACTACAATAATACGCAATGCCTTTACATTGCCAATCTTTAATTTTGTGTGCAGCTAGAAGGAATCAAGGATGAGATTACACTTTCTTTTCTATATTAATTTATTCAATACATTTTCCAAGACACTTGAAGAAGAAACAAATGACCATAATCCATTCACTTTTTTTCATTTCATCTTTAAGCAACACAGCATACTACATTCACTTTTTTCTTCAGCAAACTTAAAAAAAAATTTCTACAGCAGGTTTAGGATCAAAATCCTTAAGTTCTGGACCTTCCTCTATCACCCTCATCAATTTTGTTACAGTTTATTGTTTTAAACATCCACAGCTTTTTGTCTAGATGCGATTATGTTGAGCTTTGCAAGTTCAGTGTTCCTTGTGTTGCCATTGCATTATTCCTTCCACAATCACGACACCATGTGCATAAAGCTAATAATGTTCCATTGTTTTCTCCTTGTTTGGCCCATGGGAATATCCTATTCCATGATTCAATCCACAAATATCTCAGTCTCTTTGGCATTGTTTTTTTTTATATAAAAACTAGATGCATCCACTAATTTCTGTTGGCTAGTCTCATGAGAATCATGCTCATCTTAGCCTCATGCTTGGAACCAAAGAAATTATGTCAAGTTGCAATCGGAATAGTACACATATGATAATCACTTGAAGGTATATTTGTACATGACACCAAAACCAGCTGATTTTATAACGATTTATGACAATTAACATGCGAGTTTGTATTCCTCCGACATACAAAATAAATCCCAAAATCTTGGCACCATTTTTCTAAATACGGTATATGATAAAATGCAAGTGTTCCAAACATCGCATAAGGATTTTTAATATGATGGATTAATACTGTGATGATGAGTAATACTTATCAAAGAGAGGTGTCTAAGCACACGCGCATGTAATTAGTCTTGTGATTAGGCACCAACAATCGATTAACAGGTGTCTTAATCTCCTTGTCTGCTAAGATCCAACTTATGCGGCCTCACCTAATCCCAATAAAATCACTAGAACTTTGTTTGATAGCTAGCACACTATATGACTGATACATGCTTTGTTAAAATGGATCAAATAATAGAAGAGAATTTCACAGACAAAAAAGCTTTCATACAGAGGACTTAGCTGTTGGAATTTTAATGCATCTAAAAATAAAAAGTATGCATACTTTTATGTGGATTTTGGCATCCCAGAGAACCCTGATATGAGTTCTAATTTTGCTGTCTTCTCAGTAGTTAAAACACCTGAAACTGTATTTCCAAACACATCAACCTCACATTTGCATGTCAGGGTGCTATAAGATTCCAAAGATTCACCTGATTTCAGTGGCGTACTAAGGGTAAATGGCGCCCAGGGTGACGATGAGGGCCCAAAGGGCCAGAATGCGAGGCCCGAATTTTTATCAGCTGTTTTGGTGCCCAGGGCAACTGCCCCCCCTCCCCCATTAGTATGCTACAGCCTGACGTATCCATACCTGTTTTCTATATTAAGAGGATGCAAAGTTGCTAGAGTGTTCATTACATGCTTCTACTTAGTGGCAGAATGTCTGCTGAATTTGTTCACTCTCTGTCTGTTCAACTGTCACTTTTCATCTGTCTGTCCAACTATGTCACTTTTCATCTGTCTGTATTTTCGTTTTTAATGAAAGAGTTTTGGTACCAAACTTATTGAGGAAAGGGACAAACCTTGTTTTGATCATTTGATTATTTCTCGTTGAATTATTCTGATTTATAACATTTAAGCTAGTACATTATCTTTATGTTGAACTTTTATTCTGCGTTAACTTTTATTTATACAGTCAAAACATGAGACTTTTGTCTCAATACATGTACATGTACTAATAAAGGAAAATGATATCAAAAAATTAGGTCATGTCATATAATAAACAATTACTGGCTTTTGATTTATCAACCCCAGGAAACTATATGCAATATATATAGAGATAATGATGGTAAGGTGTATTAATTAATACAAAACCTATGTATAATACATGTTCTATGTTTATTGCAATGGAACAATAAAGGATTTTCTCTTTTCTTGCATTTGTTTTGTATGCAGTGCATGTGTCTGTGCATGTCTGTTTGTCCTTATATGTGTGTTTTTGTACATATGTGTATCTTTGTACATGTGCATGCATGTCTTTGTGCATTTCTATCTACGACTGCTCAAGTATTTTTTAGAAGAGAACACTTCAAGTAGATATCTCCACAGAAACAAGATTTATGTTTTCACTGCACTTTAATTTGTTATTTAAATTTCATGCGAATTAAAGAATATATCAATAAACTAGTCTATGGTTCTGGTATTTAAAAGCCAAGCAAGAACCTTCACATTATTCATTTGAAATTATAACAATCAAAATCTACAAGAATAACACAAGATCAAAAATATACATACCAGAAAATGTGCTTCAAGTTTACATAGCAATTCATTTGAGCTCCTCAATTTAATGATAATCAAGTTTACACAGTGCTTCATTTGAGCTCCTCAATTTAATGATAATCAAGTTTACACAGTACTTCATTTGAGCTCCTCAATTTAATGATAATCAACAGGTATATCATAAGTTAGTCCCAACTGCACACAGTAGATGTAACTCATCACCAATCCTGCTAATATAAAGTGTCACACAAGACTACACACTTAATTAATCTATTTGAAATCAGCAAATTAAAGATAACAGAACAATTTCTTTGTTTAACTGTGTCTTGTCATCCATCAGCTTTTCAGCAGTTGGGCCACCCTGACCAGAAACTTATCTACATTCATGTTTATCTGGTTCATGTTGTGGTTCATCTGATAATACTGTAAACTTTTTAAGTGGGATCTTTGTTTATAAAGATTACCCCACAAGTCAATATAGTATGCAACAACAATTGTAATTTGTCTGATTCTTTAAATTTGCCATATTCCTTTTACTAAATCCAGCCAACAGAAACAACCATCACATGTTCTACAGTAAAAAGCACATTTCTTCAACAGACCAATGAGAAAGTGTAATACTAGATCATATGCATTCAGTGTCATGTGAAGATGAAAGAAGTCACTACTCAGGGATTTACAAATCCACTTGCCCGACTCCTAGGACAAGCTCAAATTCAGCTCAGGCAAGCTCATGTTTCCAAAGTACTTTTGTGTGGGCAAGTCCAAAAATTTAAAAGAGAGCAAGAAAGGTGTTGTGTTCTGTTCGTATTGCCTTGTTCTGTGTTTTATACCCTGTGATCTTGCCACAGTACATATATCAGCACTCTTTATTTAGTGTTAGATGTACCGCATTCTTCTGTTACATAACTGGCCGTGATAATGTGAATCTTTACTATTTAAAGCAAGTTTTGACAATCAGCTTGTCAAATATTGTTTTGATGCATATTGCTGATTTTATGGTGAGTAGGTGTTAAATGATAATACAAAACTTGTGATATTTCTTTAACAGATGTGTTTGGAAAAAAGGGCACTTGTCGCTAATGACTAACTACCAGGAGGATTTTGTTCAAAACATGATCGATGTACCAAAAATGTAGCACCCATAAGCAGTGTTTATGATCTGTTGTTTATGTGATAATTACAGGAGATCAATACACACTTACTCCTTGAAAAACAATTAAATGGATAAAAGTAAGTGTTCTCAATCTCAAAATTTGGCTTGTCAAATATTGGGATGCATGTCACCAATTTCAAGATGACTAGATGATAATTGTTAAGTAAATGGATAAAATTAGAATTCACAAATCCTTCAGTTGTGAGCATAAATAAATCATTACAAATAGTCTAGCTTTCATTATTATTGATGTAATTGATAAGAGGAGTCTCCTATCTTATCTAGGGGAAAAAAAGGAATTTCCTTAAATTATCCCATATTTTATTTTATCTTATTTTTTTTTTTACCAATGTTGGGATATTATATTTGGGGCAAGTTCACATTTAACAAGGGCAAGTTCAATTTTCCAGTCAGCCTACACTGGGCAAGCTGATTTTTATAAAATTTGTATATCTCTGCTACTGTATAAGACAAACATTTATGAGTCTTGCTTCTTTAAGGATTCTCCCCGATGGGTTGATTGTATACTTAATCAGATACTGAGTATCCAACAACTGTGGATTAGTGTGACCTCTTACTGATAACAATCACCTAAAACTCAACAATGGATTATAATTATATTGACATAATTCAGGCACCATGATGTAAGTATCCCAAGGGCCAATTTAGCGATCAAATGTTTGTCGCTGGAAAATATACACAATTTTATAATACATGTATATGTAATTTTTAAAATGATCATATTTTAATAATAATTTTTGGTTGCCCAACTATCAGTTTTTAGTTGTCCCAGGCTCCTAGGCAATGGATTTTTCTACCCCTATCGCTAGTGAAGATATCAATGATGACATAACAAATCGTGTCATTATGTCATTTAATGCAAAGGCATCTCAATTCACTTTAGTCATTTCACTGCCCTCATTTGCAATTTTATCAAAAAAATTCAATGATTTTATCATCTGATAAACAGAATTTTACATTTGCATTCAATTTAAATGAAAATTATGAAACTCACTGAATAGTTTCAATTTTTTGGCAAGCCAAATACTTGTAGAAGATGGAAATTATTTATCTTGTTTCGTAAATTTCATTGAAATAACCACCCATATAAGATCTCTCTCTTTATACAGAATTCTACTTACCAATGACATCTCATCAAAGGAGCTGGTGGTCTCTTCCATCGTTTTGACATAGTCTTCATCATTTCCTAGCTGTTCGACTTAAAATAAAATTTAATAAAAAGATCAAAATGACATAAGTTAGTATTAGTTCTATGTATGAGGCCAATTTACTTGTAATTTTTTCCTTTTTTATTATCAATAACTTTATTCAGTTATTCAATAATCCAAGTGCATCATTAGTCACATGAAAGCCGCAATATTTATTTAGTTCTATTGGAAAGTACTTCGTATGGTGGAGCGACTTATCTAGGCATCTGGTCTGAAGCACTAGATTAACTTCATTATCCCCGTGCTTTCAACTATCATGATGCAGTCCTTCTGTACAATCATACATAAGTGTGAAATGTCATTGAACTCCTTCTACACCATTCAACACTTTTGGAAATTTGAGCACATTCCTGGGGATGGGCAAAGGAGCATGGGTCATTTTACAAAACTTTCAAATAACTCCCAAGTCATATGTCTAACATGTCTCAGTGCTGGCATGTGATATCAATGATCCACATGTCAACTCTGATAAGACTGGGACCCCTGGGTGATGCAAAGGGGTCTTTCCCACCCCCAGGAACATAACCCTGGGTTATAACACAGAAACTATATTAGAACTACCACCCAATAACCATATACAGGTATACACTTACTGGGTATGAAAATACACAAATTTATGTCATTGACCATGGGGTCCATCCTTATCCCAGGGACTTAGCCCTTGGGTCATAACTTGGAACTATTGAAATTCCGACACTATAACCAGGTATATACTTACTGGGCATGAAAAGATCAATATACATACCCAACTAAAACTTGCCCCAGTAGCAATCCTTACCCTCAGGATCTACCCAAGAGGCTCAAAGTTTGGGATGAGATCAAAAAGAAGAAGCACAAAGATATGTGTTTTACAAACACTGAATTCTAGTTGCATAATGCCACATTGCATGGGCCCCAGGTGGCTGAGTGGTCTAAGGTGCTCGCCTTTAGAGATCACTCACACATCTGATCTCACCTCTGTCCACACGAGTTCCAGTCTCAGCTTGACCAATGTGGGTATGTGGGAAAGCTTGCCAGTACCGTATATACTTGCGTATAAGCTGATACCAACTGCAAACTGCATAGACCCAGATCTGCTGTCGCTCTTTTGAGCACATGGGACTGGAGTCAGGGCCAGTGGATCTGAGTCAGGACTTGTGATTTTTTTTGTAGTCACTTGCCTGTGTCTGAACAAATTTTTGTTTGATCATAATTAACTGCCACTTAAACAAGATATTCAAGTTGTTTTTTACCTGAAAGTGTGTATGTCTGGATAGGGAGATATTATGCAATGTATTTTGGACATATGACTTCAAAAGAGAACAGCAGAAGCTATACATTGTAATTAATTTTAATTGATAAGACTGCCTAGATTACAGTATTATAATTACAAAAAGTATTAATACTTAAACAACTGTCACTCAAACAAGATAAAAAAAATTTTAGTTTCTAAAACTTCACTTGCAAATAGCAGTTGAAAACATTTATAAACAAATCTGAAACAACCCCTATAACATGTACATGACAGTATATGTACAGGTGTCTTCATACCAAAGTGTTGATCCATTCAAACCATAGAGGTCACTGATGTTACAGATGAGTAACGTGAACTTTATAACTACATGTTTAAGGAGTCAATTCAAAATTAAATGTGAATCTTTTGGTGAAGTTTTGAAAAGTAGAAAAATTAAATTGCTTGTTCTAGTGGCAGTAGATTAACTATTTATACCTATTTGTAATTACAATGATGTAGGTACTTCTATCGTGGGTGTCCACAGGGGGGAACAGTTAAAGTCAATATATGAATTAACTAGATACTTCTTTCCAACTGAATTGGCACACAGCAAAGAACAAATATGGTGCCATGCATGCCATGTGGGTGCATCTATTTTCAGAAATAAGGATTTTCTTAATATGATCACTCACACTTTCTAGCACTGGTTAGATATTATTTGCGCTGCTGCTTTTTTCATATTTTCAAATTGAGTGATGTAAGAAAACAACCTTGACCTTACTGTTACAGTGCTTCTCGAATTCCACAACATAGCAATGTCCCATTTGTTTCTGGCCTAATTTTTTTTATTTTCAGGCAAAATTTTATACAACGTAAATATTTAGACTTTGTTTTCTGCTAATTTAGTGTTTCCCCCAGAATCGAAAAAGGGCATGGTAGTTATCCTCCCAAAAAATGTACATTAAACTGAAACGGGGGCACTTTAAACATGTATATAATTTGCAAAAGGGTACCTTTTATCATTGTGAATTATTGTGGTTGCTTTTCTTCTTACTAATTATAAATAATAACACGGTTCTCCATAGGATTTTAAAAGTTGCAATCCAGGACTACTTCCTTGAAAAAAGTTGCAGTCCCAGTCCTAAAAATAGGAGTCCCAATAACGATACTTTTTTTTCACTTGCAATAATTCAGAACATTATGCATGTATTGTTGGGTTACCAATATATATGTCATCAGATTGCTAATGCTCATTGATTGTGAAATATTTAGTGTTATAGTTATAGAATGAAAAACTACAGCAACTAAGAACAGTTATAATTGTGATTGTTTGTAATGTTTACTGCTATAACAATACTCAACTGCTTTACCTTCTCATTCTTTATTTTTGTGTGTAGCTAGAAGGAATCAAGGAAGAGATTACATTTTCTTTTCATATTAATTTATTTCATTAGTTTAATTCCATTTCAAATCAATAAAATTGCCAAGACACTGAAAGAAGAAAAAAAATTACACAGCACAGCATACTATATTCACTTTTTTCTTAAACAAACTTCAAGGTTTATGTGCTCTTCTTGGTCATTACACCTTGTATTTTGGCCATATGACTTCATATGAGCACAGCAGAAACAATACATTGCAATTAATTGTAACTGATAGGGGTACCTAAATTACAGTGTTGCAATTACAAATAGGTATAAATGTTTATCAACTGCCACTAGAACAAGCAATTTATTATTTTTAGTTTTCACTATTTCACCAAACATGAACCAAGACAAACGATCATTATGCTCCTGCAATCGATTAACAAGTGTCTTCATCTCCTTGTCTGCTAAGATCTAATGTATGCGGCTTCACCTAAATCCCTTTACAATCACCTGAACTTTGTTTGAGAGCCCGCACACTGCATGATCGATCCTTGCTTTACAGAAATGGATGATAAAACGTTCGCCAACAAAAAGAACTTGTGTACAGCGGACTCTGCTGTTGGAATTTTCATGCATCCAAAAATTAAAAGTACACATACTTTTACGCGGATTTTGGTGTCCCAGAGAACCCTGAATAATAATAATAATATTAGTAGTAGCAGTATTAATAATAATGACAACAACAATTCACAAAGAAATATGGTGCCTATTTGAGAATGATATACATGTTTAAAGTGCCCTTAATACACTGTATTATTATTATTATTGTAAAATTATGAAATTATGAGTAGTTGACTTATAAAGTTAAAAGAAAACTCATATGTTTCATATGTATTCTAGCCAAAAAGTTGCAGGAGTAAATTCCTTGATACAGTCTTACTCAGTATTGACTTTCTTTTTTTTTCTTCATCTTTCCATAGCAGAAGATGTGGCAGTAATGCTTTGAATTAGGAAATTTAATGCATGGTAAGGTACAGTGATAAATTTAAAATCTTACCAATAGTAATAATAATCATTAACTCCAGTGACTATAGTTGACATATAAGAAATTTCTTAATTTTACTAGGTTTTATATTTCTTCTTTTTCTTTCATGTGTCCTTTTAAATTCCTTAGATGAACAATGATTTAATTTATTGAAGGGCAGGATCTGTGTGTTTACTTGTTCATTAGATGTACCTTTAAAAAAGACTGCTATAACCAGACACTAGCATTTAGTGTACCTGAAGTCCCTTTGATATCACCCTTTTTGAGAATGTAGTCTACTGCTAAAATGGCAATAGAGATTTCCTATTTGATTTGTAACTTTAATTTGGAGCAATAAACAACATGAATGTCATTAAAATGTGATTTTCCTTTGAACCTGGATATATCTTTTTGGTTTTACCTCAAAATAATTTTTCTTTTTCTACCAATAAAACAGATATAATGCATTCATTCTTTCTACAAATCAAAGCAACATTATTGTTTTCATCTTATTTGGGAGCCGGATTTTTTCCCTGAAAAATATCCCAGGCCCACACCCACCCACCCCAGAAAATTAAATAGTTGGTCCCCAAGGGATCAATTCAAAAGTGTATGTGAATGTTTTGGCAAGTAACAAAACACAGATTGTGTGCTCTAGTGCCAGCAATTTAAATAATTTTAACCATTAGAAATTACCACATTGTAATCTAGGTACTACTTGCAGTCACAATTCATTACAATGTATAGTTTTTGCTGCATTTATTTGAAATTGAAGTCATATGGCCAAAATATATTGTGTAATTACCAAAATGGTATCATGAAAAACTTTTAGACCACCAGTCATGTCAGAAAACAAAAGAAGACAGAAAACAACTTCTTGGTTGAGATGAACCTTATTATGATGACATTATTATTAATATAAAAATCAGATAATTTTTTTGTTGTTGTTTTAAACCAAACTTCACCCTATCAGAGCAACTTTCAGTATTTTAAATAAAACTAAATGTGTGCACAGTCCTTTGAAATTCTATCACTGTAGTCAAATGTCAGAATATCTATAAAACAAATTGTAAAAAAACCCAAATCAAATCCTGTAGGATTTTGTTTCCTCATTTTTTTTTCTTTGATCTGTATAGGTTTTCTTTCTGTTTTTTTTTTCTTCAGATATTCTGAGATTTTCTTACTACACTGATTGACTTTGAAAGGCCTGTGTATCTATGAGTAGCAACAGGCACCACCGCTAGAGGGCGCTGGCGATAAAGATAAACATTTTCTTAAAATGGCAACCTCATTACACCTGGTACTTTCTTCGCTTTCATATTTAAAAAACCGACATCATTACATCCGAATGTATTCATGGTTGAAAGGCATAAATGACATCAGGGATTTTCCACAACATATTCGGTGGAAATAAAAGACAACAGAATGTTTCAAAATGCAGAAAGAGTTGTAAAACGAACATATATGCTCACCTACACCTGGTTTTTAAATACCTTGGAGTTCTTTTTACGAGAATAAAGGTAAAATGTGTGCGCAAATATTTGCGTAAAACCCCCAAATTATGTAATATTTAAAGGTCACCCATGACAGCAAGAACCATAACTCTTCATGGCTCCTGGGTACATAAAATATTTAAACAATGACAACTGTACAACATAAATTGGTTAAAAAACACACTAAAAATTCATTTTATGAAAAAGCAGACATTTATACCATCGAATCAGATTATATAAATGTAGTGTCAGTCATTATACAAAATTTATTACAAAATTTTAGTACAACTTTTGTTGTGTAATGTATCTTGGAGGTTAGACTCGACATGCAACTGTGAGAGAGATATTATCATTATCTACTCTAGGTAAGATTTGTATCTAGAGACACTGGTATTCATATTAAAATTTTCATATTTACTATAGGTGAATAAGAGGTAAAAGTTAAAGCATTTTGCAGAATTTGGAAGAAAAGAAAACCAATCCATGTCATTTTTTGTGAATATCAGTATGAATATTGTCATAATGAAGAACATAAAACTGATCTATAGCCTTTATCTTTTTATCAAACATAATCATAAATATTTCTTGAGAACCAGCTCAGTGCCAGTTCCTTCTTTCTCCAATTCCACATTTTCACACTTGCCTCTACTTCATGAACTGTGTAATATGCTCACAATAATGGTCAGAATTGTTTTGTTTTGGTCACTGATTTTATTTTAACGATATTAAAATTGACCAAAAATATCTTATCATAACTAAATTTAAAAATGGCAATTTACTAAATTGTGATTTCAAATCAATGTATATATGTACAAGAACACTGTAGTATATAAACACTATTGGTTTTAAGAGCAACATATAATTTCAAATTGTGTATGATTCAAGATTGTATTTCATGCAAAAATGTTAAGGTGGCGCTTGATAAAAGCACAGAAAGGCTTCAGAAGTACCTGGAACATAGAAAAAGTCAATTTATTCTTGAAGCTGAATGTTCAAAAAAATTTCGATATAACCATATGTAAGAAATACGGAAATTTCAGCATGAAACAACAAGAGGTCAAGAATTTACAAAAAGTGACCAAAGACCAGTATTATAAATGGTGGACCGTGCATGTGTTTGAAAGCTTCCTGTGAATTGATTTCAAAAGATATGATAAAGATTAGTTCATTTTTGAATTCTGCACAGTCAAATTATGCAGACAACATTCCCTTTTCACATATTCTATAATTCTGAAAAAATCATCCCCTGTTGCTAATATGAGCGCATCTTTGCAGTCTTCTTCACGTTTGTTAACCGAGTCCGAAGCAACCGAATTCTAATTTCTACGTGCCGATGATCAGGCACTGTATCAACTTACTTTGTGGACGAAAATTTATGGAGATATCTGCAGCATCTATTTGGAGACTTTTATCACCTGACAAGCTTGAATATGGGTCGGACATCGTTGGTTTATAAGTAAATTTTCACAAACATTGGAGTTGCTCAAAGTTTGTTCTCTAAACTTCCTGTGAAACTTAATCATTGCAAGGATGAAAACAGAGTATTCCGAATTCAATGGAAATCCCGTAAATACGTCATTCTTAAAAAATATGTTCTGGTAATGGGTCGTGCGGTAAGTGTCAGGGAAGGCAATCAAGGTAATGACTGAGGTAGAGTAGTGCAGTCAAATTTAGACAACGCCAATGTATTTGTGAGAAAAAAAAAATGTTTTGACTTCAAGTATGGCAAGCCGTTTGAGCATTTTTATATTTATTATATCTATGTGAAACAGATTTTACATATGCAAAATAGCTTGGCTTTATTTCACGTATGTGCAAAATAATTTTCCATATATACATAAGTTTTAAATCGTGTAAAATAAATAATTTACTTCGCATGAGAAAAACAAATTATATATTTTTAAAACAAATTTTTTAAAAAAAAAGTTTTTAAAAATTATTTCACATAGGTAAAATTCTTTTTCCAATACGTAACAAATTTTAACAGATATGTGAAATAAATTTTTTATTTTACATGTATAGAAAATAATTTTTTACATATGTAAAAAAGAATTTCAAATCTGTAAAGTAAGCCTTTATTTTACTTATGCCATTTTTGTATTCATAGGTGAAATATTGTTTCACATATGTGAACTATTATTTTACATAAATACTCTTTAACATATTTATCAAGTAGAATTTCACATATGTGAAATACAATTTCGCATATATACACAAATACTTATATGAAATTCTTTTTTTTTTTTTTTACATGCATACTTTTGACCTAAAGCAAATGAAAAAGTAATCGACGTCTAATGAGCAGTCAGTTCTTGCAGTTAGGTATTTGACTATGTTGTTCATTTTTATGTTGAAAATAGTGCAATAAATCAGCCCCCCCCCCCATCTGTCTTGATACTGATTAACGATTTGTAGGTATGATGTTACCTGTTCATTCAAATGTGCAATTATTTTACATACAAATCTGTCCGGAACACACCCGCGTACAGTTTGGACACTTACCGGTATTTGTTAATAGCCGTATATAGATACGAAATTCAAAATGGCCACATGACATAGGGCTGTGTTATTGCACGTGGAATTACAAGTCCACACGGATTAACAGGTCGTCAAGCATAGAATTTGATCCGTAAATATTCTGTACATACGGCCAAAAGGACCCTTCAACCGATGGTAGCGAGAGAGACGCGAGAGAGACGGCGCGACCAGAAAGTTTAAATGATGCCATACACCAAGCCATAGAATTGGAAGCCTTTTTGATCGCGCAGAAAAACAGCGCAAGGGTTATCATGAACACTATCGTCAGTTAGGAGCCGACGAAAAAGAAGGGAAAGAGATATCAGAATCAGTGGCGATATAGCATATGCTAGCTCCCTGAAACAAATGATCAGAGAGCTCCATGATGAAATAAGTATGTAGAAAAAGTCGTTCGAGCGCGACAAGTTCGCAAGTACTAACGTTAGAACGGATTCTTATAAGAATTCTGACTCTTGATCCTTGACTCGCGTCAAATGCTTCAAATATGGCCAGAGGGGACATATTAAGAAAAATTGTATATAATTAAACAAACCTGAAAAAGATGGTAACAAAACACGAAGGAACAAACTACAGCCGGCGCAGCGCAGAGATTGCGCAGGCGCCAGTGCTGGCGCTATGACAGTCATCCAAACTGAGAACAAGGAAAAGAAAACAACCGGCGGCACTCGGTTGGAGTCCAATCTGTAGCCACCGAAGCAGGAATGTATGTAGCAGCCAACATCCAAGGTCGCGAAACCGAGCGTTTGATTGATACTGGAGCAACCGTCACACTGGTGTCTGAGAATTCTATTGGCAAATTCCTATCCTAAACCGGCCTCCACTCGTTAGAGCAAAGCAAGATATTACCTCTGCAGGGGGTACCATGCCGACGCTTTCAGGACAGGCAACTTTCACTTTTGGAATGGGCGGCAACTTCTACTAGAGTAAAGCAGTGGTGACTATGATTGATGTCGCCAGGATCATAAGTTTGGACTTTACGAAGGACAACTGTATGTCAGCAGATGTTGCCAACGGTATATTTAAGATTGGCGATAAGCTGCTGCCCGTCTCGTTCGAAGGAACGTTGGGATGTTATAGAATAGCTTTGGCAGCACCTGTAAACTCACACAGGCAATCTGCCGTGTTCCTGAAGAAAGACACATCCCCAGTTCGAGGGTCTGATAGAGCCATCTACATCGGTTTTACGGAAAGGCCAAGCATTGGTGGCCAGAACATTAGTAAAAGAGGGAGGAATGATGAAGCCGTCAAATGAACCGCAAATACTATATCCAGGAACAGTAGCAGGCGAATTCAGCCCAGCTGAGCGTGTCCCTTGTCCAATAGCAAAAAGCACTCTGACGGACTGTCTGGGCGAGCTTTACTAATCAGCAACATCTGAACTAGCACCGGAGCAAGCAGAGAAAGTACAAAAAAAGTTCTGTGAGCACTTGGGGGTATTTTCATCTTCAAGCCATGATCTTGGGCGCACGGGTATATTGAAACATACCATAAACACAGGAGATGCCAAGTCCATCATGCAGCCACTGCGTTGTCTGCCAGTACATGCAAACGAGGAGGTGGATATGCAAGTCGATGATATGATCAGCAGGGGTATTGTGGTACCCTCGTTAAGTCCATGGTCGTCAGGTGTCGTCCTTGTCCGAAATAAGGACGGAACCTTAAGGTTCTGTGCCAACTACTGCAAACTGAACAATATCACAGTGAAAGATGCGTATCCTCTTCCGAAAATAGACGCATCTCTTGATAAATTACCAGACTCTAAATGGTTTTCTTCTCTAGATCTATGCTTGGGATATTGGCAGATTGAGGACGATGAAGTTGGTCGGTGGAAAACTGCGTTCACTACCTGAAGGGGTCTGTTTGAGTTTACTGTCATGTCTTTTGTTGCATAAAATGCACCATCAACATTCGAAAGACTTATGGAAATGGTTTTGGCAGGATTGCAGTGGAATACTGGCCTCATATATTTGGATGGCATCGTGGTCATATGAAAGAATTTTTAAGAGATGCTCACTAATTTAGATGAAGTGTTAGATAGAGCAGGGCTGAAGCGCAAGCCTAAAAAACGTTGCTTATTCTCCAAACAAGTCGAATTTCTTGGTCATTTCGTTTCAGCGGATGGTGTCTTGACTGACCCAAAGAAATTTAGCGTCGTAAAAGAACGTCCAATTACCGTAAATCTCAGTGATGTTCGATCCTTATTGGGTTTGTGCAGCTACTACTGGCGTATTATACCAAAATTTGCGGACATGGCAAAGCCTTTAAACAAGTTGACCGAGAAAAGGAATAAGTTTGCTTGGATGCCAGGGTGTCAAGAGTCTTTCGAGCAGCTTCATGATATTGTTGTTCGCGCACCTGTACTAGCTCACCGTGATTTCTTAAAACTTTTCATACTTGACACGGATGCAAGCGATTTTGCAATTGGCGCTGTGTTGTCGTAAATCTCTGAGGGACAGGAGAAAGTGGTCTGCTATGCAAGCCGCTCTCTCACTACGGAAAGGCGCTTCTGTGTGACAAGGAAAAAAGTTTTTAGATATGGGTTAATTTGTAAAATACTTCAGGCACTACCTTAATGGTCAAAAATTCTTGATTAGGACTGACCACGTCTCGCTGCGCTGGCTTCATAACTCCAAATATCAAGAAGGTGGATTGAAACACTCCCGACCTATGAATTTGATATTGAATATCGTCCAGGGAAACGGCAAGGAATGCCGATGCTTTGAACAGGCGCCCTTGTAGGTAGAGTAGATATGAGTCTGGTTTGAATACACCCAAAGAGGCTGTTGATGCTATTCGCCAAGATCGTTCGAAGGAGAATGAAAGCAGCGACAAAGTTAATCAGACCATACGAGAATCTCAAAACCAGGATAAAGGGCATTTACTTGGTCAGAAGTTGAGTGGAAAAGCGATGAAAAACCAGCCTCGCAGAAATACGTCTTGGAATACGTTCTCAAATCACTATGGGCACAATGGGATATGCTTGTCATCAAAGATAGAGTTCTCTGTAGAAAATGGGAGAGAGAAGGAATATTCTTATTTACTGCCACGACAGAAAATCTGATGATCATCTAGGCATTCGGAAAACTTGTAGCAAAGTTCTGGGGAACTGTTCCTGGCCTGGTGTACAGACGGATGTAAGACAGTATATAACCGGTTGCGAGATTTGCGCACCTCTACAACGACCCCCTACGTGTAGAAGCTCCCAGATGCAAGTAATTTCCTCTTTTTGTCACATGGAGCGCGTAGCTGTAGATATCATGGGATCTCTTGCTGAAACAAAGGATAGAAACAAGCACATTCTTGTGACTTCAGATTACTTCTTGAGGTGGACAGAGGCATTTCACATGCAGAATATGGCTGCGGAGACAGTAATTAGAATCATAGTAGAAGAGGTTATTGTTCGATTCGGCCTGAAGAAGGCTTTGAACGACTCTAACGATACTAATGGTGATAAAGGGAATAATTATTTTATCTTGTACGCATGCGTAAGCACCACGGCTCGAGAAGATTTATCTGGCGCCCATACCAATATCTGGAAACCCAGAGTACTAACAGCAAGGGGGAAGGTTCGCTACCAAAGCTGTAAATATTCGTTTAAGCACGCCCCCTTATACATCGCATTATTTATTAGGGTTTTCATTTGTTGGATTGGTATTTAAGTCTCCGAGGACTTTTTTCCGTCCGCTGATGGCGTCATTACAAGAATCATCAAGCCATGATTTGTTGACACGTTTAGGAACTGCCGACGGTTTGGTATTGTATCCTAGTAACATCCTGGAATGTGTTAGTTAATAAGACTATTGGATCCGCTACGTTTTCAAATCTATCAGTTGTCAAATTGTATTCTCAGAAGGACTGAAAAGTTTCCCAGTCTGCTTTATTCAATTTCCATCTCTGGCCTAGCCTAGCCCTTTGAGGTTTGAATGGATTACTTCTCATGTATATTGGAAAGTATTAATTACCACAGAGGCCGTCAACAGGTCAGATCAAGGGATAAGTACTGTCTATACTCGCTTTTAAGGCGAGGCCAACTGCAAAAACACAGACTCCTATCTGCCGTCGCATAATTCGCCGGCAGATCAGGGTTTATGTTGGTCGTTCTACTGATTACTCCTAACAAACTGCATAAACCCAGATCTTCCGACGCATTGTGCGACGGTATATCTGGGTATGTGCAGTTGGACTCGACTTATAAGCGGGTATATACGGTAGGATCCTATTGGAGCCTGTATGCAGGCATACAACTTAGCGTTAAAAATGCAAAGGTTGTCTTTTTAAACAAATTCTTCTATTTTCTTCCCTCCCTCGTTAATATCTTTGCAACCCCGAAGCGCATGATGGCCGGTAAAGTCACCAAGTGGAACAAAATGTGCTGGTGTTCAATAGCTTGGCGAAGATCAGATTGATTGATTGGAGCGCTCTGAGGGAAGATATATTCAACAAAGTGAAAGAATTTTGTGTATGGACACACGAAAGGCTTTAACCTGTAGTGTAATATTGATAATAATTCGATGCTGAGGAGTGATTTGTGATCATGGACGCTCCTCCGGTGGCCTTGTCATTATTTCTAGAAAAATTGTTGTTTTGTATGTTATGAAACTGTTTAGATTGACCCTATCGTTCTCTTTCAAAAAAGTTTTTCAAAGGCAGACAGCTATTGGGTCATGTTCTTTAAGTAGAAATCCTTTTCATAAATAGTTGCCTCTAAAACTTGGGAATTCCGTTGTATTTTTGTGTCAAATATATTTATGAAAGGGATGGAAGTCGTGATTTCTGGGAATTTCCCGTTGCGCGGTATCAAGGGGCTATCCAGTTTCCACGCATTTTAAGACTTACAAACTTATTGAAGAACTTGATCATCAGATCATTTTGGAAGTCTAGTAGATTCTTTATTTCGCTCTTTATTCGGTTTCAAACATGCATTCATACTGTGGACAGCAGCTTGCTGCTCTTTTGCTCGGCCGAATCTAACCGGTTCTCGCCAGTAATGTGTGTGTGTGTGGGGGGGGGGGGTGTCACACTCATACTTTGACCACTGGCGGCAGTGGTTTCTGATCTTTTCGTGGGTTCGGTGTACCCAATACTTTTGCAATGTCTATCTGGATACTGACAGAGTTTGTGGAAGATCTCTTCTCCACCATAGGAGAGCGTTGGCGTAAGATTTGCCGGCAGTGTTTCGTGGAGTTGTGGCTTGCACAAATTTTCTGGCCTCTGGAAAGTCATGACCTTTTCCTCTTTCACGCGTTTGATCTCTCTCGTGGTTCCACTGAGGGCAGTCTCTAAAGTGCTAGAACTGGTTTAGCTGACAGTTCGCACCGGAGATTTTCTCCTGGCACGACGATCCATCATGGCTCTCTAGTCCACACCTGGGGCAGACTGATTTTATTCTGCAACCATCTTTAAAAAAATATGCATACTATTACAGATATGCTTAAAAAGAGTTCAAACATGAAAAAGAAAACTCTTTCAAATTTTCGAAAAAAAACACTGTCTGTATGTCCGCTAATTCCGTAAGATACACGATGACCATAAACTTAACCGTTCTCTTATCTCTGTTGTGGACGAGGCAAGATTTTTAACACTTATGTTTGACCGTAAACTCACTTTTCTTCCACATATTAGATACCTCAGGGACAAATGTAAAAAAAGCCCTAGATTTAATAGAAGTCGTGGAAACGCAGATTAGGGACCAGACTGATAGGTCCTACGCCGGTTGTACAAGAGTATATAAACATCCCAACATTATTACGGCTCAGTTGTATATGGATCACTTCGCAAATCTTTCATTTGGATTCTTGATCAGAAAGGGACTTAGACTTTGTCCGGGAGCATTTAGAACTTTCTCTTCAGAAAGCCTCTATGCTGAAGCAAATGAACCATCACTTTATCTCAGACGAACGAAATTGGCTCTTCAGTATGCTAAACTAACATCCAATCCGTCTAAGCTTGTATTTGATGTCGTCTTTAGGCCCACATCCCAAACCATGTACGATCGGAAAACAAATTTAATTCTGCTCCTTGGCATACAAATTCAACTTTCTCTAATGGCAGCAAGAATCAATATTGCCAGTACTGCGAAATGTTCAATCACAAAACCACCACCGTGATTAGTACCTCTCCACCCCCACCCCCAATATTTGATCTTTGCCATTTCAAAAAGTATATTTCCAATCCTCTCATTTTTCGGATTAAATTCAATGAAATTAGAGTCTCCTACAATGGTCACTGTATACAGGTTCGAAAGATGGAGGCAAAGTTGCAATTGTTGTTGCAACGCCCGACAACACCGTCTCAGCCGGTTACCGAATACAGCCTCAATCTTAACCGCAGAAAACACAGCGACACTTTTAATCATTGCACTATATTGTAATCTCTCCAAAAATTAATTTCATTATCTTTTCCGATTCACTTTCCACACTGAAAACCTTACAAAGTCTTAAATTTTACAAACTATAATATTCCAAGTCTTACAGAGACACGATCTGCTTATACAGTCTGGAAAAAGCATACTATACTGTCGGCTATCCAGTCACATTGGTATTACGGACAATGAGATAGCTCTGCTGCGTGGAAGACCCCGTTTACGGTCTTTTAGTAGTATATCAATCGATGTGTTCTATATATTTAGCAAAATATGGGGAATGAAAACTTTGCATACAAGCTTGAGAACATCCAGCCTACCAGTGGAGAGTGACATTGCAGAGATACGATGTACTGTGTCGCTTATTTACAGGACACATGTACCTGACCTATGTATATATCTTGAAGAGTGAACTTTGACTTGAGTGCATCCAGGCTTGTGTGCACTGACAGTTGAGCAAATTCTTGTAAAGTGTATCAACTTACAAACTGTGAGACACAGTGGCGTAACTACCGCCCCGCAGTACCCCGCAATGCGGAGGGGGGGGGGGGGGGGGGGGCCAGGAGGGGGCCCAAATTCCTGCTTTACATTTGATGGGGGCCCACTCTAAATGTTTGCGGGAGGCGGGGGGGGGGGGGGGCACAATTTGAAGTTACGCCACTGGATAATTCTGAAAGAATGCGTCTTGTATAACAAATTATGATCCAACATATTAATGGCTGGACCCTTTAAACCTTTATGTTTAATTTTAAATATATTTGACAAAACTTTTGCATCTCTTTTACCTTTTATATTTTATCTTGTAAAAGAAAATATTTACTTTTATTTAGAATGATTTATCTTCCTTAACATGTTATCAATAGTTTACCTTTATACTTATACAACCTTTTAAAGATCTTTGCCTTTTATCTTGACGGACTACGCATTTAATTTTTTTTTTATGATGGTTTCATCATCCTAAAGTTTACCCATTTTTCTCCTTATATTTGTCGAATTAAACTTTAAATTTCACACACACACACACACACACACACACACACATATATATATATATATATATATATATATATATATATATATATATATATATATATAATTCTGGTTGATATATGTAATTTATGCTAAAACGGCTTGCCTATAATAAGAAAAAATAACTTTTTAAATAAACAAAAATAATCGTCGTCATTATCGTTATGGACATCGAAATTAAAATATGAAAATGAATAATGACATATTTTATAAACCCAACAGTTGATACTGCAGCAGTATACTTTTTTGTTGTATTGAAATATAAATAATTCTTATGTCTAATTGATATGCATATTTACCACGATGGAAGAGTTAGGGATTTCTGAAAAAAGTGTGGACCTAACTTACCCAGTACCTTTAAACACGCAAAAAGGAAAATTGATTAGGTCGAATGTTGATTAAATTGCATGCGAGAAAAAGCAACAACAGAGAGAAAACTACTACCGTATATACTCGCTTAAAAGTCCGGTCCAACTGAAAACAACATCGACCGTCAGGGTCTATATTGTTTGTTCTACTGATTATTCCTAATAAACTGATCGACCCAGATCTGCCTGAGCATTATGCGACGGCAGATCTGGATCTGTGCAGTTTGCAGTTGAACTCAACTTATAAGCGAGTATATACTGCTACAACAAAAACAACAACAACAACAACAATAACAATAACGGCTAATAATAATAATAAGTAGTAGTAGTAATAGTTCTTCCCTTTTCCATCCGTGACTTTATAACAAAATTAGCTCGCAGTAAAAATAGATTTAAACAAAGTGCATTTCATGAAGAGGAAGTTATTTTATAACACTTGTACATGGTCACGAGGCCGCCTACATAAAAAGTGTGACCATCAACCTACTCATTCGGGTAAACCTAGCGATCAATATGCGCACACAAAATGAAAGGTGGGAAATGACAGATAAACTTGATATGCAACGTTTAAAGTTCGTATTTTGTAATATCTGCGTTGTATTTATATGACTCATCTCTTTTATTTCTTACACCACATCTATCTATCTATCTATCTATCTATCTATCTATCTATCTATCTATCTATCTATCTATCTATCTATCTATCTATCTATCAAGCTAGCTGAATGACCAGCCATGAAAGGGAGAGCGGTAGACAGTAATATAACCTTTTCTTTTACCCTGGATTTGATGGTTTTACCAGTTTGTGACGGGCTGTTTCTATTCAAATGTCCGTATGCATACAGGTGGTACTATTAACAATTATCAAATTAATGATAATTGGGTTTAAGGCAGCATATAAAAATAGTGTTGTATGTTCTGGGGAGCACATGTTAGCTGAGGCAGGTGTCTGGGAGGGCATGAGCAATCAGTTGCAGAACCTGTATCAGATCATATCCGACCTTTGGGACCTAGGCGGACTGATCACCTATGTCACCAAAAGGGACATTGGCATGCCCGGTTACCTTAATGTAGGAGTGTCAGTTCGTCAAGTGGGATCTACGGTATTGAACAATATTGGGTTTCCTTGAGTTGTTGCCAGATTAAGCCACTATTTGCGTTGGTGTTGTTATTTCACAATTAATACTGGTAGTGGGCTTGTCTAGGTCTACTGTTAATTGCATCTTATTTTGTACGAAACTTTCACGTATGCGTTAAAAACTGTACATTTTAGGTATATAGGCATGATTAGCTTGGAAATCCCATTTTTTTCATAGCAATATAAACAAGTTAACACGGTGCGTTGTTTTCTTTGTGTTTGAAAGAGCGCCTCTACATTGCCTTTGCAATATTGTAGTTTACTCGTGCACCTTTAAATACTGTACACCAGCTTTCCTTGAGTACCTATAGCCTGTAGATGCACCATTGTCGGTGTCCTAAATACAATTTTAGATTATACATCTTTTATTTTATGTTTGAAAAGTATTTTCTTTATTTATTGTTTCTAATAATGGATTTCTAAAGTTAAATAAGCGCTGATTGTCGGGCCGACATTAGTTGAAAAGCGAAACAGATGTCACATTTTGACGGCCGTGGCAGCGACATCGAAAGTTGGTGTCAAAGTTCATCATTTTAAGCATGGGCTCGACGTGCATGCCCTAGCCTAATTGTTTTAGCTCTTCATCTACGTAGAACAAACTTTAAAACGATGTCCTCATACGATTCGTCAGTTATTTGTGATCTTTGTTTTTCTGGTCGGTAAAAATAGTTAAAAAAAGGTAGTGTCATATATGATTTGTATGATGCAAACCAACTGTAAATAAAGTCATCTTGTTTCATATATGTGAGTGTATATTTCCACCTTTTCTGATCTACATGGACAAATATAATAGTTTTGTTCACCTCATATTTATCCACTTCTAGTCACAGCTGTAAATTATCAACCCGTTTCTTTCAATCGACGAAATATATATTGGCATGGCTTAGACAAAAGGATTCGATATCCCTATAATTACATCGGCAAAGAAGAGATAAAACATTTGCAGTCATAATCAAAATAATTGTTTCTCGAGCAAAACGTCTTTAAACCGTCGAAGTGACACACTCTAGATCTGATTCAAATATTTGTCCATGTAATTAACTCTTTATTTGTGAAGAAGAAGAAGAAGATGATGATGATGCTTGAAAGAAAGAGAAGGAGGAGTGGATATAAAGACAAACGCCCCGACCGAGCTTTCTGTTGTAAAATTTGCTTTTTATTTTGTTTTTTGGCTGTTTCTGTGCGAAGTTTTAAAATTCTAAACCAAGTAATAACAGTTTTAAGAAACTTTGAGACAGATGAAACTCGGTCTAAAAAAGAACATTTGTCTTATATCAATCTCATTGACTAAATTCACGCGCGTATATAGGGTAGTACGGATAGCGCCATTGTTTTCCAATCTTCTGAATATTGTATGACACCGATTCTTATGTCTCCCCTTACTCCCACCCCACAAAATAACAAATAACCATACTATTTTATGTTTTAATTGAAAAATGTCGGTTTGCAGTCCCACCCCAATTTGCCATATTAAAATTAATTCGCACCCCTTCTTAACGCTAATCCGTGTAACAGACTTCTTTCCACGCCAATAAGTATATACTTGCACATGTTGCGATCTTTCCAAAATGAAGAGAGAGAGAGAAAAAAAAATAACTGGTAGAATGCATGCATGTATCTCAATCGGAACGGCATCGGCCTTTCCATCTCGTGCTAGAAAAAAATCATCGGATGTAAATAATGGCCATTTTGAACTCCCCTCAACCTCATGGTTGTTATTACCCGGGCGGCACTTTCTAGGGGCGGCAATTTGGTAAGAGTACCGTATATATCATAAATAATACGAATGGAGTGGGGCGTAATTTTGGTAGTTGGCCCTGGGCGGCACTTTGCCTGGTACGCCACTGCATGAATGCAATATAAAGGTGGGGCAACGCATTCAGAATGCTGTAATGAAACCTGCCTATAAAGGTCAATCAGTCGAGGGAGCTCAGAGATTTATCCACGTGGACAGGTGTTCTGTATCAGGAGGTTAACTCTGAAAGTGAAGTTAAGAGAAGGGATGTTTAAATATTGTCCGGAAGCGTCTTTTATTTGGAAATGTGAACTAACTTATAAATGGAAGCAAACTTATACAATGGAAGCAAAGTGAAATATTGAGGGCTTTATTAAGGTTTTAATCAATACTTCGTGCTTTGTACAACATACTTCCTACCCCACTTTTAACTGAGCCCTTTGTTCACCTCCAAGATTATACCAAAATGATAAAACCTTTATATGCGATGAAACGTTACACCATTCAATTATGGGGCGTAGGCCTTAAAAAGGAACCGAACTCGTGCGGTTAGTTACAATAGTAGATCGGTCATTGCTTAAAATAGGCTTTGAACGATTCATGCTGGTTGTTTCTAATGCATAATGAACCTCGCAATAGAAATTCATCTTGAGTTATTTTGTACATTTTTTTAAATTTAATTTATTTATATATTTATTTATTTTCTGTTATAAATGGACCATCTTGACGACCAAGGCAGGTCAGATTCTCTATTTCTATTTAATTTTATTTACTTATTTTATACAGTCCCCAAAAGCCGCGAAATCCATATAAAGACATAAGGAAACATAGAGACGAAAAATCCCCCCCCCCAATTTTACTTTTGTTGTGAAACAACTGGATCCCATCTCCAATCCACAAATTTATGTAGTTGAAAATGTCATATTTTTTAGATTAAAAAAAAACACAATGAAAATGTATATCCTCGAAATTAAATTATTCGGAGTATATGCAAAAAAACAGATGCATAATCTGGGGGAACAAATAATGCAATTTTTTCAGAATAGCGAATCACGAAAATGTTTCCTAATACAGTACATGTATTTCTGAAAAGAAGTTGTTAAAACCAGTGGCGTGCTAAGGGTAAATGGCGTCCGGGGCGACGATGGTGGCCCAAAGGGCCAGAATAGGAGGCCCGAATTTTTATCAGCTGTTTTGGCGCCCCAAGACCTTTGCCGCCACGTCCGCCCCCCCCCCTCCCCCGTTAGTACGCTACAGGTTACAGCCCATTTTTTTGCTATTTTGAAAGTATGAGTAAAATATAAAACTCAAGCAATACAAGAATCTTTCGAGTGAAATGTGGTCGCCTGATTGAATTTATATTTTTTAAACGATTGTGTGCACTTTTATAACTTTTGCACTATACAGCCTTAGATTTTTGGCGTGAAAATCTTCGTAGCATAATTATAAATAATCCATTTTATCCAGGCAAATTATATTTGGTATTCCTGTTTACATAAATAAGTAAATAACCTGATTGATTGGAATTTTATGCTATTTAACTGATTTTTGCAACAACAACAACGACATAGAAAGCAAAAGCAAACAAAAGACGAAAGGCTGGGTGGTGGTGGTGGGGTCAAAGATGACGTTTGAAGTTTCACGTGGATAAGTAGATCACATCGAATCGATTGACAAAGCCTTCATTTTCATGTTCTCCAACCCTCAATCGGTGTATCCCTTTTAACCGAAAATATAAGCAATTTTGAGAATACGAGGATTATTTTAAAGTTAAGATTGTATTATCATCGAGAAAAACTAACTAAAAACCAAAATTATCATTGTTAACAAGAGTAGCGTGGACGATACGTTAACGTCCGCCCCGTTTTCATAGTCATCTATGTAGGCACTAGTAGGGCATGGTTGGCTCTGGCGATTACTGACAAACGGGTGTCAATGACTTTGACCTTTGGTCAAGATATGGTGTCTTGAAATAAACTTACTGTGCAGAAGCCATTATTTTCTTATTAGGCTTAAGATAATCTTGACCCTTGACCTTTGAACCCTTCTCCTCCACCCCCCCCCAATTTTTGTAATAGGTTTCTTTCTTATCCCAAGTACAAACCATCCACAAAGTTTGTTGAAGAGCTTAATCTAGAACAAAAGTTATTAAGGAAAACCTTTTTTCCGAGTCAGAATGATCTTGATCTTTGACCTCAAAATTTATAGGACTCTTACTTAGCATTAAATGTAAGCTCTCCAGAAATTTTGGTCAAGGTATAGAGCAAAAGCAATTGTACGAAAGCCTTTTTTCTTTTTTCAGACACAGCACAGTAACCTTGACCTCTGACCTTTTGACCCGAACTCAACAAGCTTTTATCTTACTCAGAGAAAAAGCCATCCACAAACTTTGGTGACGGTACATGGATGAGAACTGAAGATTATTTGTCATAAACCATTTGTCATTTTTCACCTACAGGGACCTTGTCTTTTGACCGTCTGACCACACAACACGGAGGCCAGAGTATGCATGTCGAGCCCACGAGGAAAACATTGCTGTATAGCGTGTGACATTACCCCCAAGGTCAAAACTGAGCGAGTATGTCGGAGAATGATTTGTCTTAGCTTTTCAACGATTAATCCAATGTATGAACAAAAATCCATCGAGGGGTTTAGAAAATATATGCGTGTGAACTTTACCTCAAGGTAAAAGGGGCAAGCGATCTTGTCGTGAAATTAATTTTCTTAGCTTCATATCGATTCATGCCAAGTATGATGAAAATCTATCAAAGGGGTTTAGGAAATATATGTAAATCAAAAACATTAACCAAAATCTTAACAAACTGTTGCCGCCGCCACCGTCATTGGAAAAGTGATTGCTGTTCCTAGCTTCCCATTAACGTGGGTCGACAATAATTGGCTTCTTCCTTTCTCCAAGTGCAAGCCATCCACAAATTTATGCTCTTCTACCTGATCTTACGTAGGCTGGTATTACTTCAATTCTCCAAGCCATCAGTGTTTTCAATGCTTTGATTCCAACATTTTCTCTTGGGTTTTCAAGAATGAAAATAAATCTTAACATGAAATTATGATGCAGGTCTGTTTTATGGTAAGTTAAATGCATAAACATATGACTTTGTATAACTTTCCTAAATGTGGTATTTATACGTCCGGCAAAAGGCGGAGTGTATAATGTTATGACGTCTGTCCATACATCATTTTTCACGTCTACGCAATGACTTGAGTTTTAAAACATCCATCTTTACCGAAGTTTGTTGATGGCTTGCACTTGGGGTAAGGAAGAAGTCCTTTGATTTGGGGGTCAAAAGGTCAACGATCAAGGTCACTGTGACTGAAAACAAGTTTTTCTTCTTCTTCTGTATAACAACTTTAGTTCATGATTACAGACCTGGACTAAACTCCAGATATATTGCTATTCATGGTACTTGTTACTATCGTAAACAGATTGTTCTAAATAATTTTATGATATTATTCTAAATTTTCTTTTCTTCATATGCGACTATAGAATTTATATTAACATTTTAAACATTATTTGATGAATTTGTATAGTGATTTCCTTTGAAAAGCACGTTCTACTATTGTTTTAAATATTACCATTACTGGAACAATATTCATGGGAGATTACTATAAAAGTCTGATAATTTACTTAAATTTGAGTCTCTTTCTTGTCATATAAAATTGACCTGAAAGGCCAGTGAAATTATACTTTGTTACTAACTTTAGTAACACGATAGAGCTTGTTACTATTATAAGCTATTCTAACTAATTTTGGTAAAAGAGAATGGATATAGAGGGATTGATCACCCCCCCCCCCCAAAAAAAAAAGACAAAACAGTACCGTATGAGGATAGTGTATGCACTGTATTTTACGTGTATAATGTCTGCCCAACGAAAAACAATGTGGATTCTAAATACGCTAATAAATCAAAGTCATTAGTTCTATGATTTCAATCGAATAGCAATAGTACACAAACTGCTGTCGCACTAGCAGATCGGGGTCTAGATCATTCGCAGTAAGATTTGCAATATAAACAGATAGATATAATAGTTACAAAAAGGCTAAAATTACTCATATCGTTCAGTCTTTTTTTTTACTTTTACTAATGGTTGCGGGGTGGGGGTGGCAAGTAAAATACCAATTTTCTTTGCGATCTGATACTTCAGTACATAAGAGAAATATATGTCGTACTTCAAATATAATGACATTCCTTTTTTTTAATAATAGACAGTAACCTTTCTCGGCTATTAACGGAAATAGCATTAAACAGGTATTTTAAAAGTAAATATCAAATTCAGAAACTGAAACCAGTGATGAAATATCTCTGAAATACAGTACATCTTATATATTAGCAGCTTTTATATGACTAAAAATACTAAATTAGGCCTGCCACTCACCCATGCACTTATTCACAAGTGTGAAATGTGTGGCTGCATCAAGACCAACAACAGTTACATGTTATACAGGTTAGTGATCCATCCTTGCACCAAGAAAGAAAAAAAAAAAAAAAAAAAAAAAAAATCGAAAATACCTGAAAACTGACCACAAAACAAGCATCTAGTACCGCTGTCATGGTGGGGCATAAAATGTAAATAAGCTTATTGTACGCACTTAAAAGCGTGTTAAATAACTGTGTATCAGCTTAAAGCACTGACCTCTAGAAAAAGTGTGTATCGGTTTAAAGCACTGACATATAGAAAAAGTGTGTATCAGTTTAAAGCACTAATATATAGAAAAAGTGTGTATCAGCTTAAAGCACTGACATATAGAAAAAGTGCGTACCAGCTTAAAGCACTAATATATAGAAAAAGTGTATCAGCTTAAAGCACTGACCTCTATAAATTGTTGGAGACGGCAGATTCATGCTCAAACTCTCAAGTAACAAATGGTTGGTTAATGTACAACGAGAATGCAATCAACGATTACACAGCTGACCTCTAAGAAGCTTTTAGTAGTCTCGGCAACAAGTGTAAACATTAATTATCATGAAGTAAATAATTTGGACAGAAGTGATATTGACAATGAAATGCTGATATCATTTCTAAGTAACGTTTTTTGCATTTTAAAATCTTACATTTTTATAAATTTATCTGAGCACTATATGACCAGTATTGTGCTGACATGCCGTTAAACCAGATACATATAGACATACTGTGACAGGGCATAAAAGAAAAATTTAAAAAAAAAAAAATATGATATCAAGGTAGAGGTACTATAATGAGATGATAAAATCCAGATATTTATTGAGTTTTTCTAACCTTTTTTTTTTGGGGGGGGGGGGTAAAAATCGTTGTTCTTAAAATTTGCGCTTCATAAGCAATTATGATTGTACATCCATAGAAGCCATATTTTACTGTGTGAAAGTCAGTCTTTGAGTACGTTTGGAGTGACAACCAATAGTAGAAGCATAGTTCGTTCATCTGTAATTACCTTGATCAGCCATTAAAAAGCTGAGGCTCACATAAAACGCATGCAGTCGACTCATCTAATTCCTATACACATTCACATGGACAATACATAATTCAACTGTAACCTATCACAATACACAATGTACAGTCATTATTATGGAACGTTCACCATTGATAAAACATATTTATTCCTATTTTCAACTGCACTCGTCAGAAATGGTCTTCTGTGTAGACTAGGATGTATATTGCATGGACACATTTATTTGGTCATGAACTAAACACAGACACTTAACCTATGTGAGTACAGCATAAAGTGTACGTCACTTTGACGTTGTTTGGTTGTAAGGGTGTAGTACTAGCAGAGATGCATCCAATTATCAAGTTTCATAATTTGAACCTAAACAGTAACCAACAAGTGAACTTTAAACACAAAATTTCAAAAAAGCAACTGAAGCATGAAATATAGGTCACCGATACCTCTTTTTGCAATATGGTTGTAGTTAATTATCAAGATGCATCCCTCATCAAGTTTCACGATTATGGGAAGGGTATTTTGTATAAAGCATTCCAAAAACTCACGTGGTCATGGGCTAAACGCAAAGACAACCTAAGATAGTAAAATGTGAAATGTAAGTCACGATAAGCTTCATTTATTGCAAAGATGTGGTACCAACAGAGATGCATATTATCATCGGTTTCATGATTCTAGCATGAACAGTGCTTGAGAAATGATAAAATAAAACAATGTAATCCAAGTCAGTGAAGCGTAAAATATAGCCATAATGACCTACTCTACAACGAATGAGTAACTCGTCAGCAAGATGCATCCCCTCGCCAAGTTTTCATGGTTCAAGACAGGATACTATTTATATAGCTTGCAAAAAAATATTTAAAAAAATAAAAAGTATGTGGTTATTAGCTAAATGCAAACACTTAACCTATGCGAATAAAATGTGAAATAAGCTTTAATATTTTTTTTACGGGTGAGGTACTAAGAGAGATGTATAGAATCATCCAGTTTAATTATTCAAGCATGATCAATTAAAGCACAAAATTTAACCAAAATCAGTGAAGTGTAAAATATGGGTCACTGTGACCTGCGTTTGAGATGAGAGTACAGTACTCATCAAGATGCACCCCATCACCAAGTTTCATTATTCCAGGTACAACAGTATGTATACAGGAGGTAACAAGAGTACCGTAAATCGCACATTATACACCTCCCCCTTCTTTAATAGTTCTCTATGTAGATTACTTACATTTTTTTGCGCTGAAACCATTTTTCCTAATTTTCCGCTCTTCGTTCCTTTTGACAACGAAATTTATAGGAATCTTTCTCACCATAAGAACAATCCATCCACAACGTTTGGTAACTGTAGATGGTGGACTCGAGTTATTGTGCGGAAACCGTTTTGCTTTTTTCAGTCATAGTGACCTTGACATTTTAATTTTTTAAATCGAAATCGATAGGGTTTATCTCAAAATCGATAGGCTTCTTCATTACCCCACGTGTAAGTCATCCACCTAGTTTGGTCCACGTATGTGATGTAGAACTAATGTTATTGTACGGAGGCCATTTTTATTCATTCAGTCACAGTGACCGTGACCTTTGCATTTTGACCCCGAGATCGACACTGTTTTCTTTATTCCAAGTGCAAGCCATCCACAAAGTTTGGTAACTGCAAATGGAGCAGAACTCAACGTATTATGCGGAATCTATTCCCTTCTTTCAGTCACAGTGACCTTGAGCTTTGACCTTTTGATCCTGAAATCGATAAGGGTTTTTCTTGCCCCAAGTGCATGCCAGCCACAAAATTTGGTAACTGTAGAGGGAGGACAACTCGAGTTACTATGCGGAAACTAAATGGTAACAGATGGACGGATAGACGGACGGACGGACAGCATCATAAGATAATAGGCTCCGCCTTATGGCGGGCATATGAAAAACCTATGTGGGCATGAGCTAAATGCAAAATCCTCTCCTAAGCCAGTAATATATGAAATGTAGGTCACCGTGACATTCTTTTGTTTTAATGGAGTGTTACTAGTAGAGATGCATACAATCGTCTAGTTTGATGATTCTAGCGTGAACAGAGCTTGAGAAACTTTAAATCACAAAATGTAACAAAAGTCAGTGAAGCATGAAATACGAGTCACAGTGATCTACTTTTGTGTTGAGGTTGTAGTACTCCTCAAGATCCTTACCATCATCAAGTTTCGTGATTGCAGGTATAACAGTATTAATACAATGTGCAAACTACCTGATCGAAATGCATAAACTTAACCAAGAAAATACAACTAATGTACATGTATGTACAAAGTTAGCCACCTTAGCCTCCTCCCCATGTAATAGATGCCATAAAATCCACTCCAAACTGTTGCCTAGGACATTGGAAGAAAAATATGATTAAGATTCAGTGAGACTGTACATATGTATATGCTTTTATCTGTGTGGACATCGACGCCGACGCCGACTGTAACAGCTCTCCTCTACTTCGTACAGGAAGAGGTGAGCTAAAGAGAGACCCAGTGCAACTGAGAACGCTCATCTAGTTGACGTATATCTAAACGCCAAATGCAATGGCAGTTGACCAAGAAATACAGGTTAGTTGGATGTTTTCTGACACGTAAAGGTTGTGATATATTTGTAGCAGTTGCAGCCATATTGGATGGCAGATCGGCATCATTTTTGCAATCTTTAAAGGTCCAAAGCCAGGATGCTTTCTGTCAAATTTTGTCAACATCTGTTGACTGGTTTTCGAGAAGTTGTTTAAAGGTTTATCTACTTTTAGTAACAATGGTCATATTGAATAGTGGATAAGCAATATTAGTGCAAAGATGAAAAACCTACATGCCAGGATTTTTTTTTCTCAATTTTTTTCAAATTCTGCTGAGCACGTTTTGAGGAGAAGATGTTTAAAGGTCTTCGTACGTTTAGTAACAGTTGACACATTGGATGGCAGATTGCTATAATTTTGCACAAAGTTAAAAGGCCTTCATGCCGGGACGCTTTCTATTAAATTTGATCAATTTCTGTTCAGCGGTGTTTTAGAAAATGCAATTTAAACGTTATTCCATTTTTAGTCTCGGTGGCCATATTTGATGGCTGATTGGTATCATGTGTAAACAAGAGGCCCAAGTGAACCTGATATCGCTCACTTGGCTTACATAACTTAACAGTTAACCATGTCACTAAGCAGGCTTATGTAGTATTGTAAGAACATAACATAGGTAAACCATCTCCCAAACTTTATATCATGTTGATTTTACCTCTTTTATTATATTCTGATAAGAAATTTGTTTTAAATATAAAGGCATAATTAACATGCAGAGTCTCTTGCTCATAATCGATGTCATCCAAGATCTTGATGATATAAACCAATTTACCAAGTTTAATAAAAATTGGATGATAAATACAGTCTCAAGATCTAGAGAGGTAACAAGCTCAGGGAATCAGATGCAAGGTATCTCATTAATATAACCTATATTTGAAGTTTGATCAAAATCAGATCAAAAATATGATCTGGCTGAGTGACAACAAGCTCAGCCAATCAGATGCAAAAATCACTTTGTTGATATGCCTGAATCCTGTTCACTTTCTATATTGTGCAAGATCTTGATGATATACGCCCTTATTCCAATTTTGATCAAAAGCGGATCAGAATTATGGCTTTTAGAGTGATAATAAGCTCAGCCAATCAGACGCAAGATCATCTCATTCATGCACGTGGATCTTGCTCAATATCGGTGTCATTTTGTAAAGAAGTGAAAGGCCTTCACGCGAGGATGCTTTCTGTCAAATTTTGGTCAAATTCTCTTGAGTGGTTTTTAAGAAGTTGTCTTCTATTTTTAGTAATAGTGGTCATATTTGATGACGGAATGGCAGTATTTGTACAAACTTGAAAGATATCTATGCTAGGATGCTCTCAGACAAATTCAGTTAAAACTGGTTCATTTGTTTCTGAAAAGCTGAAAATAAATTTAAAAAATGACGGACGACCTATGCAAGACCATACCATACGCTCACTTAACTATTACATCACTATCACATCGTGAACTAAAAATTTACATAAAACTGTGAGATAACTGGACAAAGTAATAAGCATAAATATCTGTGTAAACAATCCCTCCTACTGACCATGATTCTCTGGTGAAACGTAATTAGCCATTTTGGATTACTTTCAACATAAAAAAAGCATTAAATAAAAATTGTTTAAATTCTAAGCAAAACGTTACAATAATAAGTAAATGTACAGATGACAGCAAAATGTTTTTTTCACACGAGACAAATACAAAAGTTTGCAAAATATGGAACAAATAGGTCATTTGCATGTTAAATTTGGAAGGCTCATACTATGCGAGGATGGACTGTTAAACCAAAACCTAACCGTGAACAGCATTAAATGAGATATGCTGGCACATAACGTGATTGAAGACCAGGGTATATCCCAACTGTGAACAGTATTAACTGAGATATGCTGGCACATATGTGATTGCAGACCAGGGTGTATGCTTGCCAAACTTTCTACGATTTCAAACCAACAGCACAAACCCTGATCTCGTCAGTTGTAGTTTAGTACATGGTACACATCAGTAAATATAAATAATAATACAAGTCTTAAAGTACTGTTTGGGTGCATTGCATACATCAACGAATTAATCAATCAATCGATACATATATGAAATTTAACTATTTACATTGATGATTACGGTAAACATTTCAGAATGTCAATGATACCTATTAAACTAATACAGATGAGGAAGGAACAAATGGGATTAAAAAAAAAGTACATGCAAATATTTGTAGTGGCACATAGTCGGTGAACAAATATCTCAGAGAAGTTTATCATTACAGTTCCGGTCCATTAACGAAGAAAGCTTTTTTTTTTTAAATAAAGTCTTATAGGTTCATACGTTTTTGTACTAGCTGATGTGGGAAATTTTGCTTTTGACAAAATTTTAGTCGTCATGCTAAGAAACACATTCGTAAGACAAGGACGAGAAACTGGAACAGAATTTAAAATAATGAAGTTGTGTTTTATCCAGTCAAGCTTCGAGCTCAGTTCCTACAAGTTTAGCAACTGTGACTTGACGTTACTTTGCTCGAGTTCTATGCGTAGCTCAGGTCCAAACTTGTCAAATATATACCAGTGTAAGTCGTTGGCAATTTGTCTTGCTAATATACATGATGTGACCACATGCTTGGCATACTGCTGACCGCATTTTTGACAGTGAGAAACATCAAGATCTGACTTTAACACTCACAGGAATGCTATAAACCAGGTTAATTTACGTTAATAATTATTCTTCGCAATGTAGTATAAAATGGAAGGGCGAATTTGTGCTTGTAGGTGTCGAAATGGTAAAAAAAATCACAATGTCTATTGATTCTGTTGCACCAAGCGGTCTCTTCCTTTTAAAATATAGTCATGCTGACCAATTGTTTCCACTGAAATTTGTTAGGGACAATTTATTGAATTATGAAATTCAATAGGAAATCTTTAAGCTCATATTTCTGAAGTAAATTTCAAATATCTGGAATAAAACCAGTTTGTATCAAAGTACACGTGAAGACGTATGAAAAATATTTGCTTGGAGATGATGTTATTTGGCAGGGTGCAGAGTTTACCTAGGAGGAAGAGTTAACGCCAATCAATTTCAGTTGTGGTTCTTATCAGCCACATCATTGTCTTGCACATATATGAGTGCGTTTATTCAGAGAATCCCTGAATCTTTTTTTGCAATAAAGTGTTGCAACTTGTTGAGCTCAAGTAGGTCGCATGTTTGCAGCTCATTTTAAAGTTCACAGCCGTAAAGAAAGGTTGGAATCACAAATTACTTATACATAATGGCGGATGCCTTGGGTTTAGGTATGAGGTGCCTATCCCAACATTTGCAAGACCAAATAAGACTTGTCTTGCTCTTCTACATGCGTTGGTGGTACGGTCAGTGGAATGAAGTGACCTATCCTGTAATATTCCTAGTTCAATAACGGAGTCAGTTTCATGGATTATTTTCCTCGCCACGTATTAGAGCCAGCTTATAATTAGAATTTCTTCTCTTGCCAAAAATAACAAGATAAGACTGTAGCATTTATTTTGTAATGCCATTTTTTCTTACCTTCGATTCTTTTGAAAGCGTTGTTGTCGTGATTAGGTAATATGGTTTCAATCGTCACCAAGAAGTTATTAATTTTAGCTTGCACAATTTTCTCAAATAATTTGTACAACACTGGCAACAGTGATATTGTCCGATAACTATCAGGATCAACTTTATTTTCCCCATTTCCTTTGTAGATGGACACAATAAGACAATTCCTCCAAGTGCATGGTATCTACTGATATTTTATATCGAGTTGAACAATTTTAAGATTGTTTTATTTAATTGAGAACCACCATAGATAATGTATTAATTTTGAAAGAAATAGTGACTAGGCGCTTTTTTCCTTTTTTTTTCTTTCTTTTTTTTGAATAGTCTGAAGTACGCTGCATAATTCTTACTCAGCGATACCATCATCTAAAGATTCTAGTTTATGTACGTGCCTCGTAGAAAAACGATTGAGATCATGGACTGTTCTCTCTAATGAGTTGTACAAGTGAGTCTTTGTCATACAAATCATGATCTTTCGGTGTATTTTGCTCCAGACTGACCAAACTATGTTTCTTTAAGATCTGTGATATTAACTGGTTGTCAAAGTTACGGTTTTGCAAGGCTTTCATCATGGGAAGGGAATGCGAAGAGATAATAAAAATTGTTTTCTTTTAAAGAGGTTTTAATGGACTTAAAACGATTTTAGTATGTCTGTAATTTCTGTGGCAAAAATGGAGGCTTTATCCATTTACTGGCTGGAAATGGCGCCATGGGATGTTGCAACGGCCGTTCCAACCTTGTCTCCATCTTTCGAACCGCCTGTATACAGGGACATATGGTAGGTAGGATTTTTTTAATTGGCAATGGTAAAATATTATTATTTTTATTTTATTTTTTTGTGGGGGGGGGGGAGGGGGGTTGGTAACTAAGGTTGTGGCTTGGTAAAATATAAATTTGCGTAATTTGAAACATCGATATTTGCAGCTTTGATGTGATGACGAATTCGCGTGCCTAATGGTTGAATTAAATTTGGTTTTTAATGGACGAAAATGTAATTTTTTAATTTAAAATAAATCCACGAAAATTTATATTTACGAATTCAAAGTACTCACAGTGTACATAATTGAAAAGACGCAAAATCTGGAAGAAAAAAGACTGCGAATTATGTAGAAAAGCGAATTCGCGAAAATTTAACGTGGAAATTTTTCTAATACATTACATGTATTTCGGAAAATTGGTAGCCATAACATTATTTGCTGTTATTATAACAGCAGGCATGCCAAACAGCAGACTGCATAATTTATAAAAAATAAAACGCAATACAAAAATGATGCAAATGAAATGTGATCAAAATTGATATACGTTTTATTTTTGTTTTTTTATCTTTCCCCAACGTCGCTGATTTGTATTGGACGCAAATTTGGACGGCAAATCGAAAGTATTTTCCAATCTTGTACGTCTCGTCATGCAAAGATAGTTAAGTATTCAAAAAAAAAAAAAAAAAAAAAAAAAAATTGTAACCCCCCCCCCCTCCCCAGCTGCAGCTTAAAGGAGGCATCTTGATTTGCCCCTATCTGTCCGTTCTTTGTTTATTCAGGGCAAGATAGTTAGGACGAAAACAAATTAAATTTTTGGTTGTCATGTTCCTGTGAATATTTAAATGACGTGACTGGATATTCACGATTTGCACTTTACGACCTAAGACTTTTTTGGGTGAAAATCTTCGTAGAATAATTATAAAGAAACCGATTTACCCAGGCAAATTAAATTTGGTATTTGTGTTATATAACATTGATAATCTGATCGGATTTGTACGTCATTTAACTGATTTTTGCCCCCCCCCCCAAAAAAAAAAAAAATAGAAACACACACACACACACACACATAACAAAAAGAAAAAAAAAAGGTTGAGGAGTATCAAAATTTACGTTTAAATTACGTAATATGGAGTCTTGTATGTAACCTTAACTTTGTCAACACCGATTGAGATGGGTGATCGTGTTTATTATGATGTTTCACAAAGATGAGCAGATTACAACGAATCTATTGAAAAAGCCTCCATTTTCAAGTCCTCCAACCATCGATGGACGTACGCCTTTTTGCTGGCAATATAAGCTATTGTGAGAATACAAGGAATTTTTTTGTAAAAGTTAAGACAGAATTAGTACTGAGAAAAACTAACTAAAACTCAAATTAACATTGTTGACAAGAGTACTGTGAACGGTGTATTCAACACCCACCCCGTGTTTCATAGTCATCTATGTAAGCATTAGCAGGGCATGGTTGACTCGGCAAATTATTGACCAACGGGTCTCTATGACCTCGACCTTTGGTCACAGAATGCGGTCTTTAACTAAGCCTACTGTATAGAAACCATTACTTCTTAGTTCTTGAGATCAAAATCAATAGGTTCCTTTCTTAACCCCAATGCAAGGGTTACAGGACAACTAACCCCTGGTCAATTACCCCCCGTGTCACCCCCCCCCCCCAGGTCAATTACCCCACCCCCTTACAATTATTCCATGGTCAAATACATGTCAATACCAGATAAATTACAAAAAGAAAATGTGTTGGAACGGAGTTTATGGCCTTAGTAACTTAGCAGTTTTTATTATGTTCTGATTTACATCAAATTTTCGTTTTCATTTAGTATTTATAGAGCAACATACCTGTATAATTATTGAGTCAATAATCACAGGTCACCTTAGTCTTCAAATAATGAGACATCAAAGGTCGCCATGCTTGAGCAACTAAAGACCTTCTCAGAATATCAATTCATCCTCCTCTTTCAGACTTCACAAATTCCATTGTTTTGAACTGTATGTGTTTTTAAAACTTCAAAAGTTACATTTGTCAAATTTTGGTTTTCATCTAGTATTTATAGAGCAACATACCTGTACTATTATTGAGCCAATTATCACAGGCCTCTTTAGGCTTAAAATAATGAGACCTCAAAGACCACCATGCTTGATTAAGTAAAGACTTTCTCAGAATTCTCTAAATGAGACATCAAAGGCTGAAATGATTTATTCACTTGTGACATAATTTCTAAGGATTTTATATCACATTCTAGATTATCAGATTAGTTTGTAATTCCTGAAACAGAACAATGTTGGCTCACAAGGAAGAGAAGTTTATTCTTTCTATTGGTGTAAATCAGAACATATTAAAAACTTTCTAACACATTTTCTTTTCGTAATTTATCTGGTATTGACATTTAATTTTGTAAAATGAACATAATTAATAAGAATTAGTGGAGACGTGCTTAAAGGCCACAAGCTTCCACTTCTTCTAGTTTTACTTACTTATTCAGTGTATTTACTTCTTTTATAGGGAGCGGAGTGTATTTGACCATGGAGTAATTGTAAGAAGTGGGGTGGGGGGGGGTAATTGACCCGGGGGGGGGGGGATTGACACGAGGGGTAATCTAGAACAAAAGTTAATTTGTGCAAAACCTTTCTTCTTTCAAGTCACAAAGACCTTGACCTTTGACCCCCAATTAATAGAACTCTTGTTTACATTAAGTGAAGGGATCCAACTATTAATTCGTTTACCGTTGATATCAATGTTAACGTTTGAGAAGAAGAAACAAATTGTGCACAAGATCAAACAGTGAACAACACATGTGCTTCTTGATTGCAGTACGCGCAAACATTCTGAACAAACAAAATTATGTCCACCGCGGCATTTTTCTCGAGATATAAAACCCTAAAACAGGGTAGCGATATAAGCTACCTTAATCATCAGTTCCGCACCAGACATAATATAATTCTAGCATGACGGAAAAAATCAAAGTCGTTTACATGCACAGACAGAATGTATGCAGAAGTTGAAAGCATTGATAAAAGTCTCGGAAAGTTAAAAAAGAAAATGTCCACGCTGATATTACAGCCAATGGTCCGATCTCCAAGTATTAAATACGGTATCCAATGTTTCCCCCACTTTGAGACTGGTACACTACTCAATTAATAATTAGTGGTCTAATTTCTGTAAGCTCTCCACAAATTGTGGTCAAGGTGCGTGGTATAGAACTAAAGTTATTGTGCGAAAGCCATTTTACTTCTTTTAGTCACAGCATTGACCTTGACCTTTGAATCCCAAATCAATAGGCTTCTATCTTACCCAAAGAGTAAGCCATCCACAAACTTTCGTAATGGTACATGGTCGAGAACTGAAGCTTTTGTGCAGAAACCATTTTTTCATTTTCAGCCACAGGAACACTAACTTTTGACCCTAAAAAACAGGAAGGCCAGAGTCTACATGTCGAGCCCATATTCGAAGCATTTATGTAAAACGTGTAACCTAGAACCCATGGTCAAAAGGCTAAGTGAGCATGTCGCAGAATGAACTGTCTTAGTTTCGTAATAATGAATCCAATGGTTGAACAAAATCCATCAAGGGGTAAAATAAATGTTTTTAAACTAAAACCTACACGCAAATTTGTAATGACTGTGACCTTGACCCCAAGGTAAAAAGGGTTAGTGAGCATGTTGTAGAATGACTTTTCTTAGCTTCATAGAGATTCATGCCAAATATTATAAGACCCTATCCAAGTGTTTCGGAAATATAAGCAAATGAAAAAACTTTAACCAAAACGTTAACGAAAATATATTATGACTGTGACCTTGACATGTCTCCGAATTAATTGTGTTTGATTCATAATGATTAATTCCAAGTATGAAGAAAGTTCATCTAGGGCTTTATGAAGTATAAACAAATTAAAAAAACTTTAACCAAAACCTTAACGTAAATTTTTTATGAATATGACTTTGACTCCAAGGTCATAGTAATGACTGAGCGTGTCATAGATTTAATTGTCCTAACTTCGTAATGATTAATGTCAAGTATGATTATAATCTATCAGGGGGTTTTGGAAATATATGCATATGCAAAACTTGAACCAAAACCTTAATCGTTGCTGCCGCCGCCGCCGTTGTCGGAAAAGTGACCGATATGCCTCACTCCCCACTAACGTAAGCCTGAAAATAAATAAGCTTCTTCCTTATTCCAAGTGCAAGCCATCCGCAAAGTCTGGCACAGGTCTGTAATGTTGGACTATAATTATTATGCAGAAAGAATTTATTTTTTTCATTGTCTCAGTGAGCTTGACCATTTGACTCCAAATTCAACAGGCTTCTTTCTAACCAGAAGTGCAAGACGTCTACATATTTGGGTAGAGATGTATGGTGTCAACTTGTGTTGAACAGAAATAGAAAAGATAATAGATATATGGACAGACATCATAACATTAAAAACTGTGTCGTCTAAAAACATAATTTAGGAAAGTTGATACATTATATGCATCCAACTTACTATTAAACAGACCTGCATCATAATTTCCCATTACTTTTTTATTTTCATTCCAGAAAACTCGATTGCATCCGAGAAAGTGTTGAAATCAAAGCACTGAAAACACTGATGGCTTGGATAATTGAAGTAATACCAGTTTACATAATATCAGATAGAAGAACGTAACTCCCGAGATATTGCTATTAATGGTATTTTTTTTCTTCTCACTTTCGTAACCAGACTGGTCTCAATAATGTTATCTAAATTTCCGTTTCTTTATATTTGACTAGTAAATTTATATTAACGTTCGAGATGAATTATTGCGATTTCCTTTCAAAAGCATTTTCTTCTCTTGGTTTTATTATTACCATCGCCAGAACAATATTCAAGGGATAAATGATACAAGGTCTGATCTTTTACTTAAATTTGAGTTGCCTCCCTTGATATAAAACTCGCCTGAAAGGCCTAAATATATGTACTTTGTTACTAATTTTAGTAACATTATACAGCTCGTTACTACATCGTATTAGTAATTCAAACTATATATTTGATAAAAGAGAATGGTTACTATGCCAGACATATAAAGAGATTGCCCCCTCCCCCAATTTAGCCCCAAAACTATTGCACAAAGATGTATACACTATATTTTACATGTATAATGTGTGCCCAAGTACAAATATGGACTTGTAAAAATGCGCTAGTAAATCAAAGTTGCTTGTTCTACGATTTCAAGTGAACAGTAATAGTACCCAAAGTGCTAGCCCACTTATACGATAACAGACTGAATCTAGGCCATTCAGAGTACGGTGTGCATTATAAACACGTAAATATAATAGTCACAGGAAGTCTCAAATTACTTCTGTCTTTCACTTTTTCTTAACTTTAACTAATTGGGTTGGGAGTGGGGGCGGATTCAAAGGTAAAATAAAGATATTTTGTTCATAGCTATTTCATACTTTATTACATATGAGAAATATGTCATACTTCAAATATAATGACATTATTTTCTAATAATAAACACAGTAACTTTTATCAGGTATAGTGGGAAATAGCATTATATGAATTCTGAAACTTGAACCAGTGATGAAATATCTCTGAAATATGTACATCTTATATATTATCAACTTTTATATGTCTAAAAATACTAAATGAGGCCTGCCACTCGCCCATGCACTTATTCACAAGTTGTGAAATGTGAGCTCGTGCAAGGACCTACAACAGTTCCATGTTTTGCAGATTAGGGATCCATGCTTGCACCAAAGAAAAAGAAAATAATAAATAAAATAAATGTGTTCATGGATAATGGATGCCCCACCACAGTGCACGAAAACTGATTCCAAAACCAGAAATGTGTTTATGGCTAACAGATGGCCAGCAGTGCCTGAAAACGGATGAAACGCAGAACCAAGCAATGGTGATGTATCAACAAATACAGATGGACAAGGGTAACATTATATACCCCTACGATCATCGTAGTGGGCCATAAAATGTTAATAAAAACTAAAAGTCTGATGTTCTCAACTGGATAGCATGCTCAATAATGAAGCTGCATCTTTCATAAGCAACCCATTTAAATTTTCAAGAAATAAAAAATTCTTGTCAAATTAAAGTTTTTATCCAAATATTTAAACTTTCGAATCTTTAGAATGTTAAGAATCTTCTTTGCTAAAATTTGTGAAGAAATTTAGTTGGAGTGTGATCTCGAATGTAGACATTTCACAATTCCTGGGCAAATAAATATTTGGAAGGTTTGCTTCTTAATATTACTGTGTCTTTCTTTCTACAATTAACTAAAGTGTGTATCAGCTTAAAACACTGACCTCTAGAAATTGTTGGAAAAGGCATATTCATGGTCAATCTCTCAAGCAACAAGAATGTAATCAATGATTACACAGGTCACCTCTATGAAGATTTTAGCAGTATCCAGCAGCCATTGGAAACATTTTTATCATGCAGTAAATAATTTAGACTAAAGTAGTGTTGACAATTAAATGTTCATTCCTTTTCTAAGTAAAGTTGCTTTTGCAATTTTTTATCTTTACATTTTTAGAACTTAACTTTTAATTGGCACTATATAGCCAGTATGGTGATTACCTGCCATTAAATCATATATATAAATACATACTGTGACAGATGACAAAAACAAAATAAAAAAGAACATTACTTTCTATATCAAAGTAGAGGTACTATAATGAATTGATAAAAACCAGAAATTTATTTTGTTTTTGTTTCTTATCATTGTTTTTAAATCTATGTTTCAGAAGCAGTAATTTTTGTCCACCCCTAGAAGCCAGATTTTACTGTGTGAAAAACACAGGTGTTGAGTAACCTTGGATTGGCAGCCAGTATTTGATACATAGTTCATGTATCAGTAATTACCTTGCATAAAAAGCATGCAGTCCAATTATCTAATTCCTATACTCATTCACATGCACAATACACAGTCAACCGGTTGAGGGTGATTCTTATACTATGTACTCATTAATAAGGAAAGTTTATAACTGAATAAACATATTTATTCCTTCTTTCAACTGCACCAGTCAGAAAGGTCCTTCTGTGTAGGTTATGAAGTATATAGCATGGAAATGTGTATGTGATCACAAGCTAAACACAAATACTTAACATATGTTAGAAAAGTATAAAATGTAGGTCAGAGTGCCTTTCTTTGGTTGTGAGGGTATAGTACATGCACTAAGAAATGCATCCAATTATAAAGTTTTATAATTTGAACATAAACAGCACCCAATAATGAACTTCAAACACAAAATTTCAACAAAGTTGTTGAAGCATGACAGACTGGTCACATATCCCACATTTTGTAATATGTGTAATAATTATCAAGATGCATCCCTTCACCATTTTACAATTTTAGGAAGGAGAGTATGCATACAACAGTTCAAAAACTTATGTGGTCAAGAGCTACATGGAAAGAAGTAAAATGTGAAATGTAAGTCATGATGTGCCTCTTTTGTTGCTCGAGTGTGGTACTAACAGATGCAGATCATAATCAACTTCATGATTCTAGCATGAACAGTGCCTGAGAAATGAACATCAAATACAAAATTTAACCCAAGTCAGTGAAGCATAAAATATGGGCCATAATGATCTACTTCTGCAATGAGGAAGTAGTGCCCATCAAGAGGCATCCCCTTACCAAGTTTCACAATTCTAGACAGGATAGTTTTACATAGCTTGCAAAAAACATTCGTTGTCAAGATATAAATTCAGACACTTGTGGCATTAAAATGTGAAATGTAGGTCACACGGATCTTATTTGTATGGGTGTAGTGCTGAGAGATGTAAACAATCATCTAGTTTAATGATTCAAGCAAGAACAGTTAACACAAAATTTGGCCAAAGTTTAAAAAATGGGTCACAGTGCCCTAGTTTTGTGATGACGGTGTAATACATGTCAAGATGCATATCCTTACCAAGTTTAATGATTCCAGTATAACAGTATGTATACAGTGTGCAAAACAGCTGAGCTAAGCAAGAATTTACAACTAATGGATATGTATAAAGTTAGCCCATTAACCACCTCCCTAGGTGATAGGTGTCATGAAACCCACTCCATACTGTTGCCTGGGACCCAAGAAGAAAGAATGGCTGAGATGTGGTGAGGCAGTACATATGCATATTCTTTTATCTGTTTGGATGTCGATGCTGTAGAGGTGAGCTACAATAAGGCCCAAGTTTACCTGAGAATGCTCACCTGACAAACATATATCTAAAAACCAAATACATAGGCAGTTGGCCAAGAAATTTGGGTTAGTACGATACTTTCTGACATTTAATAGTTGTAATATTTTGCTAGCAAATGCAGCCATACTGGATGGCAGATCAGCATTATTTGTGCAAACATGAAAGGCAATATATCAGGATGCTTTCTGTGAAATTTGGTAAACTTCTATTGACTGGTTTATGAGCAGATGTCATTGCAAGGTTTTTCAACTTTTAATAACAATGGCCATACCGAATAGTGGACAAGCATCATTAGTGAAAAACTGAAATGCCTTCAGGCCAGGATACTTTCTGTCAAATGATGTCAAATTCTGCTGAGCACTTTCTGAGTAAAAGTTGTTTAAAGGTTTTCCTATTTTTAGTAACAGTAGCCTTATTTCATGGCAGATTGGCATCATTTTGTACAAACTTTAAAAGCCTTCATGCCAGCATGCTTTCTATCACATTAGGTCAACTTCTGTTCAGTGGTTTTTGCAAATTCATTTAAAAGTTATGCCATTGGTGGCCATATCTGATGTCCGACTGGCATCAAGTGTAAAAAATTAGAAGTTAAAATGCCTTTATCTCTGGATGCATTCTCTAAAATTTGGACAACTATTTAATCAGGATTTCTAACAAGAAGTCAGTTAAATGATTTTCTATCTTCTGTTACAGTGACCATATCTGATGGTCAATCTGAATCATCTGTCAAAACTTTAAAGGCCTTCATACCTGAATGCTGTTAGATCTGGTCAAAAACTTTAAAGGCCTTCATACCAGAATGCTGTTAGATCTGGTCAAAAACTTTAAAGGCCTTCATACCTGAATGCTGTTAGATCTGGTCAAAAACTTTAAAGGCCTTCATACCAGAATGCTGTTAGATCTGGTCAAAACCTATAAAGGCCTTCATACCAGAATGCTGTTAGATCTGGTCTTTAAAGGCCTTCATACCAGAATGCTGTTAGATCTGGTCAAAAACTTTAAAGGCCTTCATAACCAGAATGCTGTTAGATCTGGTCAAAAACTTTAAAAGGCCTTCATACCAGAATGCTGTTAGATCTGCTCAATTCTGTTGAGTGGTTTTGAGAAATTTAAATATTTTTTTTCATTTCTAGTAATGGTGGCCATATCTGAAGACAGATCAGTATCATTTGTAAAGAAGTGAAAGGCCTTCATGTCGGGATGCTTTCTGCCAAATTTGGACAATTCTGTTGAGTGGTTTTTAGGAAGCTGTTTAAAAGCTTTTCTATTTTTAGTAATGATGATGGATTGGCAGCATTTGTACAAACTTGAAAGGTCTCTCTGTCAGAATGCTTTTGCCAAATTTGGCTGAAATTTTTTCTTTTGTTTTTAAGAAGTTGAAGTTGAAAATAAAATATCTGGATGGACGACTCGCATGACAACCAGGTGAGCTAATATGTTATGTTGATTATGGCAGTATATATATATATATATATATATATATATATATATATATATATATATATATATATATATATGTATATATATCCTTTACCATAAATACACGAGGAAAACATATGATAGTTAGTCAATGAGGTCAAGTGTGCAATACATACATTTAGTTTACCTGACATAAAGACCTTTGCTGTGAATAGGGTGGATAATAGCTTTGTTAAAAATAAGCCATGTAAATTTATCCTTTTTTCTTGAACGAAGTTTGTTCAAGTCCATTTTTTTAAAAAAAAGGTGGGAATAATCCCTGCTAGGAATTATATTAAAAAAATCCAGAAACCAACAAATACTACTTTCAGTTTGTTATCATGATTGTTTTTGAATATAAATGACCATTTAGCCTATGATCACCTTTTAGTATACCGAACACTTACGAGGCCCTACTTGTGTTAAGTAGGAATATGTGATACTTTTGTCTTGCACCATTTTAAGTGAGTTAGAAACTTTAACAACTATTCATCTATCCCATTATGAACTAAAATTTGACATAAATCTGTGAGATAACTGTACAAAGTAATAAACACACATATCTATGAAAACAATCTCTCTGAGTGACCAGGATTCATTGGTCAAAACTTAATAGCCACTTTGGCTTACTTTTACAAATTAATGTATTAAACATTAACTGTGTAAATTCTCAGCAAAAAGTTAGAATAATAAGCAAATATACAGATGACAGCAATATGTTCTCTCAAACAGGACAAATACAAAACTTGGAAAAATATGCAACAAATACATCATGCGACGGCAGATTTGGGTCCATGCAGTTTGCAGTTGATTCAGAGTTATATGCAAGTATATATGGTTACTGTACAATTTTTACTTGTTGTGCCCTATTATTCATTTTAAAAGGATTACTGCAACATCAACTATAAAAAAAATGCTAAGAGAAACACCCAATCAGCTTGAATACCATTAGGAATCTGTAAACTGATGTGTTTGTTTTTCCTGAGTGACAATATTCTGAATCATTATAGACCTTAAACCAGGTCCCATTTATTTGCATTAAACTTACTATTCAATATTTTCTAATACTGAATGTAGATAAGGTCATATTGTAGTTACCGTATATACTCGTGTATAAGCTAATACCAACTGCAAACTGCATAGACCCAGATCTGCTGTCGCATAATGTGCCAGCAGATCTGGGTCTATGCAAGTTGTAAGGACTAATCAGTAGAACAAACAACACAGACCCTGATCTGCCAGCACATTATGCAACAGCAGATCAGGGTCTATGTTGTTTGCATTTGTATCTGGATTATATGCGAGTATATACAGTCTTTTCTGCATGTGATATTATTAACCATGTGACATAAGTCCACTCTTTTTTTGCAGAAAACATGGCATAGGGAGAGGCTGATGTCAAAGAAATTTTCCATGGAAAGCAATGTTGGCATCAAGGATAGTAGAGAGGTAGTGGTTATTAACTGATCGAAAATCTCAGCTTCAATTTCGTTCACAAGAAAATGAAATTACAACAAAACTACTATGAACAGTAAATTATATGTCCACACTGTGTTTAATAGTTCTCCATGTAGGCACTAGAAGAACATGGTTGACTCGGAAGATTATAAACCAATGGGTCTCTAAGGTCAAGGTAAACAAGTCTTTAACTAAACATACCATCTGTATAGAAACCAATTATTTTTTTTTCAGACTTGCCATAATCTTGACTTTTTATCTTTAGACCCCATAATCTAGAGGTTTGTTTCTTACTATAAGTGCAGCCATCCACAAATTTTGGTCAAGGAATTTGCTCTAGAACAAGAGTTTTTCTACAAAATGGATTTTCTTTGAGTCAAAATAGCCTTGACCTTTGACCTCTTCCTTACCATAAGTGTAAGTCCTCCACAAACTCTGTTAAGCTCGAGAACTTTTGTTATTATGCAAGAGGGAATGGGGTGAAACATCAGGATTACAAGTCCTATGTGGAACATAAATGGATTACTCAATACAAGTCCTATGCTTTTCTTCTTTAAGTCACAATAAAATCAATAGGTTCTATCTAACCCAAAGTTAGCTTTGGTGAAGATAAATGGTCATTTTCCAGCAACAGTGACCTTTTGACCCCAAAATCAATACGCTTCTTTCTTGCTCGAAGTGCAAGTACATCCACAAAGTTTCATCCTGGCTTGTGATGTAAAGTTAACGTCTTGAAATCATTTTTCTTCTTTTAGTTAGTGACCCTGACCTTTACCATAAGACCCAAAAATCAGTAGGCTTCTCCCTTATCTCATGTGCATTATGTCTGGTAAAAATAGATAGTGCAAAACAAAAGTTGTTGTGCAAAAATGAAAAAGGTAACTGATGGACTGGACATCATTACAATATACCCTCTGCCACAGACACATATTTTGTGCAATCTAAAAGAGTTGTTTTTGTACCAAAAACTACAGATCCCCTACTTGAAAGAAAAAGAATGTATTCAAGTAATGTATGATTACTTACAGAAATGAAGATGTGTCATCGCCAAAATGAGAGAGAGAGAAAGAGAGAGAGAGAGAGAGATATTACTACTATTTTCATCACCATGAAAACTCGACTGGCAACCCAATGTGACAGCTAAGTTATGTTTTCACTATGTGCCTCATAAAGAAGAAAATAGGAAAGGCATTCATTCATTGGGAATTTATGATGGATGAAGGTCTTTCAAATTCATTTGCTTGAAGATGAAAAACTGTATATTTAAGTTTTCACAATTTTTTTTATGACAATATACAAAATAACATTACGTCTTTTATTTGGCTGCAGATAATATTATAAAATATATAATAAATAGGTTATTAAATTTGTATGGAAAAATATTCATGTGGACTCGCATGCTTGTTAGCCACTGCCAAAACAAGTCATCTAGACAAACATTTACAAATTCAGTACCCCATACATATTTGCTTGTATACAACAAACATCAATCCACAGAAAGCATAGCTCAAGATCTGCCAGCACATGATTCAATAGTAAATGATCAGGGTCTATATTGTTTGGTCTACTTTGGATTTCAAATAAACAGCATAGATCCTCCCCATCTGCCAGTCAATTCTGCAACAGCAGATCTGTGTCACTGCTGTTTGTAATTGAGTGCAAGTAAAAAACAAAACAAGATGGTTCTCTCAATAGGAAGGCTGCACTGATGATCATGATTTATGAAATTACACTAATGTTTAAAATACAGAGAGAAAAAGACCTATAAGTAAATGAACAAAGCTTACTTCTGTACTAAATTTTCATTACTTTTCAAATCCTTGGAGCTTCAGTAATGACAAGAAACAATGTAGTAAGCAAAAGAAAGCAAACAAAGGGTAGCATTTTACAAAACACTTGATCCCTTGACATAGTGCAATCTATAACACGTAATAAGAAGCTAACAACAGCACGTCACATATCCAAATCTCATTTACTGTATCTGATACTCATTATCATGAGTCACAACACAGATAAATTAGGTTCCCCGTTTCATTAAGGATATGGCTGAAGATGCTTTCAATGATTTTTCTTCTATTTATATCTTTCTTGTATACTCGCTACATGTTACGCATCACATTTTACATCAGCGTACATACATTTTATATTAGTGTACACGGAATATTTTATGCAAGTCCTCATTTCACTACAAAATTTTATGAACTTGTGTGAATAATTCCCATGTTTTGTGAGTCCTGGCAAACAAAACAGCTACATTATTCAATGAGTTTCATAAATTTCATGCAAGATGAACATAATTGGATGATCTTTTTTATTACAATATTTTAGTGTCATTAAGTTTTGTTCACTTTTAATTTCTGCACGTTGTAATTTCAAAATTTTTCATGAGGAAGCAATTTTTGTGGATTTCATACTTTCTACACGACTTTAAAACCCCAAAATGAATATTGATCCACATATGTGAACCCGTTATAATGTGTTTTCATGTTTTTAAATATGCTATTTTTGTGATTTATGCATTGTTATAACACAGGATTTTTGGAGCATCCCTCACTTATAACACAGGTCACTTTTACGGCTTCTATGAATCACATTATAATGAGGGAGCAGTGTATTACATTCAACACATCATGCTTCCTTAACCAAGTGTGATTCACAATAGGAAAAAAAAGCAGTTTAAAAAAATGCAATATTAAAGCATTTCCTTTTTTCAGTTTGGAAAGGCAAGTATGTGGAAAATCCTTTTGAAACTGGTACAGGACTGGACAAATCCATTTTAAAGGTACTTGTCCAGGTTTGAAACTAGGACAGAGTTGGACAAATCAATTTTAAAGGTATTTACATAGGTTTGAAACTAGGACAGAGTTGGACAAATCAATTTTAAAGGTACTTGTCCAGGTTTGAAATTGGGATAGGGCTGGAAATTTTGTTTCAAAGATACTGATGACAACATTTTTATATTTCTTTATTTTTATACTTGTCCAAGACCTTATCATACTAGCTATATTGGTCAGATATGTGAACTTGTCCAGAGGAATTGTAGATTTTTCCAGTCCTATATGAACCATTCAATCTAAGACAACTCCATGAACCACACCAGAACAAAGCATACAGAAAAGCACAAAATGCTTACAAACATATGCAAATGTGTGCAAATATGTTAATTTCCAAAATATAAACCTGCCTAAGTAACTTTAAGGAAAGCCACCCTGACTTTAATCTTGGTCATCACAATCTACGCAATATGTCCATCATATTTATAGGGACAAAAGATGTGACACTTTCATAATTGGTCCAATTTATAAGTTCATTTAGATTTGTAAGGGAAGTAGCGTTAGTTGGGCAGGCTTAAATTATAAATGATGTAACAGCACTTCATTGCAAAAATATGTAATATACATGAGGAAAATGCAATTAAATTTTCCTTTACAAAAAATCCGATTTTCACTGAAAATCACAAATGAAAAATAGATATACTATATAGCAAAATTGTTGATAACATTTATCATACATGAAAACATTTAAACACAAAACTGGAACCAGTCCAGTTTTTGATGCAAGAAAAAGTTAAAAAAAAAAAAAAAAACCCACTTAAAGTTTACATTTTAAAAGTTCATGGTTACACGGTCACATGATATCTCTGTAAACTTATAAATGAAGACCCTTCTATAGCAAATTGTTGCGTAAGTATTAACCACAAACAATTTGATAAAAAATAAGATACATATCAATAAACACTGTCTTAAACCTACCACATTTTAAGAGCTTAGTATCAAGCATAATTTCTTGTGCACATTTTTTTTTGAGGCATACATTTATGTACAAAAATAACATTTTTCAACAGAAAAGTGCCAATTCACTGCAGTAAGTGATTGTTTTTAAATCATCATTCAATTTATGAAATTTAATTGGGACCTTAAGATTAAATGTTTCTTTCTACCAAATGTGTATGAGGTAAGGTCAGGTCTAATTTGGCCCCAAAATATTTGTGTATCTCTTGAAACCCCCTGTGTGCTTAGAGATGGAACAGGTCTGATGTGCTATCCTGCATTCATAAAAGGCAACTAATGGAGGCAGGAACCATGGTTACTCAGTGGTTGGCATGTTGGACTTGTGACTGAAACAGTGCAGGCTCAAATCCTACCACTGGATCAGACTGGATTGGCTACCAAGGTGTGTCCTTAGGCAAGGGACTTTACTCCAAATGCATTGACACTAAATAACCTACATGTGTTGCTGTACCATAAAACACCAATTCAAAGCCAAACTATCTGCTGCTAATACCAACAAATTTCGACAACTTTATCAGAATGTAATGCAAAATGCAGAGGCTGAGAAAGATTACTTTTTTCAACATGTAACAATGATATTAAATATAGGTGAACCCCTCATGCGAAGAATTTCTTTCCCGAGCATAAGAGAGTAAAAGATATAACATCCTGATCTTAGACAATGAAACTGCCAAGTTTTCAATGAATAGATTATTGTGTAAGGTGATGTAACTTCAAATTATCAAAAACCATGAATTACATTCTGTCAAAAGAGTTCTTTTGATACAAATATATTTCTTCAAAATAACTAAGGTAGTCTAGAATTTCTTGCACAAGAAAATATGCAAGGAAGATTCGGAAAAAAGACAAAATCTATATATTTCTTCATCTATTTTACTCTTTTTGTTTTCTTTCTTCTATATGGAAACTGATTTAAGAATTGGACTTGTTGAAAAATATCTTTAAAAATGTCTATCAGTAAGTAATAGGAAAGCATTTGATTCTGTACAACATTAGCACACTAGTTTAATTATGAACATAAAATGTAAAACATTTTAGTATTATTTGAACATTTTTTCCTGCCAAGTAAGAAATTTAAAAAATGTCATATTTTTTCACATCAAGAATTTAAAGGAAAAAGAGAAAGATTAGTTCTCAAATGCAATAAATATTGCAGCGATAATTGTATATTGACAAACATTTAACAAAGAGATAACAAGTGCACAAGATTTTACACGAGTGTTCAATTGGTTTGAAAGATTTTTTAATAAGCATATTTTATGCCGTCAACTATTTGCAGCGAGTGACATCCTGTATTATTCAAGTGTAATAAATTTAATGTGAACTGAACAAAAGTGTAAGATTCTATTGATCACATAAAGTTAGGGACTTTACATTAGTCCATGACATTGCTATTTGACACTGCTAAGTGTAGCAAACGATTTTCACAATGTATCATTATAGCATCTTTAAAGGTGATTGTCACGTGATAAATGCAATTACAAAACACGCAGAAGGCTAATTTGTTTCTATTATACTATCTATTAATATATGTGCCTAGAATGGCATGTGCCATCAAAATGAAACTTTTTTTTCCCTTTAAATGTAAATAGGTGGGTCATTTGCATATAAAAAGGAGAGTATTACTGAATAATATGATTTTAACAAGAAGGCCATTTCCTCCATGTCAAGCCCACAATCGAAGCATTGCTGAAAACTTTAAGTAAAACCTTAACAAACTGTTGAGGATGATGCTGCTGACACCAAAAAAGTGACAGCTGTCTCACTTCCTACTAATGTGGGCTCAGCAAAAATGTACAAGTTATTTCACTACATTATTTAAGTTAAATGCTTAAATTGTTCAAAATTAAAGTTTTGAGTAATCCATTTATGTTCCACATAGGACTTGTATTGAGTAATCCATTTATTTTCCACATAGGACTTGTAATCCTGATGTTTCACCCCATTCCCTCTTGCATATAAATGTCATGAACCTATAATAATAGAAGGGGGGGGGGAATCCTATTTTATAAGTAGTTTGGTTTAATAGCAATCTAATAAAATAAAACTGTTCTGTAACTCTCTCATGATTTTTTTAGATCTTAAATTCAGTTTGAAAAAAATTACATTGCTGAGGGAAAAGTGAAGGATAATATTAAAATTTCTGACAAGTTCATAACCCTGTCAAAGTGTTATTTTCCTTTAAGATGAGAATCCTTATGAAACAAAGGTGTAAAAACATGAGTCAAAATTTGAAATCAATAAACTCTAGACTACACAACATCTGTAAGATAAAATAGAGACAGTGAGAGTGAGAAAGAAATGTCTGTACAAGATGAGAGGATACAAATTAGAAGCACCTTTTATTTAATTCTAGAATCATATTTCCAACAATGACCCTTTTCATTTCAATAGTCCTCAAGCACATTAGAAGTATACTGCAATACTGCAATTTCCAAATTACCTTTATAACTTATCAGTAACATGTAAATTCCAGGAATTAATGCTCCCCTCTTTCTCTCCCACACATACAAACACACACAATTGCTTTTCACTGGAAGTTGGGGAGGGTAGTTTTGTAGAGAAAAGAGCTAGGTGACAATGGTGACATAGTAAATAAGTTAAGGTACATTTGTAAAGGAAGACACTATTGATGACACAGAAAACTGACAAATGAACTCAGGTGAAGTCTCTTTGATATTAAGCTACATACAAAATGTGGGATCAACATTCAGTGGCCATAACTCCACTAAATGTTGATACAGGAAGCTGTTAATCAAATTCCACTCAAGTCATATCAATATAGAGCTGCATATAACATTTTCTTTAAATCCAACAATAATTATTAAGGGAATTTCTGTGTGGAAACAAAAGTGGGTGGGTCCAAAAATCAGAGGCACAACTCTGGTATATTATGTTGACTGAATGCTGAAAAATCAAACTAAGCTAAGGTGTCAACAACTTAAAATTGCATAGCAATGGATTTTTTTCACAGAGAGGAAAATTGGTCAGTTCGATAATGAGTATGGGGCACATAATTTTGCTAAAAAATGCTGCTGCATGCAAAGCATGTACCTAAGCAACCAAGACAATCAAATTCAGCTGAGGTCTCAGTAGTATCAAGCTGCCAACTAAATTTGTTTTAAATCCATTAATGGAGTTGCTGATGTGCAGAAACAAAAGTGGCTGTATCTGATAATCAGAGTCCATAACGTTGCTAAATGACACAGAATACTAACAACTGAAATCGGCTGAGGACTTATCATAATCAAGCAGCATACCAGATCTGGTTTGAAACCCAATAAAAATTAACGGAGTTACTGTACAGAAGTGAAAGTAAAAGGGTCTAACAACCAGGGGTCTTAAATCTGTAAAATAATGATGAAGAGTGCTGAGAATCAACCCCAGCCAAGATCCTATCAATATCAATCTGTCTACCAAAGTCCAGTTATAAACAAAGGAGTTATTGTGTAGAAATGAAAGTCGGTGGGTCTGTCAACCAGGGGCTACAACTCCGCTAAATGACGATGCAGAATGCTGAAAATCAGACTCTGTTGAGGCCTCATTAATATCAAGCTGCATACCAAATCTGGTTGAAATCTAACAATAATTAAGTGAGTTATTGTGCAGAAACAAAAGTGGCTGGGTGTGACAATAATGGACTAGAACTCTGCGAAACAATGCAGAATGCTGACCATTGAACTCATCCAAAATCTCATAAAAATCAAGCTGCATACTGCATTTGGCTGAAATCAAATAATAATTAAGGAATGTATCATGCAGAAATAAAGTGGGTGGAGGGTCTGACAATCAAGCAGCTATGCTAAATGAAGATGCAAGATGCTGCAAGTTTTTCAACTCAGCCAAGGTCTCATTAATACCAAGCAGCATACTAAATTTGGATGAAATCCAATAATAACTAAGAGAGTTACTGCATTGAAACTAAAGTCAACGGGTCCAACAATCAGGGACTATAGCTCTACTAAACAACAGCATAGAATGCTGCCAATCAAACTCAACCAAGGTCTCATTAATATCTATCTACATACCATACCAAATTCGGCTTAAATCCAATAATTATGGGAATTATTGTGTGGAAACATGGACAGAAGGAAGGATGGATGGACACGCCCAATTTAATGTCCTCCTTTTCTATGAAAAGCATGGGACAAAAAGGTTTCTTTCACTGTGAAAGAATTTACTACTGATTCAGCATCGGCATCATTTGTGTTGTTTAACAAAGGTCTCAAGTATTTCTTCGGCCATTCTGATATTATTATGGGACACTCGAAGAGCCTCACAAACTTTGACTTTATCGTAGCCTTTTCCTACTAATTCTTCAATATAGTCTTCATTAAGACTATCATAAGCACTGTTTTCTTTGTTGGAATCTTGGCTTTCTCGTAACTTTTCTCTTCGAACTGGTAGAGGGATATCACCAGGCTCCTTCTGTTCTGTTAATTTTCTTGAAATAAAAGATAAAAGACAATCAGTATCTATAATGTTATTTCTCATTAAAATGCCTAATCACACAAGAACAGTTTTCAAATTTTATATATTTATATTACATCCATTATACAACAAGTTCTTGCAACTTATGCAATGCACTCTCGACAGCTCAGATATCAGAGTATTATGGTGATGTTGGCACAGACCTTCCAACCCTATCGAGACTTTCTCGGTATGGCAGTTGCAATTTTTCTGTAAGTTAGAACAATTTTCAGTAAGGCAGAAATGAAATATCATGTATTGCCATATGTTTTTTTCAAATTCACATGGCGACAGTAATCATCTCTTCTAACATGAGCACGACTCAAATGTCCAATAAATGCCACTGTCATCTTTCCTGCTTTTTACCCCCAAGCAATACAAAGCATCTGAATATTGTTTTTTTATACTTTATACTTAACTATTTGGACTTTTTAACATATTTTCATTTGTTGGATGACATTCTCACACTATATATACTATAATATAAAACCAAAAGCTTGATCATGTTGGCATTTTAAATGAACAACATGGACAGTGAAATCGTAAGGGTTGGCAGATCCGTCAGCATATTGAAGTGTTATTAGAGGTGAAGGATCCAAAGACCACTGACTTTAGACAGGTGGTCAGTAACCCTTGCATATGTTGGAACAAAGATCAAATCCTGGACCATTGTGGTTCAAGGTGTGCACGCTACAAACTATATAGGTAGTAATAATCAATGCAGTAAGACATATATAACCATAAAATCTTTCAGCAAAACTTTGAGAATTTAGCTCTGCTACATTATACAAGAGAAACCCACCCATGGACTCTCATTTTTTGTGTCACAAGTTCAAAGCCTGAGGTAAATTTGTGGCATTTGTGTGGAAAGTATCTTTGTCTATGGGTCTACTAAATATACATGCATTTTCACTTCTTTTATATACTATGTGGATAAAAAATAATAAGCAAAGCTCAAAAAGTTTGCAAGAACACAAAAGAAGATTTTGATATGGAAAGTAAAGCCTGATAGTTCAAATTCTTTCTTAAGTGTTCCAGCTTACAATGGACTTTTGCAAATCATGTAAGATCATTTTTCTTCTGATACAACCAATCTCCCTACCAATTAATCATAAAAAAAAATATTAAAAATGGAGTTTTCTTGCAATGCTGATGGCTGGATTATATCTGAGAAAGTTTACAAATACATGTAGAGCCAGACCTGTGTAAAACGACCACTCAAGGAACAATGAAGAAGTGGTCTTGTATGACCCGGTAGTCTTTATATACATGTATATGTTAGGGGTGAAATGGTATGTGTGTGCCATGTATTGATACGTATTGCAATACACAACTTATGATACACTACATATTGATACACAAAAAGAATAAAGAGGCAAACGACCAATAAGGATTAAAAGTAACTTTTATAAGGTAAATATAATTTTGAATCGATTCTCCACCTTAAGTTTCAATTTGTGTATTGAAAAGGCAAAATTTTAGATGCATTAATCAACTGTTGAATTGTTTCAAGTACAAATGCCAACCTCTACCAATGTGAAACAGGAATTTCCTCTTTATCAAATCAGAATTTGAACATAAACATGGGAATGCTTTCAATTTTTACTCAACAATTTATTTGAAGTATACAGATTCAAAGTACTTCATAGTCATCTTTTCAACCATGTTTAAACTCAAGTCAGTTGAAAAAAGACTGCAAAGGCATGGTATTCATCCAATTCTGATGCCCAGCATATTCCATTTGTATTTCTGATGCCCTGCCTATTCCATTTGTATTTCTGATGCCCTGCATATTCCATTTGTATTTCTGATGCCCTGCATATTCCATTTGTATTTCTGATGCCCTGCCTATTCCATTTGTATTTCTGATGCCCTGCCTATTCCATTTGTATTTCTGATGCCCTGCATATTCCATTTGTATTTCTGATGCCCTGCATATTCCATTTGTATTTCT